>UELW01000113.1:79557-167767 GCA_900490495.1 Danionella dracula | reverse complement strand
CCAGCAGGTTCTCCTGTGCTCCCCACTGGTTAACTAACAGCGGTTCTGATGCACACAGCCCCCCCCGAGATTCAGGGGGGGGGGAGCGGCGCTCAGTGAGTCGGGAGGATATAGGTAAGGGATGAGATAGGTGGATGGGAGGATGGGTGGACCGGATGGGAGGAGGGAGGATGGGCGGATGGAGGATGGGCGGATGGAGAGAGGATGGGTGGATGGAGGAGGGGAGGATGGGCGGATGGAGGATGGGCGGATGGGAGGATGGGTGGATGGGAGGAGGGGGGATGGGAGGATGGGTGGATGGGAGGAGGGGGGATGGGAGGGATGGGCAGATGGGAGGATGGGGAGATGGGAGGATAGGAGGATGGCCGGATGGCCGGATGGGAGGATGGGAGGAGGGGGGATGAGAGGTGAGGATGGGCGGATGGCCGGATGGGAGGAGGGGAGGATGGGAGGATGGGCGGATGGGAGGATGGAGGATGGGGCGGATTGGAGAATGGGAGGAGGGGAGGATGGCCGGATGGGAGGATGGGCGGACGGGAGGATGTGCGGATGGGCGGACGGGAGGAGGGGAGGAGGGGAGGCACTGGGGGAGGAGGGGAGGATGGCCGGATGGGAGGATGGCCGGACGGGAGGATGGGAGGATGGGCGGAAGGGAGGATGGGGATGGGAGGAGGGGAGGATGGGAGGATGGGCAGATGGGAGGAGGGGAGGATGGGAGGATGGGCAGATGGGAGGAGGGGAGGATGGGCGGATGGAGGATGGGCGGATGGGCGGATGGGAGGATAAGAGGATGGGAGGATGGGAGGATGGCCGGATGGCCGGATGGGAGGATGGGAGGAGGGGGGAGGGAGCTCTGGAGGGGGGGAGGGGAGGAGGGACGGAAGGGGGGAGGGGATGGAGGGGCGAGAGGGAGGAGGGGAAGGAGGTGAGGAGGGAGGTGAGTAGCGGGATGGAGGGGTAGATAGGAGATGGTGGCGGGGAGGAGGGGTTAAGGAGGGCGAGTCAGGGGCGGAGGATGAGGCAGGGGAGGCACTAGGGAGCCCTTGAGCAACGGAAGAGGCGAGGAGGGGAGAGAGTGGGAGGAGGGGAGGGAGGGGAGATGGCCAGGAGGGGAGGAGGGGAAGAGGGGAGGAGGGAGGAGGGAGGAGAGGGGAGGGAGGGGAGGAACGCGGGAGAGGGGAAGGAGGGAGGAGGGGAGGAGGGGAGGAGGGAGGGGGGGGGGGAGTAGGAGGGAAGGAGGGGAGGATGGGAACCAGTATGGAGAGGGGAGGATGGGAGGATGGGCAGATGGGAGGAGGGGAGGATGGGAGGATGGGCGGATGGGAGGATGGGCAGATGGGAGTGGCAGGGCGGGAGGATGGGAGGATGGGCAGATGGGAGGAGAGGGGCGGAGGATGGCGCGAGCTGGGGAGGGGCGGTTATGGCGGATGGGAGGATAAGAGGATGGGAGGATGGGCTATCTCTTTCTCTCTCGCTCACCTTTCTCTTTTGGTAACTTCATCATTCTCTCTCGTTCTTTCTCCCCCCTCTCTTTCTCTACTCTCTCTCTCCCTCTCTCTCTTTCTCCCCTATCTCCTCTCTCTCTCTCTCTCTCCCCTTTATCTCTTGGAAACCTCGTCACTCTCTTTCTCCCTCCCCCCTTTCTCTCTTGGTTCCCTTCACTTTCTCTATTCTTGTGCCTTCTTTCCTCTCTCTCCATCTCTCTTTCCTTTTTCTTCTCTCTGTCTCTTTTGTTCTACTCTTCTCTCTCATGTCTCCCTCTCTCTTTCTCCTTCCCCCCTCTTCAAATTCTCTCTCTCTCTCTCTCTCATCTCTTTACAGTCTCCTCCCTCTCTTTTTCGCTCTCCACTCTCTTTTATTTCTCTCTTGCCAACCCCTCTCTCCCTATTCTCCCTCTTCTCTCTCTCTCTCTCTCTCTCCTCTCTCTCTCTCACTCTCATTTCTTCTCTCCTTATGTCACTCTTTGCTCTCTCCCTATTCTCCCTCTTTCTCTCACCTTTTACTCTCCTCTCTCTCTCGCTCATTCTCTCCCTCCTTTATTCATATTTTCCTCTTCCTTTCTGTCCTTACTCTTTCTCTCTTTTCACTCTCTCTCTCCCCCATTTCTCTCCTCTCTCTCTTTCTCATCTGCCAAATCAAACCGATAACTTTTTTATCCGGAGACACTTCAAAACCGCGATCAGGAAATAATAAAAAGGTGTTGGGAGACGCTAAGCGTTTATTAAATGTGTTTTGTTTGCTGCAGCAGGATCGGTTACTTAAATGACAATAGGTCAGCACACTGGAATAAAAGAGACAAAAGGCCCCCCACCAGCTCAATCGGCCCCCGGTGGAGGAGCTGAAAACTCTTCCTAAGCCAGAAAGGCTTCACGCAGCGCTGTGACCTGACGGCAAACCCCTCGTCTTTCAGTTTTATGAAAGTAAACGCAAACTCAGGGAAGAATCTAGCAGATCGGGCCCTGCGTGGATGCCTCGCTGTCAGGAGAGTAAAGAGCGCTCGGCTTTTGAGCTCCTCTTCTTCTGACTGCAGACGTGTGGGTGATATCACCTGACGCCTGAGCCTCTGCACGTCACGATAACCGGCTGAGCTAGCCTAGCCGTGCCAACCTGATGCCGATCAGCGTGGGGCCGGCCTCAAAGGTCAGATGCATCGGTCTGTGTGACGGCCAGCGCAAGCCATTACGATAATCTCCTGAAGGCAATTACCCACGCATTCGATCTGCTAGATTCAGAGCGGCAGAGGGGTCGGGTGAGGGGGGGTTGGGGGTCGGGTGAGGGGGGGTTGGGGGTCGGGTGAGGGGGGGGGGCAGTGACCCGAGATGCACCCGGCGCCGGTGCTCTATCAGATTCTCCTGCCTCGTCATTTTTCCTGCAGCAGTAAAAAATGAGGGACTATTCTGTTGGTTTTCCCTACCCCATCGACATTTCCTTCCGCATTCTGCTGCATTTATGACGATATGTACGACGATAAATGATTTGGCCTTTCAGTCATTTTTGTTAAACTGGGATGTTTAGCAGACAGACAAAACAGTGCGATTTCACGCTCGTGATTAGAAATGCAGTTTGTGAGATTTCAATAAAAAATAGACAGTGAGATTTAACTACTCTGATTAAACACTCAATAAGAGAGACTTTAGACTTTTATAGTGAAAATAGAGTGGTATTAATCACTCTGTTTGTCCCGTAAAACATGTCTCCGTCTACATTAAAGGAAAACACTTTTATCCGAATTAAGAAATTACATCTTGGTGTACAAAAGGCAAATATATACATAAAAAGACTGATAATATATTTGTTCAAAAACCGACCCTTTAGCCTGAATTTCCTTGCATTTCGTCGTAAGAATTGTTTCTTGCAGTTTGTGAACCCAGGCGGGTATATTTCAAGAAACAAGAATTCGTAAAGGAATTTAAACCTTTCTTTCGCGCTGTAAAATGTCAATTTATCGATTAAAGAGTGTGGTTTTGGCGTGTGTAGCAGTTTTGACTCTCGTTGTGTTGGAAAAAAGGACAATCGCGATGAGGTCTCAATATTTATTTGACATCCACAAATGGACAACTGTAGAATGAGGAAAGCTCTTCACAGAACATAAGTTCTCTCTCTCTCTCCACCCAAACCCACAACTGCAGCGAGAGATCGCAACTTCTCACGAGCCTCGAACCGTTTATAATGGCGCCGCCCGCGCGCAACACGAGGCACTGTGTGTCGCAACAATGTGCTCCCCCTTGCAACTCTACATTATGGTTTCATCAAGCAAAGAACTACGATACACAATTTCCAAATAAACAAACCAAACAAATAAAAATATAAAGTTTTAGTGAAGTTCACACTACATATCCGAAATAATTTTATTAACACAGTTACATGTGCAGATTATGAAAATAAAAGTTAAAGAGATAAATAGTCGTACACTTACATTTCGCGTGAAGCGGCTGGAGAAAATAGCGGGTGTGGTTATAAAAATGATGAAAATTATGCAAAATGACACGGTTCATATTGTGCGCACGCGCACAATAACGCAGCAGTTAAAAATTACAGGTAGGGGAAACTGATGGAACAACGGTCAGTGCTGAGAGACACGTAGAATATCGGTAGAACTCAAAAAAATGCATTCCAATGCGTTTTAACCCTTGCGATGAGAAAAATAGAATCATTAGAATTAATATCAGTAATATAGATGTAACCTGGTGCACTGGATGGCGAGTAAAAGAGCACCAACAACAAAATATATTTTTTTATTCTGACTGCTGTACTAAAAAGTGGCAGCGGTCGAAAAGGAGCAGAGCTCTATAGAAAAAGGTTCACCAAAAAGAAGAACTGATCACGATTACAATTCAGTTGCAACAGAGCAGTAAACAAACAGTTACAAATTAAAAGAACACAACTTAAACTCACTTATTCCTCGAGTACTTGTGTAAACAGTGGACTCTGTAAATGGTCAAAAGAAATAAAATAAAATGTTAGAACATGAGAAACACACAAACGGTCTCCATCACACGTGCGATACTCCGGTTAGCTCACGCTAACGTTCATCATTCACCATCAGCGATTATCGGGAAATAGAAGTATATAAATTTTAATAGTTGTTCGTCTGTTACCAATCGCTGTGCAGACTACAAATTAACGCGCGCATCTCAAGTCTCGCGAGAATTCTAGCATGTTCTCTGAGAGGGGCCACGCATGTTCTTCCAGCTCGCTCACCTTAAAGGTGTAATAGAATTTTTATACTCATGAGACATGATTTATGAACACAATCGCAAACAGCAATTTATTACTTTCCTCAAACATGGATTAAACTCATACCTTGATATCAACGAAGCATGTGATCACATTGCAAGCATCATGGAGGGAGAAAGGGAGAGTAAGGAAATAAGAGAAGAGAGAGAAGGAAGGAAAGAGAGAAAGAGAGAGAAATGAGCAGCCCTTCTCTGGGCCGACTCGGAAGCAAAGAGAGTAAACAAGGCCCCTCCCTTGAGATTCCTTTCAGTATAAATCCCACCTCTCTACATCACTTCCTGTTTCCTCCCAAATATACATACAAATACAATCTTCTTTGAGAATTACTTACAATGATTAAATATTCTATTACAAAGGGCAACCACAGTTCTTCATTATGACCTGGTCACATAGATATTAATGTCTCGTTTAGATATTGATTAAAGGTGTACAGGCGAGTTGTGACGTTGAATGCATTACCTTACAAACAATCAATTTGGAGTGCTGAGAAAAGACTACATGCGACACCTCTTTGTGAACAATCTTGTCTTATTTGCTAAATTCTTTTTACACAAAATGTCACTTTTGGAAAACACCTCCTTCCCTCACACACTTCCTGAATGAGCTAAGGATCGCTACTTCTTCACAGTTCTCACAAGAACACAGAAGTATGATCACATTACTCCAGTTCTGTGCTCTCTTCGGTGGCTTCCTCTACAATATCTCACTGACTATAAGATGCTGCTGCTTCGCTTTAAGGCTCTGAACGGCTCGGCTCCGCTCCACCTGAGCAGTCTCCTCTCACGATATACTCCACTCGCTCTCTTCCATCACGAGAAGCAGCTCTACTGAACGTTCTGAAGATGAGTAGATCCACCAGAGGTTCTCATACAGACCCCTGAAGCTCTGGAACAAACTCCGGATGCTCAGCGACGCTCACAGAGTTCACAACTAAATTAAAAACATCTCTGTTTAATCTAGCATTCCAATAATTGTCTCTTGGTATTTGTCCGAACGGATCTGAGCGCTATCAACATAGAAACTGTTGAAAAAACAATATGGTTCAATGTTCCTCTCTAAGCTCTCCTCATCATTTATCTCTCCTCCTGCAGCTGATGCTGATCACCTGTTTGTTGTCTGTGTTACGGTTTTCTAACCGTTGTTTCTTCATTTGTTAGTTCCTGTTTTGTCTTTGTTTGTTTTGTTTTTTCAGGTTCTGTCCGGCGAACTGTTCATCAATGAATCTTGAGTTTGTGTGTTCTTTATGCTGGTGAGGTGATTAGCACCTGCGTCAGTCAGCGAGGCTCCCAGGGGCCTCACAGAGGAACTCCTCTTCTAGAGGACTTTGTGAAGCTGCTTTGAAAGCAACTGCTAAAGAAGTGCTATATAGATTGATTGACTGACTGACTGACAGACAGACAGACAGACAGACAGACAGACAGACAGACAATGCACCCTAATGGACAAAAAGGACTTCTGTGATTTGTAGTAACCCCCTGCAAAACTGATGCCTGAATTTTCTCAATTTTCTTCCTTCTTTCTTTATTTTTAATTTCCTTATTTTTTTTCCCCCATTTACGTGTTTGCACTACTCTATTACACTGTATTATTACACTCTACACTGTAAAATTCTTATTTTGGTACTGCTTTTGTATTGTAATATCTGCTATTTCAATAAAAAAAATGTAAAAGACGATCAGTCTGCGAATATACGATCGTCTGAACGTAATAACGTTGGTGAGCTCAGAGTTTGTGGAAGAAACACACGGTAAAACGTTCCCTGTGTGCGCATCACGTTGCTGATGTGTTGCTGATGTGAGGCACGTGCCCGCCCTCGGCTTCCTGGAGGAACACAGTTATTGTACGCGTCTGTCTGTGCATATGAAACCAAGATTATAATAAGAGAAGAACGCAGATGCTTTCTTCTCCGCCGGAGGAGCTCTCAGGGATGCTCTCACTCGCAGCTCCTGCTGGGAGGGGACTTGTTGTTTTCGGGGTTGTTTTGTGAGAGAGCTCAGGATTGTTTTAATAAATTCTATTCCAGCTTCACACAAACGACACTTGGAGCGAATAATTCTTTTTGAAGGCGCGCGTGGAGCATTGGTGACCTTTAAAGAAGACAAGCGCAGCAAACAGATTAATAGAGCCGAGGCGCTGCTCCAGATGTGCGAGACGGAGACGTTTCAATGGCGCATCTGTTTCTGCGGATCATCTCCTGCGGAGCTCTGCTGCTGTTGAACCTTTCCTCCAGCGGGGCAGGCGCTGCTGACCAGGACTCGAACCCATGACCCCCGGGAAGAAATAAAAACGTACTGCAAAATAAAAACGATAGAGAACCGCACTGTCTAGTGATGTGTCTGTCACAAACAAACATGTTTCAAACATATGTTCTCTCTTCCTTCGCTCTCTCTCTCTCTCTCTCTTCCCTTGCTTTCTCTCTCTCTCTCCCTTCTCTTGCCACGTTCTCTCCCTTCTCTCTCTCCTTTCTCTCTATCACTCCCATTCTCTCTTTTCATTTGCTTTCTGTCTCCACTTCTCTACCTTCTCTTCTCTCTGTCTCCTCTCTTCTCTACCTTCTCTCTCTCCATTCTCTCTCCCTTCACTCTCTTTTCCTTCTCTTCCTTCGCTCTCTCTCCCTTCTCCCTCTCTCTCTCTCTCTTCCCTTGCTTTCTCTCTCTCTCTCTCTCTCCCTTCTCTTGCCATGTTCTCTCCCTTCTCTCTTCCTTTCTCTTTATCACTCCCATTCTCTCTTTTCATTTGCTTCTCTCCTCCTCTCACTTCCTTCACTCTCTCTTACTCTCCTCTCTTCTCTTTCCTGTCTCCTCTCTCTCTCTCTCTATCTCTTCCTTCTCTTTTCTACATTCTTCACTCACTCCTCTCTCTCCCTTCTCGCCATGCTCTCCATCTCTCTCCCTTTTTCTTTTCTCTCCTCTCAATCTCTCTTTCTCTCCCTTCTCTCTCTTCTACCTGCTCTTTCGTTCGCTCTCTCTCCCATTCTCTCCAATGTCTCTGCCTTCTCTTGCCACTTTCGCTCTGTCTCTTCCTTTGCTGTCTCTCTCTCTTTTCTCTACACCCGTCTCTCCCTCTCTCCCCACTCACTCTCTTTCCTCTCTCTCTTCTCTCTCTCTTCCACGATAAACAGATGTTTAAAGATCATCCATCTTTAATAATCACACTAATTTCATAATGAGTGTGAGACAACAGTGTCTAATTCTATCCTGCGTTGTGAAGGCTAAATCTAGAGCTTGGCGTTGTGAATCTAACAACGTATTGAGAGCAGAGTAGCAAGAGAGAGCTGGGAAAAAAACTGGTCCGTCTTGTATGATTGTTGTTTTTGTTTAATTTTGTGTGTCACTCAAAAGCCAGCATTTGGAGTGAGATTGACGCTGACGAGGGCAGAATAAGGGCAAGGTAAAGGCAGCGCGAGGCGCGAGGGGCGCGAAGAGAGAAGAGAGAGAGAGAGCAAAGAAAGGAGAGAAGGAGAAGAGAGTAGAGAGCGGGGGAGGAGAAAGAGGGGGAGTGCATGCAAGAGGAGGTCAGATTCGAACGAGAAAGCGACCAGTGAGAGAGGAGCGACGCAAGCAAAGCAGCGAAAAGGGCGAAGCGAGAGACGAGCGCGCGAGGGTAGAGAGAGAAGCTAAGAGAGCAGAGAGCGAGAGGAGTACGATAAGACAGACCGAAGACATCACCAGGAAAAGGAGACAAGAGATGTAGCGAGGGACAGCGAGAGAGAGAGAGGAGAGAGAGACAGGATAACGAGCGAAGAGAGGAGAGGAAAGACGCTAGAGCGATCGCGATCTACCGAATAGCATCGAGCGCCCGATACCTATGACTCGCGCGCCGCGCCGACGCGCGCGCGCGCGCGCGGATGAGATCTCCCATCGATCTCACCGAGCGAGCTACCGCGGTCGCACTAGCGAGCGGCGATTAGATTGCTCAGTATGAACCTATATCGCATCCTATCCTCTCCCTCTTGTGCTTCTCTCTATCTCTCTCTACTCTCTCTCTCTCTTCTTTCTCTCTCTCCCTCTCTCTCTCTCTCTCTCTCTCTTCTCTCTCTCTCTCTCTCAGAAATGAAAACAAGCGCTCTAATGCACTGACATCTCAGCTTGTTGATCAAGCAGATGAGGGTTCTCTGGAGGACTGAACAAGGATGAGAGTCCCCATCGGCAGTTGCCAAGGTGATTTTTTTGTTGCTAGGGAGGGATGGTGTTACTCTTTTAGCAGACGTGTGACAGTTTCAGAGTCCCTGAGAAAGTTGATGATCGTTTGGACAGTAAATTGGATCGATTTTCAGATAAAAGCATAATTATACGAGGAATTATTATTGGAAACTGAGATTCATCGTCCTCGGGCTCGTTTTCTCTGAGAAACATCTCTCAGAACACAATTCTCTGAGCCCACACTGGATCTCTCCACACGTTTCTATCACACACGAGGTGTTCGCTCTACCGGAGCCGGAGCAGGTAGAAGAGTGGAAATGGAAGATGATACAAGCACAGCAATATTACTTCTCCCAATTGTACATATGTGTAATTTTGGTACAAGGAAGCTGATTTTGCCTTATTTCATTACTGTACATCATGTCGAAGACTGAATGGTTTCAAAAACAATTCATTAACTCAAAGGAAAATAAACACAATGAAGTTATACCACCTGTTAATGCAATTAGATACACAAGTGGATATACTGTATGTAAATGATAAGGAAACGAGTCTAGCCTATCAAATCATGTACAGATTTCATTTGTGCTGGAGTAGTGGATGTCTGAGAGACTCCGACGGTACAGAAGTAATACAGGATCACAAACATATATCACACATAAACACACAATTTTAGATGTTAGCATAAAATTCTATGATTGAGTGAATCAAAAGGCCCAAAATGCAACCAACCCTGCCAAAGTTACAATAATGAGAACACCACACGGGGTTTAATTAAGCAGAACTTTAACGATGAATAAATCTTAAATGAACAAATGTAAAATTAAAAAGAAGATGAAAACAAGCGATCTGAATCAACAAACCTGATGGAGCCAGGGCTGGAGACATGTTTCTTTCTGCTCCAAAGATGTTTAGTTTTAACATGAGAGCAAATGAGAACCTGCCCCCTTCTGGAGTCAGCCGTTTACTGCAGGAATCCAGCTGAGCACACACACACACAGGGAGTTCCTGATCATTTACATTTAGTATTTCATTTCAATATTTAAACACTACTATGAATATTAAATGGGTGGCATGGCATCGGCATTAGTTAAGGGATGATTTATTTTGTGCGCGCTGGTTACTCAGGAGGAAATAGCCGGACGCTCTCTGCGGGCAGCTTAACCTGTAATTTCACAGCGCTGGGAAATAAAATAATGAAACATGAGAGAGCAGCAGATGCGTGGGTCTCGGTTTGAATCCAGATCGGCTCGAGTGTGCGATGATCTGGTGAGACGTGAGCTGTTTGGCATCACATTCGCTCCTCGCTTCAGGACTCCTCAAACTCCTCGCCGCGGCCTGAACTGCTCTGATAGCTATGCGTCGAGGTGGAGGAGGGTCTAACCTAGTGCTTCTCAAATAGTGGGGGGGCCCTCAAAACCAGGGGGCCGCAAGGCTCCGTCAAAGGGGGGCACGTTTGACCTCGGGGAACATGCCTTTTTATTTTTCTATTTAGATTTTTTACTGTTCTAGAATAAAGTGCAATACCACTCCACTACATTAGGGGGCAGTGGCGCTCTCATTGGCAGAGTGTGCGCAAGGAGCATTCACTCGGTGGTGTAGGGGTTTTGTTTGCACTGAGCATGCGCGCTGTGCACACAGTACAGACTTTGAGTATGAAGTGTAGACACGTTGTGTAACAGACCCTCAAGTGACATCATGAAAAAATATTTGATATGTTTAAAACATGTATACATTAATAAGGATACTGTGTTTTGCAGAGGTGTACTTATAACAAATGTATAGACAAATGTAACCCAGCAGAACCCTCTCTGTGCATAACAAGAAGTGACTGAACTGCAGTTCCTCGAGCGCCCACTTGAGGCGCCATACTCCAGAAGTGAGCAGGTTCTCATTCACTCTCATGTTAAAACTGAACTTTTGAGCTAATGAAACATCCATCTTTATAAACATTCTGAGGGGGTGGCGTGTTTTTTAAATATGTTTGTTTAAAAGATATTAGGATACAAATCGTCAGCCAATCAGATGTCATAACTATGTCCTGCCTCTGTGGGCCAATTTTCGCTTACCGAGAAGCATTAGTAATAAGTGACAAATTACAAATCCTCAAATTACACTAACTGAGTAGTTTTTTTTTTCATTAATGTGAGTAGTTCAAAAAAAGTTTACTTTTACTTTTGATTGAGTACATTTTTACTGTTTCATCAGTAATTAGTAGTCTGAAGTTGCTCCGTTATGTTCTCATTTGTCGTTTTTTTTGGCGTTTGCAAAGGTGAACGTCTCGGGATTCCTGTCTAATCAAATCGTGCGATAAAAAACATGGAGGCGGGAAGCTGGAGAGCAGCACAAGACGTTTTCACACAGCCTGGTTTTGAAAATATTAACAAAAACATAGTTTTTCTTTATTAATGTATTCAACCAGCACTGAAAGTACACTAAAGAGGACTAAAAACAAGAAAGACACGACAGCTAACCCCGAGCTAACGGATGCTAATGCTTACGGCCCAAAGATAAAAACTCACAGATCCAGCTTTGAGTTTCCCTTCACTCAAACAGCAAAAGAGGAATTGGTTAAAAAAACACAGCAATATTTCCTTGATTTTTGAGATTTCGTGATTAAACCTCGGTTTCTTTAATTTAATGTAATAGGACACAGTGCACACAGCAGGGTTTTGAGTTTAAATCCACACCTAAAGTCATAAGTTGGACCTGTATAAACACTAACGCTAATTGTTAATTAACACTACGATTGGATTAAGATAAACACTCTAATAAGGAAGGAGTCAGCGACGCAGCTAGGCCGAAGCTTAACCCAAGGAAATTCTAATAGCTGTTAAAAGGATGGATGAATACTTGATTGAACAGGATGGAAGCTTCTCTATCTGTCGCGCAATCCCTCGCAGGTCTGGAAGAGCCCAGCACAGACAGCGCACGTCGTGCCGCTCAGCTCGAGGGAGTCTGCTCCAGTCTCGCAGGAATGTTCATCTTTACAGGCAAACGTCACGAAATCCAGATCCCACAGATAAAAAAGCACGGACAGACTGACGTTAAGACACCTGTCTGGCGCGCGATTCGTGTGATCATGGAGGAGGACGAGGGAGTTATGGGTAGGTTACCGTGTGTCAGCTCAAACTCAGGAATTTAGCACACCTGACCGTACCAGGAGCTTTTTCTTGTGAAGCACAAGAAGGGGAACTTTCAGGAGTTCTAATGTTACCTAACTTAAAGAAACACTCTGAGGTAGGTTACGATTAGGTTACGATTATCGACAAATGTGTTAAAAGCTATAATAAATATGAACCTTTTCTTCTTAAAATTCCCATCACCGTGGCGCAGTGGGTAGCACGGTCGTCTCACAGCAAGAAGGTTGCTGGTTCGAGCCTCGGCTGGATCAGTTGGTATCTCTGTGTGGAGTTCTCATGTTCTCCTCGTGATTGCGTGGGATTTACTCCGGGTGCTCCGGTTTCCTCCACGAGTCCAGAGACATGCGGAATAAGAGAATTGGGAGAAAACGATTGTTCGTAGTGTTTGAGTGAGAACGAGTGTGTGTGGATGTTTCCCAGCGATGGGTTGCAGCTGGAAGAGCATCCGCTGCGTAAAACATATTCCAGAAGAGTTGGTGGTTCATTCCGCTGTGGAGACCCCGAAAGGGAAGAAAGTCGATAAGAAGATGGATGGACAAACGTCTTAAAATTGGTGTCAATATTTTCGGACCGTCATGCAGAGCCGGGACATGTCCAATTTTACTGTGTCGGCCATTTTGGATCATTGGACTCATAGGTTTCTGGCTAAGTTAAAAGAGGCTCAGAGTGGACGGAGTGAAGGTGTTTGATTGGCTGAAGGTTTAAATCTCTTAAAATATCTTAATCCCTCAGAGTGAAGATCAAAACTATCGATCTGAAACAAAAAACCTAATGAAGCCAGTGGTGAAAAATGTTTTTTTCTGCTCCAAAGTTCAGTTTTAACATTGGAGTGAATGAGAAGCAGCTCCTGTCAGGAGTCAGCCTCTAGAGGCCGCTCGGGGAACTGCAGGAACTGAGGCTCCTTCCTCAGACAGCTCACCCAGTACTCACCCGGTACTCACCCGGTACTCACCCGGTACTCACCCGGTCACTTTTATATAAGTGAACTGATGAAACTGAATCTTTCAGAGCTCCTCACAAACAACGACATGCGAAAAGGTTTGCCTTGAAGCGTTTATTTATTCTACGGCGCTCACAGTTTTATCAACAACTGAAACCGTCTCCATCGAGTCAGATGTGGCTCTTATATGCACAATTTAAAAGGTTTTTCTGTATTTTCAGGATGCTTGCGTTCATTCAAGTCATGCCCTGTGATGGATCTGAAATGAAGCATGGGCTTGAGCTCAAGGACAGTTCAGCCATTACGCTCCAAGCGTTTTATAAGAGGAGAGAGTAACGTCTGTCTCGGAGAGTTTGCTTCACTCCGTGTCCGTGTAGAAGGAGGCTGAAGAGACGAGCTGCATGCGGAAGCAGAGATCCAGTCCAGTCTTAAGAAAAACACCAACGCTGAGTCTTCTCTCTGGTTCGAGTCGCTCCTCGGATTGGTTCGAGAACAGATCGAGCTTCAAGTTTCCTTGAAAAGCAAATCCTTTCCGTTAAAAACACAACCATCATTTTTTCAGATTTAGTGGTCAAACCTCGATCAATTCCTTTCATTTAATAACGGGACACAGTGCACACAGCAGAGTTATTATATCCACACCTAGAGTCAAAAGTTGGACCTGTATAAACACGGTATAAGAGTTTAATTAACACTACAAGAGTTTGATTCACATGATGTGAATCAGGGCCGCAGTCAAACTGTACCATTGCTGTGGCGTCTCAGCGTGGAGACTTAAATTCACATAGTGTTAATATAGTTACATTTAACACTTAGGCAGTGTTTATATAAATCCGACATCTGACACCGAAGTGTTGATTTAACACTTTTAGTTTTGCTGTGTAGTGTTCAGATTTTGAATGTAAAAAAAAAGCAAGCGTTAATTGAGTTGTAGTCCTAAAGGGTATTAACCAGCAAAGCTGCAAGCTGATGCTTGCTGGGAAATGTAGTTCTCTGAAATTCCACATTTTCTCTCTACTCAAGCACTGTAAAGATGTAAAGTTCTGGCTGGTAAATAACTACCTAAACAATAATAAATAAATTAATTAATTAATAAACGAACAATAGCTCAGCAAGCATTACACAACATCATTCCGCAGTAACAATACAAAACAGCGAACCGCTGGCGATTCATTTTCAACTGGTACTAATAATTATTAAAACACTGTTAAATTATTTGGAAGCAAAACAAACAAATACAAAAACGATTTTAGAGCAGCTTCCTTGCAACAGAGTTTTTTTTGCAGAGAAATGTTGTGTGCGATTTTTTTGTGTGGTTATAGTTTATTTTAGAGATTTCGTGTTTATGTGTATGGATAGTTATGGCTCAACAGATCAACCTGTAAAATATCAAACTTTATTTGGGTGTGGCACATTAAAGTGTTTTATGTGCCTCTTTCTAAACATTTAGACACCTGACAAAATGTTATGCAAGCTCGAAACTTTGATTCACTTGATTTTAAATGGTTTTTTTCCCCAAATGGATCAAATGTTGGCTTTGTCTGAGTGTTGAGATCGCCTTGAAGCAAGCTGTATTCTTTTTCATTGTATTCTCAGGATATGACGTTATTATAATGAAATAAACTGTTTCTCACACTCAAGCTCTCGTCGCCTATCATGATTGATAACTGTCACTCAATCTGGCAACCCATCGTCTGTGGGAGGAGAAGGCTCTTTGCTGTTTTTTTTTTTCTTGTACAAATTTTTGCTACATACCTTGTGTTCTCCAGTAAAAGGCAAAGCCTCAGATTTTGAAAATGTTTGCCCACTACCCGACAAGTGTGCCAACTCCGTAATTTAAATATGCAACTTAGCAACTTGTTGATTTATGTTATGTTTCAACAACAAAATGTGCAAACATCAGTCTGTTTAGCTGGAGGTGCACCTCTGCAGTGGAGATGGTTGTTTCACAATGTCATCAGAACAGGTTTTGAACTCCTCCTGAAGCAAAAAAAAAACCGTGCAGGAATGTGAGAGAGCAAGTTACGAGAGGATTTAAGAAATCCAGCGAGCAACGTCAACCAATTGCGCATGCGCAGTGTGCAGCGGATCCACGCGTTAAAGTTAGCGAAGCACCTTTCCTCGTCACATCCCGATCTCCATCTGCACCACGGCCACCCCGGACGGCGCCTCCGCCACCTTCTTCCCGCGGGACACGAGTTTGGCCAGGCTCCGGAGCGACGGCGTGGCCCGGAACAGCAGCTTCTTGAGGCCGCTGCGGTACTCCTGGCGGATCAGGCAGTAGAGCACCGGGTTCAGGCAGCTGTTGGTGTGCGCCAGGCACACGGTGATGGGGAACGCGTACGCCTGCGCGTTGTAGAAGGCGTTGCTGAAGGGCACCAGGTCGAACTTGATCAGCACTCCCCACAGGGTGAGCGCCTGGTTGGGCAGCCAGCACAGAAAGAAAGAGAGCACCACGATGGTGACGGAGCGCGTGACTTTGGAGCGGCGCTTGTGGCGCGCTCTCTCGCTGTCCGAGCCGGGGATCCCGCTGACGCGCCGCCGCAGCACGAAGCGCAGCAGGAGCAGGTAGCACACGCAGATGATCACCAGCGGAATCACGAACCCCAGGAGCACCTTTTGCGTCTGGTAGAGCCCCAGCAGTAGCTGAGGGTCCCAGCTGCCCGAGTCGGAGAAGCGCACGAGGCACAGCTCGTCGTCAGACACCTGCGCGGTCGTGGAGTACACCGCGTGCGGGATGGTGGCCACCACGGACACGACCCAGATGCCCAAGCTCGCCCACTTGACCTCCACCGAGGCGGTTTTGGGACTCTGCATGCGCAGCGACGAGGAGAGCGAGCAGTAGCGCGCCACGCTCATGGCCGTCAGGAAGAAGACGCTCGCGTACATGTTCATGGTGGTGACCGAGCTGATGATCTTGCACATCACCTTCCCGAACGGCCAGCGGAAGTCCAGCGCGGTGTCCACGGCCCAGAAGGGCAGCGTCAGCACGAACTGGAGGTCGGTGACGGCCAGGCTCATGACGAAGCAGTTGATGGAGGAGCGCTTGAGCCGGTGGCGCGACTGGAGCAGGTAGAGCGCCAGCAGGTTCCCGACGAGCCCGAGCGCGCACACGATCAGGTAGACGAGCGCGATGACCACGCGCATGGCCACGCTCGAGCTGTCCCCGTAGAGCTCCGGCGCGGTCTCTCTGGAGAGCAGCTGGAGCCAGCAGCGCAGGGACAGGTTCTGGAGGGTCCGGTTCGCCAGCAGGTCGCTCTCGTCCAGCGCGGGCCCGCACCCCGGAGACGCGGCGCTGCTGTTCGCCTGCATGGCGCGGCTTCACGCATCCACACTGCGGCTGCGGTGTTCCAGAAGCATCGCGCGCGGTCCTGATGATGCGCAGATGGTGAGCGAGTGCTGTCTGTGCGCGCAGCTCCGCTCGCTCTGCACCGAATGCGCTTCTGGAGAGGCTCCGAGCTTAAATAGCGCTGGACCCCCCCCCCCCCCTCTCGTCTCACGGGGAGGAGTGGGCGCTCATTAATAAAAAGCATGCAGATGCGGGGATGAATGGAGCATTTATTCAAGCTGAAAGCTCAGAAGAACCTGCAGAAGAATATACTGTGTGCGAAATCTTTGAATCGAACCTTCAATCAACACAGAGACTATAAAACCTTAAATAATAGTTGGTTAAACTCGAGATAAATGCAACTTTCTTGGTTATATATAAGTTAACCTGCTCTTAAAATATATGTTGTTTGTTACAAGTTGACTGTTCCATTTCTTGCGCAGCGGCATGATCTCAACAGGTTTCAGGAGGCCCCTGGAGGAGCACGGCCTCCTGAGAAACATCATTTTCAGGTTCAGCGCTTTAGTTTGGTGCATTTTAAGGGATTAAAATGAGAATGAGATCTTCAGAAAAAGTTCTTAGTTTTGGTGCAATCTTTAGGTTTAAATGTGCAAATATCTTCTGTTTTGTTTTCTTTAAACTGTTTTAAGAGTACTTTTACTATTATTGTTTCTGTTGTAATGGTTATTGTACTGTAAAAACCCATTAAAGGTTGTAATCTTTGCGTTTAACTACAGTAAAAAAACACATTGAGCATCTACTATTATTTAAGTTTTAATTTTTCACAAAAAAAACTAACAAAACAATCCACACATCAACAACAAATACAATACATTCATTCACAATTTCACGTCCAATTCATTACATTTTAATCAACAACAAAAGCACAAACAATGCAGTTCTGAAAATTGCATATAAAGATCATTAAGAGAATCAACAAATGTTTTTACGCGATCTTTTTCCCCCCAGCAGAGATATTTAAATGGAACAATAAAAATCACAGAAATGAATTGAGTTAATGTTAGGTTAAGTTTAAGCTTAAGGTTTTATTTTGACAGTGAGTGGAATAAAGACCAAATTCATCATGAGTGTAGAGGAATTGATCTCTTTCACCTCGAATTACAAGATTAAAATGCCATGACACTCAAGAACCTTTTTATTTTTGAGATATTAACTCTCACTGCTGAATATCAATATCATTTGTTTTTAATGAAAAGGCTTATTTTAGCTATTTATGGCCTGTTTCAAAAGGAAATCCAGACTGTGATGACATCCCAGCCTTCTACATTAACTTTTATGCATTTGGCAGAATCTTTTGTCCAAAGCGACTTACAGAAGAGGAGAAACAAGAGGAGATCTGTTACACAGTCAGAGTCTATCTTAGCTCGCTTGAAGCAGAAGTTCTATCAGCTGATCAATAAACCATAGCAGGAAGAAAATAAAGACAGAGGAGGAAAAAAGAAAGTTTTTTTAATATGGTAGGTCTTCTCTGAAGAGAAGAGTTTTCAGGTGCTTTCTGAAAGCTCAGTGTTGCTGCTCTCCTGACTGGATCAGGAATTTGCTCCAGCAACCAGGGACAGTGAGAGAGAAGGTTCTGCTCAGAGATCTTCTGCCTTTGTGGGAGACTTCTGGAGCTTCTGGAGGACATGCAGGAGCTTCTGGAGGACATGTAGGAGTGTAGGAGCTTCTGGAGGACATGTAGGAGTGCAGGAGCTTCTGGTGGACACGTAGGAGCTTCTGGAGGGCACGTAGGAGTGCAGGAGCTTCTGGAGGACATGTAGGAGTGCAGGAGCTTCTGGTGGACACGTAGGAGCTTCTGGAGGGCATGTAGGAGTGCAGGAGCTTCTGAAGGGTATGTAGGAGTGCAGGAGCTTCTGGAGGGTATGTAGGAGTGCAGGAGCTTCTGGAGGGTATGTAGGAGTGTAGGAGCTTCTGGAGGGCATGTAGGAGTGCAGGAGCTTCTGGAGGGCACGTAGGAGTGCAGGAGCTTCTGGAGGGTATGTAGGAGTGCAGGAGCTTCTGGAGGGTATGTAGGAGTGCAGGAGCTTCTGGAGGACATGTAGGAGCATAGGAGCTTCTGGAGGGCATGTAGGAGAGCAGGAGCTTCTGGAGGGCACGTAGGAGTGCAGGAGCTTCTGGAGGGCATGTAGGAGTGCAGGAGCTTCTGGAGGGGATGTAGGAGTGTAGGAGCTTCTGGAGGACATGTAGGAGTGTAGGAGCTTCTGGAGGACATGTAGGAGTGTAGGAGCTTCTGGAGGGTATGTAGGAGTGCAGGAGCTTCTGGAGGGTATGTAGGAGTGCAGGAGCTTCTGGAGGGGATGTAGGAGCGTAGGAGCTTCTGGAGGGTACGTAGGAGTGTAGGAGCTTCTGGAGGCCATGTGGGAGTGCAGGAAATCGTGGAGGTAAACAAGGGCGGGCCTTCTAGCTCCAATATTGGGACATCAGGAGTTTCTTTTAATATCCAAAAAACAAATGGTTTGGTGAAAAGCATTAATATGCAGTAGATGGCCTTCTGTGTGTTGTGGGACCTTGAATAGACATGCTGATGAGCACAAACATTTATTCATACCAATTATAAAATATGATGTGGTGTGTCATGAAAAAGCACTTTTTTTATTAAAGAGAGGCTCATGGAATGCAATCATGGCTTTAATTCTCTGTGAATACGTTCATCATCTGAATGATTGAGGTTTCCTCGGAGCTGCTGCTCTTTGATTGGGAGAACTGTGAGTGAAACAGGAGCTTTGAAGGCCGTTTGAATGATCTGCTAAGAGTCAAAGGAGCTCTTCTGAGAAAGCATGTCACTCTTTGAGCGGTAAACAGCGGAGTCCTGCTGGGTTCGATGGCCCTCGAGCGCTCCAGGCCTGAAGTGGATCAGTGTTTCAGGCTCGGTCGGATCTGAATGTAGAGTGCAGAGAGGGATCCGGGTGATTTTCCTCTTATATTCCACTCCTCCGTCCATCCGCCCTTGATTGCTCTCTCTCTGGGAGCGAGAGGGGAACCCAGGATTCGGGCCGGAGCCGGTGAGTCTGTGATTGATCGTGTTTGAGGTACATGATCATTTTTTCCTCATAGACGCTCGGGTGGAAACTGAGTCCATTCCAGGACAGTGCTGTGAATGCAGAGATGCTGAACTTCTCAAAGTTTTCCCCTTTAGTTGGGATTTTGTGCTGATTATTTGTCAATCAATCAATCCATCAATTTTTATATGTAGTGTTTTTTGTGTAGTTGCTTTCAAAGCTTCTTCACAAAGTCCTCGTGTGGATTAAGAGATAGATAGGAATTCCCTCTGTGAGGTCCAGAGTTGGGTACTCTTAATATCACACTAATCACATAATTCTCAAAAAATAGTTGTGTTCGGAAGCCGTTAGAAGAACGATCAGCGTGATCCTGTACTGTACAGCCCAATCAACGCGTGAACAACAGAAAAAAAACCTGCTGCACATCTAAAACACTAAAGGATTTCTAACCTTAAAGTATAAATAGAATGTAACGTTAGAGTTAGCACCTTTCAGTGCTCTCAAGGACACTTTACAGGATAAAAGATGCATACAAACAGTTATACAATTTCAAAAATCCTTTGAACAACTAAGAGACTTCAGGCAGATTAAATAATAAATATTTTTAAAAGCAACTCCTAAAAAGATGAGTTCAGCCTCGATTTAAAAATCTCCAAGCTAGTACTGGAACGTTCCACCTCAGGGAGAAAGCTCCACGGGGCTGGAGCTGCGTGGGCGAAAGAACGCGCAGCGATGGAAGATTTGGGTGGTGCTGGGGGTGGTGCAAGAGCGAGGGTAGAAGAGGATCTCAGATACGCGCTGGAGTGTGAATGATGAGTAGATCTGAGAGGTTGTTGAGCGTTTTGCAGGTCAGAATCCCATTGATCCCGTATTTAATCGGTTGCCAATGAAGATGTAGAAGAACGGGGGTGATGTGTTCTGAACGGGGTGTTTTTCCCAGCTGAAATTCCTCGTCTGAGCTCGACTTCCGTGTCTGCTCTGAACCGTGATGAAGCTTGAGACGATCAGCGTCTAAGAGAACGTCTGACACTTTTCTGAGAGCCTTCACAGGCTTGCTTTGTATCTTCACTCTGTCATGTCCCATTGATGCTCGTGAAAGGTGAACCAGATTCTACAAACCGGAAGCTAGTATTTTTATTAAACGAAGCTTCGATTCGTAAAAAAATTAACGGATCATTTTTTGTAATCGATTAAATTGATTAGGTGTTGCAGCCCTATGCAGGTGCACCGAAAATAATTGCTGCTGATGCGAAGCCAGAAGGTAGTTTCACCAAGTATCGATTTGATTTCGATCGTTCTTTCATTCGCTCACTTTGCATGTTGAAAACTGAAATGACATAAATAAACGATCATAAAACAAACTTTAGCTCAGCTCTGTATATATGTAAATGAAGCCTCTCTCAGTGCAGGCCTCCTCTCGCGTGTGACTGACAGATATTGTGTGGAAGTGAAGGTGAATCTCTGAGAGCTGATCAGGTCACCTCCAGCCGCTGGCTTTCATGCATAAATAAACTTGAGTTTACGACGTAAATCGCTCATTTCTCTAAATGCGAGCAATTCTGTGTCTCAATAAAGTCTTTTTATTGCATTCTCATCTCCTCGTCGAGCTTTTCAGCCTTTTATTGAAGTGAAATTGAAAGGAGTTTCTTTTCTTAACGAGCTGTTGTGTGGCTGAGTTCCTCTCAACCGTGTGCATTCAGAAGCTTTTGAAGCTGCGAGGCAACCATGAAAACCTCACAAGTGAGGCCCGGGGTCATGTTCGGGGACGCTCGCTTTATTCTCCGAGAGCAGAGCTGAATACGATCGTATGAATTCAGGTCGACACCTACAGCTGAACCTCGCATTGAAGAGCAAGGACATGCGCATCAAACAGCCTGAATAGATACGGTTAGATCATCTCAGACCTTGTCTTTCAAGGGTCTCTCCGTGGTTTATGAAGCTCTAAAAGGTGGCAAATATTCTTCATTGTTGAGTTTATCAAGATCAGTGTTGGGAGTAATATTAAAAAAAATCTTTTTGGAGCTCTTAGATGTTTGGGCTCAATGTTGATGAATTCAAACCAGATCCTCTTCAGACCCTGAATTAAAAGTGCTACTTGTTCAAGATGATTTGTCCAGTCATATTCGAATTATGTGCAAATACTTGTTTAAAAAAACGTGCCAAAAATCTTTTTTGCAACCTTGCTGAGGTTTTCCGATCAAACTTGACATCCTCTCCACGATCTGAGGTTCCCTGCGGGCTCTTGCTGCCCCTAGTGAACTTCCAGGATGTTATTGGATCGTTATCTTCTGGTTGTGAAAGCTCGGCTGTTGAATGCTCCTGCTGTGACTCTAGAAAAACGTTCTGTATTGCTTTCTGATACAAAATCTCATATAAAAGTCATTCTCAGAAGAGGAATTCTAAGAACCTCAAAATGTATTTTTTGAGTGAACGTGAAAAAATTCTCTAATATAAGTCCATCCATCCATATGTCGGCTTTCTTCCCTTTCAGGGTCTCCACAGCGGAATGAACCACCAACTCTTCTGGAATATGTTTTACGCTGCGGATGCCCTTCCAGCTGCAACCCATCGCTGGGAAACATCCACACACACTCATTCTCACTCAAACACTACGAACAATCGTTTTCTCCCAATTCTCTTATTCTGCGTGTCTCTGGACTCGTGGAGGAAACCGGAGCACCCGGAGTAAACCCACGCGATCACGAGGAGAACATGAGAACATGACTTCTCAGGTGGAGCGGAGCCGAGCCGTTCAGAGCCTTAAAGCGAAGCAGCAGCATCTTATAGTCAGTGAGATATTGTAGAGGAAGCCACCGAAGAGAGCACAGAACTGGAGTAATGTGATTATACTTCTGTGTTCTTGTGAGAACTCTAGCTGCTACGTTCTGGACTAACTGTTATTTGTGTAGGGCGGAGGCTGAGTAGCAGCTAACAGAGCGTTACAATATTATAACGAATAGCCCTCTCATACCAGCTCATCAAAACAATACTTTCTACTGATTTTTTAAAAGCAACACAATTAATAATATGCAAATTAACTTCAACATTTTGCCTGTATTCATGTTCTATGGGCCACATGATGGTGAGGGACATCTGCAAGATGGTTGCAGGGGTCAGCGCTAGCTCACAGAGCCCCGTCCGGCCTGGGTAGTCCCGTCAATATAACTAAAATATAACTATAAATGTCCCTTATCAGGCTTTATATTTATATTGTTTAATTATGTTGTTATCTTAGTGTGTGATGTTGCGAAATACAGCATTTAATGAGAGCGAGGATGTGTTTTTCATCATACGGAAGCTGTTGGCTTCATTTTCATTGCGACAAACCGCTGTTGACGTTAAACCCCGAAAACGCAAGTCAGTCGACGTCTTTGCTCCGCTAACGTACCGTAAATCGTTATATAACAACATAATGCTAACGGAAACATATAAAAACCACAGAAAGTGAAGCTCAACCGAAACGGTTAAAGCTAACGAACACACGCAGCTCGTGTGCTTTTAGCGCTCTCTGCTCTTTAAACAGGTTTATAAACAAATGACTCCGTTACAGAGGAACACACTAGACGTGGGATAATTCAGGTCTCTGTTGCTCCTAGCCTTTTTAAGCTACTTTCACTATCGTTAAACGTACTATAATCATACACAACTAACTCCTCGAATTTAGCTCTCTTAAGATTACGATCGCACAACCAATCGCAAGACATTAGGCTCTCGACAATATTTTCTGTTTCTCATGTGGCCCAATGGAAAAAGTATTCGCCCCCCTGCTCTAGTTTAACGTCTGCGGAGTCACCAAAGAGTATCTGCAGTCCTGAGATGACCACCATCTTCCATGCTTTACCCAGAACTCACCAGCACTCCAGCTTTGGTTCCTTCTAGCGATGGGAAGTTCGGATCGTTTCTCCGACTCGGATCTTTGAGTCCCGTTCAGCAAAATGAACGAATCTTTTTTTGAGTCATTTCGTTCATTTCATTCATTTTAGTAAAATACCAATAAAGTGCTGTGTGTTTCTCCTCTAACACATTCAGTATATACACAAACAGGAATCACACTACAAATAAGACAAAACTATTACACTAGAATATAATTTTTTTTTTACTTAAGCCTACCTGAGTCTTTTATTCTGATTCAGCTCAGCTCTGATCTGTGTTTAGGTTAAAGTCTCATTCGTTCCACACATCACTTCTCTCTGATGGTAACGAGTTCAGTCCGGCCCCGGGGCCTTCTGTCACGTGACGCTCCTAATATTAACCAAACGCAGTTTGAGCCGGAAACAGAAAAGATTAGATCTTTCTCGAGTCCTCCGGCTCCTTTCGTTCTCTCATCATTAATGATGAGCGCGTTACTCTCAGAAAACCAGAAGGATGCTGCGCATGCGCCACTGAACCAATCCCTCTCCGACACGATTCCTTCCTGCGGAGTCACATTAAAGAATCGTTCACAAAGAAAGAATCGTTCATGAAGGACTCATGACTAGTTCCTGCTGGTTCCTCCAGTGACGGCTGAACACCAAACAGTCTTCACATTTACCCCGAACGAGACACCCCTCGAGTTAGGCGTCGAGAAATTCTCCACCAAGCACTGAATCTGGGTACGAAGCAAGCGTTGCCCGAGCTGCTCCGGGTCGGGGTACACCCGTAGTTGGACCCGTTGAGTATCGCATATCTAGAGAATGAAATAATAATCTGGCCTCGAGGAAAGAGTCAAGAGCTGACCGCTTATGCAGAAAAGACGCAGTGGTTTTTGTCTAAATAATATAGAAATAAATGAAAATAATGAAATACATTTTCTGAAAACACAAAAAAGAACACACTCAGTAGTTTTGTGTTCATTTATTGTATTTTCTCATAGATTGAACACAAGGAGGCTTTTTTTGTGCATATTTATGTACAGATTTATGCCTGTTTGTATTTGATTTTCCCTGAAATGGACAAAAATTAAGGAGGAGCAGCTGTTTTATATTACTTTTTGTTTTACATAAATGAATAGATAGAAAGTGAGATTCTGTATCTGTTTAAGTAAAAAAATATTTGCAATGACTACGAAGCCACAATAAAATAAACGAAGCCTCAAAAAAAGAAAATTTTCTCATTTTATTTAATTAACTTTTTTTCAGTTTCTGTTATAAATTTTTGCACATTTTAAATTTTTTACTCTTTTTTTTTTTATTGAAAACAATTGGGACAAATTTAACTCCATATGTTTTGGTGAGCAGATCAGAGCTGGAGGCGTTGCTGTCGTCTCAGAGTCCTTAGAACATAGGAATAAAAACAAAAAAACCTAGTTTAATCCCTAGAAAAAATTCTCAGTGGTTTGATGAAATGAAAGACTGGACCTTTACAATCAGATGAAGGTATTTTTTTATTTTTAAAAGCATCTTCACAGCTTTGAAACTCAAAGGAGATTTTAAAAAAAAGCAAAAAATCTCTTCAACTGTTTCCTAAAGCAGAGTTAAAGCACGATCAACAACAGGAGAAGTTACCGCGAGCGTTCTCCTCTAAGAGGGTGCTGACCTCAGAACTGCTCCGGGGCGGCGTGTAATTGGGCCCCTGGAGGACAGCGCGCTCTCGGGTTCACCGCGGACGGTCAAGGGCTTCGTTAAGAAGCACCCGTCGCTCCGAAGCGCATGTGAAGCTGCTGATTCTGAGAGCTTCCAGGTTCCGTCGGGGCAGCGAGGAATCACAATTAGCTCTTTCACTCGAGGTTAGCCGTCAGAATCCCAGGCCAGGGCCGACACGGCGAACGCTAGGCTTTCTGGGAAATAAACAGCAGCCCTGGACTGAATGTAGGCAGCTTGATTTGCATTTTGAATCTAATTGTTTCTGGACAATATGAGAAGGAAAACGTCGTAAAGGAGAGCTCAGAGGAAAGTCAACTTTTCCAGCTGTTTGGACAGAAGTGTGGATCTTGATGTGTGTGTAAATCTTCCTTAAAACGATAAAATCCCATCATTTGGGGTTTATTTTTATTTTGTGGGGTCTGCGGCAGGAGAGCGCTTCACTGAGACGCCAGTAATCCTGGAAGATTATTCTGTTTGAGATGAAAAAAACTTTATTGTTCTCAAAACAACTGTGTATAATCTGGTTTGATAAAAATAACTTTTCAGTGTCTGAACGTTTTTTATCCACATTTTTTTGTCTTTTTTCAGGACATAAAAGTGTTAAAAATGGCAATAATCACGATAAATCTTTCTCGCTCTGAAAGCAGACGTTCTGAAACTCCTCGATTAACCTTTTAACTCGCGATGCACTCAATTACACTAAACAAGAAAAAAAAAGAGGATTTGCAGTGAAGTTGAGACTGAAACTTGGATCTGTACCAACTCTACATGATCCAACTCCAGAACAAGTACGTGTTTGATTTTTAAATTAAATAAATAAATATCTAACAAAACGATTTCACAATAGCAAACCTCATTACGGGGCTGAACTTTTCGGTATTTAAAACTCTTACACGAGATCATGCTGCTGCGCAAGCATCACGAAGAAACATATATTTAGCATATTTTTACTCGATATTATTATTATATCGCTCTCGCTTCTTCCCCTAAACTTACGAAAACACCAGACAGTTACACACGAAACAGCAACTGGTATTGTTGAGAAAAAAAACTTTTTTTTACAAATATAAACTTAGAATGGTACAGGCTCTACATATAAACCCCAAAGAACCAAATTAGCTTGTGTTAAATTAACATCTGAGGTCTCCTTTAAGATGGCTACAAGTTCAGCTCTGCATCTCCTGCCGGTTTCTTCTGCGTGCAGGAAATAATAGCATTTGGTGAAAGATGATGGAGAAGAGCTTCGCTCCTGGAAGCTAAATGAGGTTCAAGCAGAAGGAGCATTTCAAGGAGACACACTTCCTGCTCCATCATCAAAAATCTACAATTTACATCTCTGTCTTTAAATGAGCTAAAAGTACTTGCTTCAATTGTGAGGATTTTTAGGTACATTCATTCATTCATTCATCTTCATGTCGGCTTTCTTCTCTTTCGGGGTCTCCACAGCGGAATGAACCGCCAACTCTTCTGGAATATGTTTTACGCAGCGGATGCTCTTCCAGCTGCAACCCATCACTGGGAAATTTTTAGGTACACGTAAAACGTAAAAATTGCTTATAAACTCTTGCCAACCGTTTAAAATAGCAACTTTTTTTTATATGTCTGCTCAAATTAAACAAAAGAAATACTTTTTGACAATTTATGTTGATTTTTACAGTCCGTGGGTGCCTAAAAGAGTGACGCACTAATCGTGACGCAACACTTCTGGGACGCACTGCTGTGGGACAGCATTCATCCATTACAGTTTTTCACAATTGCTAAGACAGTTTTTTCAATACATTAAACAACTTTCCTAAACTCTTAACACGATTAGCACAACATTCGTCGAGGTAGGCGATACAACTAACAATTTTTTTGTTGCTTTGATACAAAACACATTCAGTTAACACAAAATTCAAATGCTTGAACTTCTTTTACACTCGAGCTCCACCAACACCAAAACTATATCATTTTAAAACAAAGTTTATTTTCAATGTTATGATTGACTGTATTATTGTATTTTGAAAATGAGTTTTGGAGTTTTGTTTACAATGGGGGGCTTTGAGAATGAAATTAACTGTTTTGCCAATTGTGTGTTTTAACTGAGTCGATGTGTTAAGAGTTAAGCAAACTTGTTAAATGTATTGAAAAAACTGTCTTAGCAATTGTAAAAAACTGTAACACGCATCCTGAGTTTAGACATTTGCTTCCTAAAAAAATATTACTATTTTCTGGGTAGCTCATCGCCTTTAAAAGTGCATGATGAACATGATTGGAGAGGTTTTTTTGCATCTGAACTCCTCATTCGAAATGTATTTATTTTATAGTGTCGACATCCAGAGATAACTTCTTTGATAAAATATTTTGCAAAAAAAAAAAAAAAACACTCCATCAGTGTAGTGAACGAGGCAACTTTTTTTGTTTAAATCCAGTTCATGAGTTTTTAATCAGCAGAGATTCATTCATTCATCTTCATGTCGGCTTTATTCCCTTTCGGGGTCTCCACAGCGGAATGAACCGCCAACTCTCTGGCATATGTTTTATGCGGCGGATGCCCTTCCAGCTGCAACCCATCGCTGGGAAACATCCACACACACTCATTCTCACTCAAACACTATGAACAATCGTTTTCTCCCAATTCTCTTATTCCGCATGTCTCTGGACTCGTGGAGGAAACCGGAGCACCCGGAGTAAACCCACGCGATCACGAGGAGAACATGAGAACTCCACACAGAGATACCAACTGACCCAGCCGAGGCTCGAACCAGAGACCTTCTTGCTGTGAGACGACTGTGCTACCCACTGCACCACCGTGACGCCATCAGCAGAGATAGTAGGTTGAAATCGATGCGATTAAAGACAAATAATTTCCCCCTTTATCGGTCCCTTTGGGCACATTTTCCTACCGGATTTCACTTTCGGAAACCCCCTTCGACAACTCTATTCGTTCCAGGAAGATTTCAGGAGCTCGTGACGGGAGATATATGCAGGACGTGAACTCGCATTAGCGCACATTTGGACGCAACACAAAGTGGTACGCTGCAGCAATATGGCTGAGTGATTGTGCACAGATGAGGCGAACTGTCTCCTCATCAATCCGAGCGGATCAAACCGGCAGCCTGGAGCTGCTTTCTGGCTCAGCGATACACAGGCTTGCTTGGCATGAGTGCTGGGATTGATGCGACTGGTGTTAAACCAATTCTCGGCGATTCATCTCCTCCCGACTGACGCATTTAAAACACTGGGCAAATTTGCAGATGCATATGCTCGCTCCCTGCAGCGTATTTACACAGAGTGCAAACTTGATTGGCTCATTTAGAGGGATAAAAGCACATATAAATCAGAGTATGTTTCTGAGGAGAGCAGTCTGCCAGAGAAGAGTTTGTTGCTCATCTGCTGCAGTGATGGAGAGAAGGGTTTGGTCCCAGTTGTTTCGCCGCAGAGGATCCCAGTTTTACCGGTAGGTTTATTAAGGTAGGCTGCGGCAGCACACACACAGCTCCTGAGCATACCTCGGGGTTCTTCGACTTCTAATATCTCGGCTACCAGGGGTGTAATGTAACGAAGCATTAATAATACTTCGTTACAGTACTTCAGTATCTTTTTGATGACTCTGATGTACTTTACTTGAGTGTTTGTTTTATTCTACTTTTAATGTAACTTCTCTATGTTTGTGTACTTTTACTTCTCGCAGTTTTGTCGAGCCTGTTCGTTACGTTTACAAAAAGGGAATAATTAAAACATTAGGATGAATGAAAACAATAAATGAAAACAGTGCATGCTTTGACCAAGAGGTATCCTCCTCCGTTCCCTCTTGAAGTGCGGATGGAAGTGAGTGAGCTGCAGTTCCTCGAGCGGCCTCTGGAGACAGACTCCAGAAGGAAGCAGGTTCTCATTCACTCCCATGTTAAAACTGGCAAACTTTAGAGCTGAAAAAAACATGTCTCCACCCGTGACTCCATTAGGTTTGTTGATTCAGATCGCTAGATTTGATCTTCAGGAACACTCTGAGGAGAGAATTTTTTTACATTTGCTTTTTTTAAAGATATTTAAAAATTAAACCTTCAGCCAATCAGGCGCCTTCACTACGGCCATGTCCCGCCTCTGAGGACGCGTTTTGGAGCAATGGCAGCAAAATCCATGCAGCAAAGCCTAAAAATGGCCGGAGCTAAAATGGAGCAGTTCTACTTCTCTACTTCTACTTTCTTTTGCTGTACTCGCGGACATCCTCCCAATGTAACTGCAAATTCACTCTTCAAACACTCACGGCACTCTCATCCTTCATTAAATCATTCATATTTAATGTATTTTTCCAGTTGCATAGAGGAAAAGTCGTATTTTTTTTCCATATCACCTTTTATTTACACCTTGTGTTTAAAAAAAAAAAAACAAGCCACGGAGCTCTAATAATCTGTAAAAACTTTTTTTTTTCAACATCTTTGTGCACTTCCTAAAACGAATGCTGACTCTTGACATCATTAACATCATCGATCTTCCCATCGCAGTCTCTCGGTGAGGTCACAAACGATGATTCCCAGCAGCTTCACCTGTCACTCGGACGGCTGCTTCCTGTCTGCGTCCAGAATAAAAGTCCTGTTTGCTGGTTTGTGACATCACTCCTTGTCTTTCTGCTGGCGCGGCGTCCATCGCAGAGCGGTGGAGCGGCCGGTGATGGGGTCCACATGATGAAGCTTGCGCTCTCTGTCGCTGTGGTTGTGATGCGAGGGGACCATGTCCGCATACTCAGGCCTGAGCTTAGAGGACGAGGAGACGTCCAGATCTCTGGTGAGGGAGAGCTCTGTCGGGACGCTGTAGACCTCCATCACGGAGCGCAGCGACCGGGACTGAACTGCAGGGGAGACAAGAGTCATGTTTACAAGTGTTTGTCATGAACTAAAAGTTTAAAAGGAGCTTTATGTTTGGAAAATTTTGAGGAAATTAGACAAACCGCTTGGAAAAAGTAGCTTTTTAACTTAATTATGGGTGAAAGACAGAGTTGTTGTATTGTTTGACCACAAGGCACCACCATGGAGACCAACATACATCGAGTTTCTGTTTTTGCTCAGTGCATTAGGAACTGTAAAGGAAAATGTAAATGGCAGTACTGACTGACTGACGTAAAAACTGACTGATGTATTATTTGGTCTCCCTGTGTCTCGAACGCAAGACTTTACAGAAGTTTGTGCCACGAATAGCCAAAGGTTGGTTAGAGTTGATGTGCAGACGAACCTTTAGCGGGGCCGATGTCCCCGTGGCCACTTGTCCTCCTGTGTGAGATGGGCTGAAGGCTTGGGATGAGAATGAGCGAGAACGAGAGAACCAGCACCTAGAAATGGATCATTAAATTAGAGAAAATAGAGGAAAATAAGGCGTCTGAAGTATATAACTCGTATTTTGTATCAAATTCACTGTTATGATGATCAAACAAGTTCATTAGATCGTCAGGAATAATAACGGTAAGTGATTTAATCGATAAGAAGGAAGACGAAGAGCAGCTTCTTTCATCCATGACGACGCCGTCAGAAATCAGGAAGCATCAGGTCGAGGTGTCACCGAGTGAGCGCTTTCATCTCTCGCCTCCTGTCCACTCGGATTCTTCACTTGTCCTGCAGCTACTGCAGCGCCTGCTCTCTTTCGCCCTTTTTCTTCCTGCACGCTGTCTCTTCTCGTCTGTCGAGCTCTTACCAGGATGCAGGTCCCCGTTTGCGCTGGTTTACTCGAGCCGTGCATCAGCAGAGACTGGAGCCGACGGAGCTGCTCCAGCAGAGACCTGCAGACACACACAAACTGAGATTTCAGACACTGTACGACCAAAATATTGCTTTCTATGCAACGCTCGTAAGGTCCCTAAAAGCAGTTTGGGCTTTGGTGGGTCCCAAGAGCTCGACGTGCAGCACACGGGTTGTGTTTGTGTTTTTCTGCAGCGGGTTTCAGCGTGTTCACAGCTCTTTAAAAAACGTGAAAGCTGAAGAAAGAGAGAGAGAGAGAGAGAGAGAGAGAGAGAGAGAGATTAAGAGAAATGAGCGAAAGAGAGCAGAGCAAAAAAGAGAGGAGAGAGGGAGGAGAAAGAGTGAAAGAGAGAGATTGAAGAGAGTGAAAGGAGTGTGAGAGAGGCGTGCAAGAGAGGAAAAGATAGGAGATAGCAAAAGTCAAGAGTCGAGAGCAAAAGAGAAAGAGAGTGGGAGGAGAAAGCGAGCTAAACAGAGAGAGAGAGAGAGAGAGAGCAAAGGAAAGAGAGAGAGTGGGAAGATCGCTGAAAAGAGAAGAGAGAATAATTCAGAGACCGCTAAAGAGAGAGAGAGAGAAGATAGTGAAAGGAGAGAGAGGGGGAGAGCAAGAGAGGAAAAGATAGGAGATAGCAAAAGAGAGAGAGGAGAGCAGAGAGAGAGAGAGAGGAGAGCAGAGAGAGAGAGAGAGGAGGAGCAGAGAGAGAGAGAGAGAGGAGTGGGAGGAGAAAGGGAGCTAAAGAGAGAGAGAGAGAGAGCGCGCGAGCAAAGGAAAGAGAGAGAGTGGGAAGATCGCTAAAAAGAGAAGAGAGAGTGAAAGGAGAGAGAGAGGAGAGCGGGGAATAAGAGATAGCAAAAGAGAGAGAGTCAAGAGGAAAAGAGAAGAGTGGCAGGAGAAAGAGAGAGAAGAGCAAAAAAACAGGAGTGACAGAGAGATTTGGAGCAAAGTGAAAGACAGAGGAGAGAGAGAGTGAAATAGAGAAAGAGTGGGAGGAGAGCTATAAAGAGAGGAGAGGGGGAAGAGATAGAAAGGGAACTAAAGAAAGAGAGGGGGGAACAAAAGAGAGGAGAGCAAAGGAAAGAGAGAGAGAGTGGTAGTGATCAAGCTTGCTGGTGTGAATCCTCACGCTCCTGACATCTCTGATTCTGTAGGCCTGCAGCGATTTGGCAGGAAGTCACCAACCTCTTCACACTACGCGCACGCACTCGGTTTACTCGTTCTGTCACTTCACGGCGGAGTTGTCGTCGCTCCCGAACACTTCTCGTCTAAGACAGCTGCGAGTTGACATTGGAATGTTTCCAGAGGAAATGTCAGTGGATTTGCTGCGCAGGTGGCCTCCTGAACTTCTGTGAGCTCCTGAGAGAGAGCCATTCCTTCACAAAAACCATCTGCACCTCTAGCTGCTTGATGTTATTCTCCTGCAGCCATGGAAGTGATCACAAGACCTGATTCCAATTATTTAAATAGGCGAGCCATTGCTTTCAACGATTTAGTGATCTCTCTTTTTACAGCGATGTTTGTGATGTCTGACGTGAGGCCTGAAATTCCCCGTTGCGTTTCAATCTTTAAACTCTACATTAAAAAGCTACTTTTTCCAATAACATAGTCACGCACCCTCACTTTATTTCCCTCATGGTCATGTGGTGTTCATTAAAACTAATAAAGCACCTGGTCTTCAGTGTATATTAGATGTGAATAACTCTCCAAACCGCTGAATAAGGTCTTTTAACCGCGATGGTAAACGAAAAGGACAATGCTATTACTGTTAAGTGCCCTCTTTAGCGTCTGCCTTCAGCTGGCTGCTGCTTTAAATGGAAGAGTCTGTTGAATAGCTTGTAAAGCACCTAATAAAGGCCTGAAAGAGGAGACGTAGCACTAATGAGCTTCGTTATGGAACATGATTTCCAGAGCCGGTTCCTGTGAGGAGGTTATTAAAGCGGCGCTTGTGAATAGCGTTCAGAGATGCTGCGTGGCTCTTAATCATGCTAAAACAACACGTGTATGACGCATTGCTCCAAACGAAAATATTCCACAAAGGGAGAAGACATCGAGGTGTCTGAAATGCACACAAATCAGATCCACGCGTTTAAACCAATGAGCAAATGCTAAACGAATCCTTCATTAAGTGCAAGAGTTGAACTTGTTGAAGCGTGTTCTTCCTAGCTTTTGTTTCATAACTTGTTTGTGAGCTAAGATGGACACAAAGTGTGTTATTGTTGTGTAGAAGAAACGACGCAACAAAGAATTCAAGACGAGTTCAAGAAATGTTTGGAAATTGAGAGCCATTTTGATCAAGTGAATCGATGGACTGTGATGCTACTGAACAAATCGACTCTGAAGAATGACTCAGTGATTCACAACTATTTTCATATCGCACAATGCTAACTTTTGAGTTAGGTCTCAAGGATCCAACACAAGATGACGATCACTGAGTTATTTTACGCTACAATAAAATGATTCGGTACAATTCATTTAACTCACCTTCTAAAATATGGGGTTATTTTTACGCCTCGTTTCTGTGGATGAAAAGTCATATTTTCAAGGCGCAAAAAGTTATCTTACACGTGCACAAATTAAATTTGTGAATAACATGTTTCTCTCGCAACAATGACCTGAAATGACCAAGATCTACTATGAAACTGGCCTAGATATGGAATTAAATTAACATGATCTGATACGTAACTGGCCCTGATCTGGTAACTGGTACAGAACCGGCCCAGATCTGATACGTAACTGGCCCTGATCTGGTAACTGGTACAGAACGGGCCCAGATCTGATACGTACCTGGCCCTGATCTGGTAACTGGTACAGAACCGGCCCAGATCTGATACGTAACTGGCCCTGATCTGGTAACTGGTACAGAACCGGCCCAGATCTGATACGTAACTGGCCCTGATCTGGTAACTGGTACAGAACCGGCCCAGATCTGATACGTAACTGGCCCTGATCTGGTAACTGGTACAGAACCGGCCCAGATCTGATACGTAACTGGCCCTGATCTGGTAACTGGTACAGAACCGGCCCAGATCTGATACATAACTGGCCCTGATCTGGTAACTGGTACAGAACCGGCCCAGATCTGATACGTAACTGGCCCTGATCTGGTAACTGGTATAGAACCGGCCCAGAAATGGGCACTTGACCAGATTCGGTTCTGAAGCGCAAGGGTGGGAAAACCTATCCGGTTCTTTTCTGTCCCAGTTCTGATCTGAATCTGGTATTGGCCTGTTGTACTAAAAGACACGGCTCATGTCTGTTGTGCGGGACTGGCCCGGAACACAAGGAGGATCTGGGCCAGATCTTAGCCAAAATGGTTTGCTATATGGGAGAGCGTGATTGGTACAGTTACAACACCACTGATCTGCAGAGCAAAAGGTTGCTGGTTCAAATTTCAGTGAAACCAGGGTTGAATCTGCTTCTTCTTAGAGATTTCATAAGCTTAATTCTTTTTACCTTGATGCCCTGAAGTCGATGGCCCCGGATTACTGCTTGCAGGTACATTCGTATTTCTTGTTGTTGTACAAAAGTTACAGCTCTTTGCAGAAAAACAAGCTTATAGATCCCACAATTTTAATGAACTTTATACTTGTTTTATGGCTGCACTATTTAATTTTACATTTAACAGGAAACCACATGAAAACATTGTCTTACATGAAACGAGTCTGTGGCACAGAAAAGTTTGGGGACCTCTCCCATAAATAGAAGATAGTTCTATACGCTGAATTTCACAAACCAGGCCTATATTTCTCCATTCATTCCGAAGCACTTCCATTGTTTCAGTCGCTGATGGATCACGTAACATCCCCGAGTAGACGTGAAAGCAGCTAACCGGCGCTGCCAGAGCAGATCGTGGTGAGAAGCAAGACTCACGTGTTGCTCTTCTCCAGCTGAAGCACTTTCCTCTGCAGCTCCAGGTTGTGAGTGCTGCACGCCGCCATCCTGGACAAGAGAGAAAGTGTAACAATGAGTCTTGCTGGTGGTTTATTTTGTAGTTTTTGGGGCTGTTGTGTGTGTGTTTTTTATGTATTGTTGCTGTTAAGGCTGATTGGATCCACTTGATGAGCTCTATCTGGGTTCTTCTGCGTAGCAGCTGTGGATCTGCAGTCAATCATTCGTTGATCTAAACCATGTCAGCAGGAGCTTTTTTTTTCTCTGCTTGAAATAACCAGAATTCTTGATTTTTTTAGGTTTTTCTGAATATCCATTTCCTATTCTTTGCAGAGCAAGCCACACTGAACTCTCCCCAGCAAGACTAACAGACCCCTGGATGAGGACTTTTGGCCAAATCAGCCACCATCCTTGAGGTTCTTTGACGGAGAAGTGTTTTTTCCTTTTCTTTGGAGTTTGGAGCTCGATTGCGAGTATCCCAACTGAATCTGTTGCGTTTGGATTTTCTGCTCTATTAGAGTGTAGTTTTCAGTTTTGGAATTTTCCCATCTGTGTTTTTTATTAAAATGAGTTTGTATGTATAGATTCGTCTCTTGCATTTCGGTTCATCCGTTTTCCTGTCGTAACAAAAAGTTAGTTTTAAGTGTACACACCTGTACCAAACCAAAACAAGAATATCGATCGGAGTGAGGGTTGTTTGTTCTCGTGGTCTAAAAACATTTATTTGAGGGTGTTTGGTGATCGTAAGTGAGCAGTAACGTGTTATTAATAACGCGTTACTGTAACGGCATCTCTATTGGCAGTAACCGATACTAAATAAATAAACTAAATCAGTTACTGCTACTATCTGCTGCGTTATTTTGTGTTTTTATTTCTACTTCTTCCCGTTGCACGTTGGGGGACGTCACACGAAGAAGAAAACGCGTTCAGTGATTGGTGTACATCACCGGTTATCCACGAAGAAGAAAAGGTGTCGTGTGATTGGTGTTTGTTACTCTTCTGAATACTCACTGAGACTGCGTTAAACGATCGGGGCGAGTCGAGGTGAGAGAAAAACCCGAGACTGCTTATAACATGTTTATAACAATGTTGCGTGTGAACCGGAGAGCAGTAAAAAACGAGCGTAGCAAGTCTTCTGTGTATGCATCACTTCCCGATAACCAAAAATGGGTCTAAGGAGGCGGGACAAGGGCGTAGCGAAGACATCGGATTGGCTGAATGTTAAAAATGAATAAATCTTACACAAAGTAATTTAATAAAAAGGTTTTTGCTGTTTTAACATTAGAGTGAATGACGACCTGCTCATTAATTGTTGTTTTAAAATATTCCTTTTTGTTGTTATTTAGTAAATTTGGGTTTTGTGTGTATATTGACAACAACGATTGCTGTTAAGTCAGAATGCAAATAAATAAAAATTGTTTAACCAATCACCAGAGTGCTATTTTCCATGTTGCACTGATATTAAAATAAAATGTTAGTGTAATTTTTTAAATACCTAATTATTTACTTTTAACGGTAACTCATTACTTTTTGCAACAAGTATCTAGTAATGTAGCCCAGTTACTTTTTGAGTAGAGTAACTAGTAACGGAAACTAGCTACTATTTGTTAGAAGCGAACACAACGCTGTAATTGATTATGTTCTCCAGTGACCTCTTTCCTAATCCGCAGTTAACCTTGCAACAATGAAAGAAACCAAACAGAGCAAAGCTACTAAGGTGTTTGTTGGTGTGACGCGCTCACCGTACTTTGACCTGGAATTTCAAGCTCCAGATGTGAGAGGGGCTTAAACAGCAGCTCGGGCGCTCGCTGGTACGAGTTTGTCCTTTAGACAGAAAGCCCAGGGGCCCTTACTCAAAGGCAGCTCTGAAGGATCGGTCCCCTCCCTCGGAGAGCTCTCCTCTTCTTTGATCCTGAGTTAGGAGAAGTTTGATCCCAGTTTTAATAGATATCGACCTGGATTTCAACTTTACGGAGCGGCTCTGCTTTGATGCCGTATTCATTCATTCATGTATGCGTTCATTCAAACAGCTTGTGTTTATTCGGAGCTTCTGAGGCCAAGCTTTCTGAGTGGAGGAGAGCGATGGCTGTTGATTCTTCTGGAGAGACTGCAATTTTCATTTGTTCTCAGAGTTTGTTGCAAAACCTGTTTTTAAAAGAAACTTTCCTTTGAGAACGTCCATGGTTCGATTTTTTTCTTCAATCTACTCTTATAAATCACTATAAAAGGCTCACCATGGCATGACAGCTCATAACGTTTCCAAAAGAGCGTTCTAGTAACATTCTAATAACGTCAAACTAAAACCCCGTTCTCAGAACATTCCTAGAACGTTTTTTGTGAACATTGTAAAAACGTTTTGATAATCTTGGGAGAACATTCTCATAACATTAAAAACAAATGGACAAACCAACGTTTATGCTTTCCAGAACGTTCTTGTAGCATAAATTTGTTAGCTGGACGGGTACTAAAGAAGTACTTTAATCAATCAAGCAGTCAATCAATCAACCAATCAATCAGTCAATCAATCAATCAATCAAGTTTTTATACAGCGCTTCTTCAGCAGTTGCTTTTAAAGCAGCTTCACGAAGTCCTCGTGAGGATGAGGTAGAGTAGACAGGAGTTCCTCTGTGAGGCCCCTGGGAGCCTCGCTGACTGAGGCAGGTGCTAATCACCTCCCCAGCATAAAGTACTTGTTGACTTACACTGGGCTTTTGGGTTCACAGTGCGTGTGTCTGTTGCGTGTTTTGTTTTTCTACATCTTTAGACTTGTTTGAGTGCGTCTGCTCACCTGCCCTCCAGTCCATCCACATACTCCTTCTTCTTCTTGCGGCTCTCCTGCGCTGACTGCTTGTTCCGGATTTTCCTGCGAATCTTCTTCAGAATCTTCTCTTCGTTCTAGCCGGTGAGAGTACAACAGCAAGTTAAAAACACAAACACTCGACGCCATTCCTTTAGAGTGGACGCGGTCTACGCTTGTACCTTGTTGAGAGGAAGCTGGCTGGGAAGACTGACTCCTTCCTTGACTAGAAGCTTCTTCTCGTCCTCGTTGAGAATCAGCTGCAGCGATTGCTGAGCCGAGGTTTTCGACTGAGGCACAGAAACGAGGACAGTTTGTCATGATTGCTACTAACAGTTTTTTTTGTAATAGATTTAACAAGATTAACTAAACTCTTAACACGGTGAGGAAGGCTCTACAATTAACACTTTTTTGTTGCTTTGAAACAAGATGCGTTCAGGTAACGCAAACTTAAAATGTTTGAACTTCTTTTACAGTTTGAACTTCTTTAACTTCGAGAACGTCTTTAACATCTGTAGCAGTTGTGGTCCGGTGGATCAGGAGATGGACGTGTGATCTGAAGGTCGCAGGTTCGATCCCCAGATCCCGCGAGTTGAAGGTGGAGTGAGTGATGAACACTTGCTCTCCATCTTCATCAAGCACAGCTGTGGAGCCCTCGAGCGAGCTCCAGTTCCCCGACTGCTCCCCGGGCCCCGCAGCCATGGCCCCCACTGCTCCGGGTGAGTGCTCACGGTGTGTTTGTTCACTGCTGTGTGTGTGTGTACACTGGGATGGGTTACATGCAGAGCTCAAATTACAGATATGGGTCACTCCATAACTGACCAACTACTCACTTGAGCTCGACTAAGAACAAAACGACGTTGTTTTAAAGCCACGTTCACAAATGCTTTAACGCTGCATGAGCAGAGAATATTATGTTCTAAACAGAACGTGTGTGAGTTGAAGTCAAAGTTTTTAAAATGTTTAAATCAGAGCTGATTCCCCTCCAGCAATCAAACTCAGAGTTACACAATCACATGTTCTAAACGAGGATCTATGAGAGAAAAAGAAAAAAATAGAGAGCGAAAGATAGAAAGACACAAAGAGAAAAAAATTAATGAAAGAAAGATTGAGCAAACATATGAATGAAAGAAAAAGAAAGAAAGAACACGAAAGAAAGAAGAAATTCTGTGTCCGTATTTTGTTTCACATAAACTGTTATAAGTCGTTTATAAGTTGTAAGTCGGCTCTGAGATGAGCATTTATTCTTTGAATTTAATTTCTGCAACAAAAGAAAGAAAACTCATGCATTTACTGAACCCAACCAAACACAAATATTTGAAAAGTTTCACATTTAAGAGCAGACGGACTCATAAAATACAGTTTCTGGCATTTCAGTCGACGATAGTTTCTTTCTCGATGTGTTCTGATCGACTAAATGTTGCTGTGTGAAGAAAAACATGTGTTAATGTTGTGTTAGCTTATTGTTAGTGTTTTGAAAACTGTATTATTGCATTTTGAATAAAATTCTTAGAGTTTTGTTTACAATTAGTGATTTTAATTGAATGAAATGAGCTGTTTTGCTAATCGTGTGTTTTAACTGAGTCAGTGTGCTAAGAGTTATGCGCTAAGAGTTATGCGCCAAGAGTTAAGCGCCAAGAGTTAAGCGCCAAGAGTTAAGCGCCAAGAGTTAAGCGCCAAGAGTTAAGCGCTAACAGAGTTATGCGCTAAGATTTAAGCAATAAGAATTAAGCACCAAGAGTTAAGTGCTAAGATTTAAGCGCCAAGAGTTAAGCGCCAAGAGTTAAGCGCCAAGAGTTAAGCTCCAAGAGTTAAGCTCCAAGAGTTAAGCGCCAAGAGTTAAGCTCCAAGAGTTAAGCGCCAAGAGTTAAGCTCCAAGAGTTAAGCTCCAAGAGTTAAGCTCCAAGAGTTAAGCGCCAAGAGTTAAGCTCCAAGAGTTAAGCTCCAAGAGTTAAGCTCCAAGAGTTAAGCGCCAAGAGTTAAGCTCCAAGAGTTAAGCGCCAAGAGTTAAGCGCCAAGAGTTAAGCGCCAAGAGTTAAGCGCCAAGAGTTAAGCGCCAAGAGTTAAGCGCCAAGAGTTAAGCGCCAAGAGTTAAGCTCCAAGAGTTAAGCTCCAAGAGTTAAGCGCCAAGAGTTAAGCGCCAAGAGTTAAGCGCCAAGAGTTAAGCTCCAAGAGTTAAGCTCCAAGAGTTAAGCGCCAAGAGTTAAGCTCCAACAGTTAAGCGCCAAGAGTTAAGCTCCAAGAGTTAAGCTCCAAGAGTTAAGCTCCAAGAGTTAAGCGCCAAGAGTTAAGCTCCAAGAGTTAAGCGCCAAGAGTTAAGCGCCAAGAGTTAAGCTCCAAGAGTTAAGCTCCAAGAGTTAAGCGCCAAGAGTTAAGCTCCAAGAGTTAAGCGCCAAGAGTTAAGCGCCAAGAGTTAAGCTCCAAGAGTTAAGCTCCAAGAGTTAAGCGCCAAGAGTTAAGCTCCAACAGTTAAGCGCCAAGAGTTAAGCTCCAAGAGTTAAGCTCCAAGAGTTAAGCGCCAAGAGTTAAGCTCCAAGAGTTAAGCTCCAAGAGTTAAGCTCCAAGAGTTAAGCTCCAAGAGTTAAGCTCCAAGAGTTAAGCTCCAAGAGTTAAGCTCCAAGAGTTAAGCTCCAAGAGTTAAGCGCCAAGAGTTAAGCTCCAAGAGTTAAGCGCCAAGAGTTAAGCTCCAAGAGTTAAGCTCCAAGAGTTAAGCGCCAAGAGTTAAGCTCCAAGAGTTAAGCTCCAAGAGTTAAGCGCCAAGAGTTAAGCTCCAACAGTTAAGCGCCAAGAGTTAAGCTCCAAGAGTTAAGCGCCAAGAGTTAAGCTCCAAGAGTTAAGCTCCAAGAGTTAAGCTCCAAGAGTTAAGCGCCAAGAGTTAAGCTCCAAGAGTTAAGCGCCAAGAGTTAAGCGCCAACAGTTAAGCGCCAAGAGTTAAGCTCCAAGAGTTAAGCTCCAACAGTTAAGCTCCAAGAGTTAAGCTCCAACAGTTAAGCGCCAAGAGTTAAGCAAGCTTTTTAAATGTATTGAAAAAATCACTTTTGTTTAAACACGTTCATGTGCCGTTCCCTCCAGCTGTTCGTGAGCGACAGTCAGCAGAAGCATCGAACTGTTCATTCAAACGCTTTGCGCTGCATTTCCTTCACGTCTGCATCTCACTAATATCAGACGTGACCGCGCTTCAGCTTACTCCGGACGTCATCAGCGTTCTCGTGGGTTTCACGCATCTCGCTGAACGTCACAGCGCAGAGTTCAGTCGAGCTCTCGTGCGGTGTCTGTTCGCTCCTCTGTACTCACGCTGTCGGCCATGCTGGAGAGCAGAAGGTCTTTGACGGTGAGCGAGTGCTGCAGGGGCGAGTGCGAGACTGCTGCTGCTGCTGAGGAGGAACTCCACAGGCCCTCGGAGAACTGACAGGCCTCCCAGTCTGCTGCGCACACACAAACACAAACGCTGCAGTTTAATTATTTGGCTAGACGAATGAAGTGCAGACATGATGGTTATCCACTGCGCAGTCGCAGAAGCTCACCCTTGCAGCCAGGTTTGTTCTGAACAAGATCGAATGCACCAAATTGTTAATGTAAAGATTAACCCTCTTATCAAAGAATTGCTTTGGACCTAACAGGACACCAGCATCTTGTGCGTGTGTGCAGATTGGCTTATAGTTTATAGGTAAGTGTTTCGAGCCCAAAAAGGGGATGGCGTCTAGAGTCGGGGAGTAACAAAAAGGTGGAAGAACAGAAATGAGGTGTGGGAACAACAGGACACAAAGAATAACTTTTTGACATATCAAATGTGCTTAAGGGTGCCAACACTTTAGTCACGTTTAAATCCAGGCTAAAAACTCACCTGTTTAGTTGTGCTTTTGTCAACGGAGCACCAACGTCTGAACAACTATTTGTTTTTTTTTGCAGCTTTGTTGTAAATGCATGTTGTGCATTCGTGTTAGAAGGATTGATCTTCTACCATTTTCCTGATGTTTCTACTCTCTGGGCTTTTGAACAGGTTCATGGCAATCAGATGAAATACGCTGCGTCAAGGGAACCAAAAAGTCGATTGAGTAACATATCATTAAAAAACACAGCTTTATTTGCAGCTTGTGCAAATGCTGAAGTGCTGTGTGATTTGGAGGACCTCGGAGCTCCAGTAGGAGCAGAAAATTCCATCCGCGCTGAAGTGGTGCGTGACACTCAGGTCTGTTCCGGTCTGCAAGATCACAGGCCTCTCAAGTCCGACTCTGAATTATAAGAGCAGCTACTCGCAGTCTTCTGCGGCGCATTTACTCCGGCTTTGAACTCAAGAAGCTTTGAAAGCCTGTATTGTGTGTGTTCTGATGGGTTTGCAGACCCTACAGCTTTTTGAGATTGAAAAAATAAATGGAATTCAACCAATGCTGACATTATGTTGATAGCGGGCAATTTTCAGCTATTCCTGCAATTTACACCAAAAAAAAATCTGAAGTGCGTCAGTTTTTGATCCACGCATCTCAGGCTAGTCACATTATTCTGTGCTTAACCCTCGGCAGCTGAACCACTTCCTAAAAGCGAGTGAGCATCATTTTCTCAGACAGACAAAAGATAAAAGAGTGCATCTCTGATCACAGAGCGCAAACTCTTGCGTGTGCGTTTGCATTCTTCAGTTTCGTTAGCTTAAGAAATCTGCTTGCACTTTTAGTTAAAGATTAAGACTTTGATAAATTCGAATTTTGTTTCCAAAATATCAATCCATTTTCTTGTTGGCTTTCTTCCCTTTCGGGGTCTCCACAGAGGAATGAACCCTCAACTCTTCTTGAATATATTTTATGCGGCGGATGCCCTTCCAGCTGCAACCCATCGCTGGGAAACATCCACACACACTCGTTCTCACTCAAACACTACGAACAATCGTTTTCTCCCAATTCTGTTATTCCGCATTTCTCTGGACTCGTGGAGGAAACCGGAGCACCCGGAGAAAACCCACGCGAACTCAGAACATGAGAACTCCACACAGAGATACCAACTGACCTAGCCGAGGCTCGAACCAGAGACCTTCTTGCTGTGAGACCACCGTGCTACCCACTGCGCCACCGTGACGCCCTCCAAAATGTCCCGTCTAAGGAAACACTCCGAATGTTGATGGGTCTTACTCCTTTATTCAGGGTTTATGTTTTCGAGCCACTGCTTTCGGGATGCTGTGTGCTGGAGGCTTGTGCAAGATAAGGCGACTGTAACTCGTTCTCAGAGATCGTTACTGCAGCTATGCAGGATAGAGCGATGATTGTTTGATTGTTTTCAATGCACAAATCTTCAAAACACACAAGTTGGTGATTCCCGCTGGGATGCACACGCTTCAGGTAAAAGGCTTCGTCTGTGAGAATCTTCGTGATGATGTGCGTTCTGCTCGGCTTGCAAATGGTCAAAAACAAATGACCTGATTTTCAAGACTTGTCGAGTTATTTAGTGCTTGTACTATCAATGCATACACTGACGGCTTTCCTTTTAATCCTGATATTTCCCGATCCGATCATTTTCTTCTCCCGATACGATTCCGATCATGTTTCTAGATTAGATTTTCCTCTTTTTTCTCTATCTCTCTTTTTGGCAACGCAATAAGAAAAAGAAAACTCAATCACGTTGTCTCAAGTGTCTGTTTTATTATGCATCCATGAACAGACAACCTTTTATTTGTTTTTCACTGCCGCATTAAATCAAAATAAAGCCTATACAAAATATACAATAACTAAAACGATCTAAGTGTAAACTCAAAAATAACACTAGTGCGATAACAAAACATAAAAAATGTAAAAAAAAAAAGGTTTGATGACATTTAAGTAAAAATAAAAATAATAAAATTTTTTTTGGCTTAGACTTGTAGAGGTGGATATTTGGGCCTTAAATAATATCGGGATCGTTTAGAGAAGTATGGCGATATTAGCTGATATTTTGGATGACACATTTTTCCATACAAATATTTAACTTATTTCAAGAAAATACAATCGTACACAAAAAGTGAGATAACTTTACTGCCATAAAACACACATTACACCTTAATGTACAGAACATAGCAGAATTTTAAAAAATGTTCTCTCGTTATCTGGAGTCAAGCACACGTATTTCTTTTGGCCGTCATGGTGGCGCAGTGGGTAGCACGGTCATATCAAACCTAGAAGGGTGCTGGTTCGAGCCTCAGCTGGGTCAGTTGGTAATTCTGTTTAACTCAAATCACTCCCATCATTTAAATCTTCCTCTGAACTTCCTAAAGTCATGCGAGCTTTCCCAGCGCTTGTTAGCCGTCTCTTTCGGCCGGTGTTCAGTCTGCGCACGTGAGCTGCGCGGGGTACATAAAACCTATGCCAGAGTACCGCGATATAAAAATGTTAAACCATATAAAAAGTTGTAGCTGTGTTGTTCTGGACGATCAGGCCCACCCCATGTACGTGTTTATGTGTTATCGTTATTAACCTACAATAGCTACAGCTACAGTACAGTTAGAAAATTATGTTTTGGTCCGATGTATCATTTTAAAATCACACTAGTTTGGGTACAAGTTGTCAAAATGTGAAGTTTCACCCCTTAAACAAGTAGAACCTGAAGATCACTCTTCGACACGAGCAGCCTGATTTTTTTGTGTGTGCTAAAATAAATTAAAAAAAACTAACCCAGCTAACAGGGAACGTTCTCGTAACATTCTTTATATGTTAGCTCACCTTTCCAAAAGAACGTTCTAGTAACATTCTGATAACGTTACATTAAATAAATTAAAACATTATCTAAACAGCATTCTCAGAACATTCCTAGAATGTTTTTTTTGTGGGTGGTGAATGGTCTAAAAACGTTTCAATAACCTTGAGAGAACGTTCACGGAATGTTAAAAAACTGGACAAACTAACGTTTATGATACGTTAGCAGTAACGTTCCCGGAACGTTCTTGTAACATACATTTGTTAGCTGGGAAGAGATGCAAACGTAAGCTTGGAGAGACCCTGCAGATGCCACCAAGCTGTGGAGGATAGAGGTTTAGGAGGAGAAGTCTCACCCAGATCGATGGAGAAATCCGGTTCGGTTTTCGGAAGCTGAGGAAGGAAGAGCTGGTGGAAGAGCGGCCCGCCGGGAGCCAGCGAGGCCGAGGAAGATAAAGCTGCAGCCTCTGGTGTGGAGCGAGCAGATTCTGGGTACGACGGTGGACGAGGGCTGTCCACGGCGTCCTCGCTGATGCCACTATCACAAGGTGAGGGCACCCACAGAGGCGAGCAGGGCCCCGACGGCTCCGCTGATGCTGGAAACAGCGAGTCCAGGAAGTGATCCACAACACCAGTCTGCAGGAACACAAGCACAGAGATGGTTTCATAAAAACACCAACATCAAACACATTTTAGAGGACTTTTGATAGTGACAGAGCTGGGTAGAGGTTCCAAAATATCTACTCAAGTAAGAACAAAAGTAACTCCCGAAAGATTGACTTGAGTAAAAAAGTGTACTCGAGTACTTAGTTACTAGTTGCTTCTGATCTGCTCGATACGAAGCACAAACGCGAGCTCATACGTAGAAGTTTTCCTGAGCGGAAAATAATGTAGGAGCTCTTCATCGTCTCACGCGCCTCGCTGCGTTTAGATTCATTTACATCGAATCAGTAACGAGAGAACGCTGCTGAAATGTGACTAAAATGTAACTAAGATGTAATTAAGTAAAAGTACAGATAAGTCACTAAATATTTACTCGAGTAAAAGTACACATTATTAAAAGTACTCAAAAAGTGCTGGTTACCCAAAAAATGTTCTCCCCACCTCTGAATAATGAGATGTTTGTGTAAAGATAACCCAGGTCTTTAGTAAGCGAGTCTCCGTTAGTGAGGCCTCTGTGAGTCATGCAGGATTGATTTCTCCGCTGTTATTCTTCAGCGTTAACAAACGAGCTCAGCCAGCGATGACTTTCATTGATTTCCCTGAAGAACCGACACAAGGCTCAGAACAGAAATCAAGAGTCCGTATTAATCCCAGAATCTCTATTCGAGCCACGAAGAAGAGGAAGAAGAAGAGCGTCGGCTCTTTGAGGAGGGAGCGGGAACTAGCAGTGGAAAGTTTGCAGCCGTTTCGGCTTTGCACAAATCTTCTGATTCTGAAAGGAATCAAAGCTCCTTCGTGCTTCAATCACACCTGCTCTCTGCAGAAGCTCCATTCCACCAGAACTCCAGCGGTCTGGTTCTCGATTACCCTGTCCACTCTGTGTTCCCGTGCCAGGTCTTTTTCTTTGTTTTCTTTTATTTTTTTCACTGAGCAGCACGGTGGTGCAGTGGGTAGCACGGTCTTCTCACAGCTAGAAGGTATCTGGTTCGAGCCTTGGTTGGGTCAGTTGAGGTTTTGTGTCTTCTGATTATCAGTTACGGGCGTCACGGTGGCGCAGTGGGTAGCACGGTGGTCTCACAGCAAGAAGGTCTCTGGTTCGAGCCTCGGCTGGGTCAGTTGGTATCTCTGTGTGGAGTTCTCATGTTCTCCTCGTGATCGCGTGGGTTTACTCCGGGTGCTCCGGTTTCCTCCACGAGTCCAGAGACATGCGGAATAAGAGAATTGGGAGAAAACGATTGTTTGTAGTGTTTGAGTGAGAATGAGTGTGTGTGGATGTTTCCCAGCGATGGGTTGCAGCTGGAAGGGCATCCGCCGCATAAAACATATTCCAGAAGAGTTGGTGGTTCATTCCTCTGTGGAGACCCCGAAAGGGAAGAAAGCCGACAAGAAAATGGATGGATGGTGTTCCATCACTGTAAAACGTTCCTTAGCAGTGCAACTTTACATTTCAAGATGTTCAAATAATTCGTTTCACCTTCAACCTTTTTTTCTTCTGAATCTAACGCAAGTTCTCAACATTTTCAGCAGACTGCTTTGTCGTCTGTTGCCTCATTTTGAAAACATTTGGTGATGTTATGGAAATTATTACTCGGAAGTGATAACTAGCTCTGATTGGACGAGACACCTGTGAATCACGAGTGCTCAGTACTTTGATTGACAGAAGGCTCATCCAATCAGAGCCAGGTTGTCGGTCTCAGTGGTACCTACCCTTTCTGGTTTCTGAAATGTATTGGTGTTTCGGAATTTGTAAAAGTGTCTTTTAAAATGTAAAATTGTTTGATTTGTTTTATAACACGCACATTTGTTTTCAGGAACATAAAAGTGATTTGTAACTTGCAGATGTGTTTCCTAAATATTAGTTTGTTATGTCACTTGTAAAAAAAACACATTTATTTTACCACCAGGACGATGCTTTTAATATCTGAACGAGCCGGTCGCGCTTGGAGCTGATTAGCTTTTGAAATTAAACACGCAGATAAAATTTGGGTCAGGACTGTGACGAGCTGAGCACAGGAGGGTCTCACGGAGCATCATTAATAAATGAGCCGAAAAATGAAAAGAAAGCATTCTTGGCGTGCTCGCAGCTGGACGGCCGAGCTCTGGACACTCACCCTCTGGTCCTCGATCGACCACTCCAGGGGTGCGGGGCTGCCTTCCACGCTCGTCTGAGGCAGGGCAGGGGCATCAGGGATGAGATCCAAGAGGTCGGAGATCCCCAGAAACACCTGAGGGGACAGAGAAAGCACCTGAAGATGACCGTTGAGTTAAATATGGATTTAAAGAGAGAGTACGCCCTTCAGTGAGAATCCTCATGTACATGGAAAGCTTGCGAGATGTTTCTAAGCATCCAAACAAAAGGTTGGGAGATGTTTCTAAGCATCCAAACCAAAGCTTGGGAGATGTTTCTAAGCATCCAAACCAAAGCTTGGGAGATGTTTCTAAGCATCCAAACCAAAGCTTGGGAGATGTTTCTAAGCATCCAAACCAAAGCTTGGGAGATGTTTCCAAGCATCCAAACCAAAGCTTGGGAGATGTTTCTAAGCATCCAAATAAAAGCTTGGGAGATGTTTCTAAGCATCCAAACCAAAGCTTGGGAGATGTTTCTAAGCATACAAACCAAAGCTTGGGAGATGTTTCTAAGCATCCAAACCAAAGCTTGGGAGATGTTTCTATGCATCCAAACAAAAGCTTGGGAGATGTTTCTAAGCATCCAAACCAAAGCTTGGGAGATGTTTCTAAGCATCCAAACCAAAGCTTGGGAGATGTTTCTAAGCATGCAAACCAAAGCTTGGGAGATGTTTCTAACCATCCAAACCAAAGCTTGGGAGATGTTTCTAAGCATCCAAACCAAAGCTTGGGAGATGTTTCTAAGCATCCAAACCAAAGCTTGGGAGATGTTTCTAAGCATCCAAACCAAAGCTTGGGAGATGTTTCTAAGCATGCAAACCAAAGCTTGGGAGATGTTTCTAAGCATCCAAACCAAAGCTTGGGAGATGTTTCCAAGCATCCAAACCAAAGCTTGGGAGATGTTTCCAAGCATCCAAACCAAAGCTTGGGAGATGTTTCTATGCATCCAAACCAAAGCTTGGGAGATGTTTCTATGCATCCAAACCAAAGCTTGGGAGATGTTTCTAAGCATCCAAACCAAAGCTTGGGAGATGTTTCTATGCATCCAAACCAAAGCTTGGGAGATGTTTCTAACCATCCAAACCAAAGCTTGGGAGATGTTTCTATGCATCCAAACAAAAGCTTGGGAGATGTTTCTAAGCAGATGAGAAAGGAGGAGCTCAAGTATAAATGTTTGTGAACACTATAAAAAACTGTTCATTGTATCAGAATGTTAACCCTCTGTTATTTGATTCTCAAACTGAAGTCCTGATCATTTTAACATCTCTCTCTCGCTCTCGCTCTCTCTCTTGTCGTTCTCTCTTTCTTTCTCTCTCTCTCTCTTTCTTTCTTCTCTTTCTCCCTCTCACGTTCTTCTCTTTCTCTCTCTCTCTCTCTCTCTCGCTTTCTTGTCTTTCTCTCTCTCGCTTTCTTCTCTCTCTCTCTATTCTCTTTCTCTCTCTCTCTTTCTCTTTCTTCTCTTTCTCTCTCTGTCTCTCTTTGTTCTCTTTCTCACATTTGTTAATTTTATAAAAGTAAATATTAAAGCTTCTGGAGGTCAAAATCTTAGCAAAACACATTCAAGGTTCCTAACACCTGAAGTCAAACGATCTTTAAAAACCATTATTGAAATATTTTGCCAATTTTTTGCAACCACACTCCAGCGAGCGATGCAGCAGAGCTTCATGCAGTGCTCACACAGTCCCCTCAAAAGTGAGGAAAAAAGTTGTGCGTAAATGGTTTGATTAGTTTTTTTCTCTCTCATTTCGCTCCCTCTCATTAAGAAACAGTCTTTGTTGTGAGCTCTTAATGAGCAAGCCCTTGAAAGCTCGAGGAAAGGACAATAATGCGAATATCTTTCCTAATTATCCGACGTGCTCGTAAACAAGATCAAAACCCGGCGGATCCTCGAGCAGAGAGTTCAACAAACCTCCGCAATTAGACACAAATCTGGTAATTACAGACGCGCGCTCAGCCGCGAGAGGCCCGCGTCCCGTCCATAGCTTGCTTTCTCTTCCGTGATCCTGATTTACTGCAGCAATCCCAACCGGAGTAACAGATTAAACGCTCCCTCGCTTGTCTAGCTGGATTTGGGAGAGAGAGGAGGGAGAGAAAAGAGAGAGAGAGGGGATAAGGGAAAGAAAAAATAGAGAGACGAGGGGGAGAAGGGAGAGAGGAGAGGGGGTGATAGAACGAAAGAAGGGTGAGAAGAGAGACAGGGGAGAAAGAGAGAGAGAGAGAGAGAAGGAAGAGAGGAGAAAAAAGTAGAGAGAGAGTAGAGAGACAGAGAGAGAGGGAAGAAGGGAAAGAAAAAGATAGGGAGAGACAAGGGGGAGAAGGGAGAGAAGAGAGAGGGGAAAAGGGAAAGAAAAAATAGAGGGAGAGACGAGGGGGAGAAGGAAGAGAAAGGGAGAGAGGAGAGGGGGTGATAGAACGAAAGAAGGGTGAGAAGAGAGACAGGGGAGAAAGAGAGAGAGAGAGAGAGAGAGAGAGGGAAGAAAGGAAAGAAAAAGATAGGGAGAGACAAGGGGGAGAAGGGAGAGAAGAGAGAGGTGAGGAGAGAGAGGGGAAGAATATAGAGAGAGGGAGAGAGTAAGAAGGGAGAGAATAGAGACACATGATAAAACAAAGGGAGAGCGTGAGACAAGAGAGGGGAGAAAGAGAGGGGGAGATGAGTGAAAGAGAGATATAGGAAGAGAAGTGAACGAGTGAGAGAGAGAGAAGAGAGAGGAGGGAAAGAGAAGAGAGGGGAGACAAAGAGAGAAAGAAAGAAAAAGAGAGGGAGAGAGAGGAGAGTGGATGAGGAGAGAAGAGAGAACGTTTGGAGAGAGAGAGATTAGAGAGCGAAGAGAGAGGGGAAGAGAGAGGGAGGAAAAGAGAGAGGATGTAAAGCGAGAGATAGGAGAGAGAACGTTTGGAGAGATAGAGACGAGACGGATGAGAGAGAAGATAAATATAAAGAGAGAGAGAGAGAGAGGATGGGGAGAGAGAGAGAGAGAAAGAGGATGGGGAGAGAGAGAGAGAGAGGATGGGAGAGAGAAATTGGAGAGAGAACGTTTGGAGAGATAAAGAAGAGACGGATGAGAGAGAAGATAATTATGAGGAGAGAATGGAGCGAAAGAGAGGGGAGAGAAAGACAGAGAGAGGAGAGAGAGAGAGTGAGAGAGGAGAGAGAGAGAGGAGGCAGAAAGAAGAGAGATTGAGGGAAAGAGAGAGGGGAGAGAAGAGAGAGAGACAAATAGAGGAGAGATAGAGGGATGGAAAGAGAGAGGGGAGAGAGAATAGAGAGTGTAAATAGAGAAGAAGAAAGTAAGCAGAAAGTTCAACAAAGCTCCCCAATTAGACACAAATCTCGTAATTACAGACGCGGGCTCAGCCGCGAGAGGACCTCGATAGCTTGCTTTCTCATCCGTGATCCTGATCCCTCGCTCAACCGGAGCAACGGTTATTTCGTACATCTGCGTGATTAGCTGGATTGGTTAACGAACAAGCGTAATTAAACCGATCAGTCAGGCGTGGAGCGTCTCAAGCAGCCGTTCTGGTCCCTTCACGTTTCCTCCTCAGCTCACGACCTCCTAACAGACTCGTCTTTCTTCTCCGTCCGTGATGAAACCGAGTGAAAGCTTTGAGGAGCACGTTCTTTTGAGCTCATAAAAGCTTCACTTCACCAAAAAAAAGTTATCTCGCAGACACGTTTCTCTCTTTTCCGGAGCTTTGAAGCGTCTGTCAGGAGCTTTAAAGTCGTCTGCTGTGTTCAGAGACGCTGCGCAGACACTCTTGAAGAGTTTATTTATGCCGTGTTTGTTCACATCTCGAGCACACAAACTGTGCTCAGAGGAGATAAGCGGCTCTCCACGGTGCAACCACAGAGTGATGTTTGTAGGTCAGGGGTCAGAGGTCAGGAGGTCAGAATCCTGTTGGTGAAAAAGAAACCCAGTAAAGTCTCGACGCTCCATCGGTTCCTCATCGATCTGAGTCTGAGAGAGAGAGCGTAAATAAACTACAAAAACTGACATTTTCCTTCCTTAATGCTGCTCCATATTTACAAAATGTCACTTTTAAGGGTTTTAAAGGTCCCTTTTTTGGCTTTTCAAAGCTTTCAGAATGAATGTTGGCCCTCTCTCGTTCTAGAGAATCGTTCTAACATGATTATTAATTTCTTTTACAGAGCTGATGGAATGATATCTGTTTCTCCAGAGAGAGAGAGACAGACAGAGGAGAGAGAGAATGGAGAGAAGATAGAGAGAAGAGAGAAGGGAAAGGGGAAAGAGAGAGAGAAAGAGAGAAAAAAGGAGAGCTTTAGAATGGAGAGAAGATAGAGAGGAGAGGGAAATAGAGAAGGGAGAGAAAAAAAGAGAGAAGAGAGAGAGAGAGAGAAAATGGTGAGTAGAGAAAGGAGAGAGAGAATGTAGAGAAGAGCGAGAGGAGAGAGAAAGTGAAGAGAGGGAGACAGAAAAGGGAGAGAAGAGAGAATGAAAGGAGAGGAGAGGGACGGTGGTAGGAGAGAGAGAAGCGCGTGAGAGAAAAAGAAGGAGGGAGAGAGAGGAAGATGAAGGGGAGAGAGAAGGAGTGAGAGAAGCGAGGGAGAGCAAGAGAGTGAGAGGAGAGAGAGGGAAGAGAAACCGAAGCGAGGGAGAGAAAGAAAGAGAGAAAGAGAAGAGAGAGTGAGACTAGAGAGATAGGGAAAGAGAAGAGAGAGTGAGACTAGAGAGAGAGAGAGAGAGAGAGAGAGAGAGAGAGAGAGAGAGAGAAAGAAGAGAGTGGTAGGGTAGGAGAGGGGGAGAGAAAGAGAAGAGAGAGTGAGACTAGAGAGAGAGAGAGAGAGAGAGAGGGGGGGGGGGGAGGAGAGGGAAGGTTGAAAGAGAAACAGAAGCGAGGGAGAGAGAAGGGAGAGAGAATGGTGAGAAAAGTGAGAGAGAAAGAAAGCTAGAGAGAGGAAGGGAGGAGACAGAAGCGTTTTGGGTTTGTTTATAGCGTTTGTATTAGTTCAGCTTTGCGTTGAATTTATTGGTATTTATTGATTTATCCTTTGTTTTTATCTCTGCTAGCTCAAAGTTAGTTTTAGTTAGAGGAACAGTGGGTGCTTTTGAGTTGTTTTTCTAGTTAGGAAATCTAGTTAGGACATCGAGAGCTTTTTCTCTCATTATGTTGCCATTTGTTGTCCTTATTTTCAGTTGTTTTGAATGTCTATTTTCATGTTTGCTGTAAATACAATTCTATAAATGCTCAACCTGATGCAGAGATACTTTCTGTCCTGTTACATTTGTTAAAATAACTATTAAAATTGACAAAATTAATAGAAGACACGAGTAGGTGTGGCCAAAGATGAATCCAAAAATCTTTAAAGAGATAGCTCTAAAATAGAACCGCAATTACAGTCCCCAAATTTTTTTACTTTTTTAATTTAACCTATCAAAATTAGAACAAAACAACAAATAATCAACCGTAAATACGCCGCAGAAAATGCTCTAACACCACAAAAAAATTCTCAGCACCGTATGTACACGAGTTTTTCATATCAAAAAGGGTTTTTTCTTTTCATCCAGGAATATTAAGTGAGATGCAATTTTCCTATTTTTGGCTGATCTCTCACCCTGCTCTAATTCCTTCGCTCTTTACTTCTGTAACGCCACGCCAGCAGAGGGAGCCCTCACCTGAATATTGACTGGCTTTACTCCCTCTGCTTCTTCTTCTGCTATCACTTCCTGTTTGGCGACCATTTAAGCACGACCAGGGCCAAACTGACTTTGCGAAGTATTGCCAGTTCTGCTGCTCACCGAGCGTTCCTTGTTGACTTGTTTGGATTGCCACGTGTGTGAGCTTTTCGTCTGCCTCTCTAGTTTCTGCATTATCACCCCTGTGTGATGTTGCTGGTTGGATTGTTTATTAAGTTTACTGATCTGTTTTCCCATTGAACTTCAGCAAATGTATTTCAACACAGCTTCAGCCTCCACGTCCTTACAACTTCTCCGTTCTACCTTTAAGGACCCTAAAAAGAAACTTCTCCTAAAGCAGTGGATCTCAAATTGTGGGGCGCTAGGCTCCATCAAGGCGGGCGCGTTTGACCTCAGGGAACATGTTTTTTTATTTTTCAATTTTTTTTTACTGTTCTAGAATAAAGCGCAATAGCACTCCACTACATTAGGGGGCAGTGGTGCTCTCATAGTATAAAGTGTAGACAGGAAGTGTAGAAGACAGACGGAGAGAGAAGGAGACAAACGAAAGTCTCCCGAAAGCTAAGACGAGGAAATATGACGCGTATGTAGCACTTGGCTTCACTGTGACTGCGGTGGGAGACGAGGAGAGACAGGTGTGCTTACTGAGTCTAAACATGTTGCAGCGGACAGCATGAAGCCAAATAAATGAAGGCGTCACTTAAAGACGTTACGCTCCAATCACGCTGATAAACTGCTTGAGTTTTTTTCAGAGAAAACGAGCCGAATATTTGCTGCAATCACGATCAGCCAAACAATGTTTAGTTTTATTAAGATTTAATGTTTTTTTACATTTCAGATGCGCCTTAAATCTTTTCTGCTACAGTTAATAAAGCTATTCTTTGTTGTAAGTTGGTCCATATTTCTTTTTTTTTTTCTTATATGTTAATAAGTCAAGTCAAGTCAAGTGTGTTTATTGTCAATTCTGCCACATGTACAGTGCATACAAACAGAGAATTGAAATTGCGTTACCCTCAGGCCCTTGGTGCATACATAAATTACACAAACATAATAATATTTACACAGAACATAAGTACTTAAGAACATAAGATACTGTGTTATGCAGAGGTGTACTTATAACACATTTAAAGACAAATAATACTATTTATAGTTGCGCAGGGGGTGCGAGATGTTTTTTTCTTCCTAGGGGGGGCGCTACAGAAAATAATTGAGAAACACTGTCCTAAATAAAGTTGTTGCTGTAGAAAAAAACATATTACTCTACATGTCTTGTCGAATAAAAAGAATGTTTTGAGGGATTCTTTCCAACGAATGTTCTTTCAATATCTCATTTGGGTTATTTTCTGATATTTTCTAACTCTTGAAGGGTCAGCATCTCCATAGAAAATCTCAGGCAAAGAGGCGTGGTCAGATGTGAGTGAAGGGGCGGGGCTTGAACAAAAAGAGAAGTTACAGCGCATAAACTCAGCTCAATCTGTATCTGTAGCATCACTCTTTTATCGCTTATTTATCGCTCATTTGATCGTGAATGCAGACGTTGAAACGTCACATGAACCTGCTAACGATAATTCCCTCTCTGAACCCAGAACACAAATGAGATCTGCTCCTCCGAGGAAAAACAAACGCTCGATGCCTCTACGAGAAAGAATTGAGAGAGATGCGTTTCCAGTCGATAAAAACAGCTCAATGAATGCCGCCGGGGCTCCCAGAGCGAGGTTTTCTGAAGATAAACCGAGATTTACAGCAATCAGTTTTATCCCGGCTTAATCTAATCTGCGTCTGCAAGAAGAGCTCGGGATAGAAAGATCTGGCTTTTCTTGCCGGAGGCATCGATTTGTTTTCGCTGGGACTGAAGTCTAACGAGGACGAGGAGATAAGGACCACAACGAGGAGCGGTTCTCTCTCCTTCTCAGAGGAGCCGCGGTCAGCTGCTGCTGCTGCAGGAGGACGCTCCAAACCAAACCAAACCCGCCTTACTGAAAGTCCAAGCAACCTTTCTTCACTTTCTTTCATGATTTTCAATTTAAAAAAAGAAAAAATACTTTTTTATTTTGATCTCCAAAGTGAAACGAGGCAAAAAAGCTGATTTTCAATATTTGATTCTGTGTTCACATTTTTAAAAAGCAAAAAAAAAAACTAAGAGTCTGAGTCCGTGCTTCTCAATTTTATTAAAAAAAAAAAACTTCACTATTTAAAGATGTAAAACTTGAATTACAAAAATTAGTTTGTGCATCAAAATGAGAAATGTGCAAGTGCACATATGTAAATAACATGAAAGAGAGGTCTAATTTGTTATATAACTTGCTATATTTCCTGCACAAAATTATCATTTTTCTCTTCTGAAAGTCTTTACAAATTTTTGGAGAGAGAGAGAGAGAGAGATTGGGAGAGAGGAAGAGAGAGAGAGAAGGGGGAGAGAGATGAGAAGGGAGAGAAGAGAGAGAGAGGGAGAGAGAGAGGGAGGGAGAGAGAGAGAGAGAAGGAGAGAGAGAGAGAGAGAAGGAGAGAGAGATGAGAAGGGAGAGAAGAGAGGGAGAGCGAGGGAGGGAGAGAGAGAGAAGGAGAGAGAGATGAGAAGGGAGAGAAGAGGGAGATGAGGAGAAATATAGAGAGTGGACAGAGAGAGATAAGGGAGAGAGAGAAGAGAGAGAGGAAGAGAGACAGAGAGATAAAGAGAGAGATGAGGAGAAAGAAGGAAGAGAAGTGAGAGAGGAGGGGAGAGAGAGGAGGAAAGAAAGAGGTGAGGAGAGATTGGGTGAGAGAGAGAAGATTGGTAAGATAAGGGAGATATAGATAGACAGAACAAAGAGAGGGAGAAAGATAGATAAGAACAGAGTAAATGGTGAGAGAGGGAGGAGACAGAGGACGAGGGAGGACAGATTTGTCACAGCGCTGCATGAAGGCGTCCCATTCTGCCAAAAATCGTCCTTAAAATGAGTCCTCTTTCTCATGGAATTTCGAGGATGCATCGCTACCATCCTTTGTAGCCTCACATATCCCAAGATGCTTTACAAATCCGGACTCCGGAAGTGCTCCGCGTCCCGTTTACCAGCGATTGATGGAGCCTTTGGAGGATCCTCCAAAACCATAGCCTGCAGAGGCTGGGAAAACTGTGTCCTCCGAAGGAACCAGACCCCGAATTGAGATATAGCTAAAGTGTTTCTGGGGGAACGAACGCTGTCGGTAACGGAACATTTTAGATGTTTCCAATCTGAAAGGCCCTTACTGCTTGGGGTTCAGGGTTTGGGTTAGGGTTCAGGAGGTTGGGTTGAGGGAGGGGCTACTGGAAAGGGAGTGGGGTACAGGGGCTAGGGGAAGGGGTTTGGGGTAAGGGTTCGGGGTTGGGATGGCAGTAAGGATTCGGGGTAGGGGGTGTGGTTAGGGATAGGTCAGGGTTGGGGTCAGGGTAGGAATTAGCTTGTGGGCTGTTCAGGGCTGTTTTTGGGACACTGGCCGGTCAACCTCGAGGTGGGGGCAGAGATCTCCCCGCTTTGAAACCCTACATTTTGTGAGAATATGGGAGTGGTGGGTGAGGACCGTCCGGTCGGCCGAGAGTCCAATGTCATGGTGTGAGGAGAGACCCGGAAGGACCCCGGTAAAGAACCTCCCCCAGTTAGGGCTGGGAGAGGGGCTAATGGAAAGGTAGTGGGGTACAGGGGCTAGGGGAAGGGGTTAGGGTTAGGGTAAGGGAACTTTCTGCAACAATCGAGGCTATACGATTCATTCAGCCTCACAAAAATCCATGATCGAGCAGAGGCCAAGATGGAGCAGTTTGCTGAACAGTGTCACATTTTAAAAGATACAAAGCAGAAAGACTCCGAGTGAGTGTACATCCGTACTCTCCACCTCTGGGACTCGACTCACACAGACTCGAACGCAGCTGTGGAACTAAAACAAAAGCATGTCGCGTCGCATTAACTTTCTCTGACAGAAAACCCGAACTCCACATCAAGAGCTTGTTCGGAGTCTTTCATTCCTCCTTCTCTTCTGCTTCTAAAGCTCGCAAAGCTGACGGCGAGGCTTGAAAGGCAGCATGAGTCGGAGCTTGACGGGTCTATGTGGGTCACGGAGTCGTCTTCAGCAGATCCGTGCATTCATTATTAACATCGACATCACTTCCTGACAGATCTGATGATGCCCCGTGGCTTCACGCTGTAAACAGGCCCATGGAGCGCTGTTCCTGTCAGCTCTGCTGCAGCCCCTTCTCTTTCAGACCCAACACGCTTTCTTTTAACGACTCTGCTGGCTGTCACGTTAATATTGAGAACGGACACATTACGCTTTCACGGCATCATCAACAGCAGAGATGGTTTTCATTCGAAACTGCAGACACGCAAATAAAATCGATTTCTGACTTGGTATTGCTTTTAATAACTAACACACTATTTATTATTATTTTAACATTAGCTATTAGTTAATAACTAATTCATAAAGTATTTTTTTCTTTGTTAAATTGAATATCTGGCCGATGTCATTAAATACAATTCCACCACTTCCTGCCTTGGACCATGTTTGGCCCACGTACTGTACACCAGATGACCACCAGATGAACGTCAGATGAACGTCAGATGAATGCCAGATGAAAGGCAGATGAACGCCAGATGAAGGCCAGATGAACGCCAGATGAAAGGCAGATGACCACCAGATGAACGCCAGATGAAGGCCAGATGAACGCCAGATGAAAGGCAGATGAACGCCAGATGAAAGGCAGATGAACGCCAGATGAAAGGCAGATGAACGCCAGATGAACGTCAGATGAACGCCAGATGAACGTCAGATGAAGGCCAGATGAACGCCAGATGAATGTCAGATGACCACCAGATGATTGCCAGATGAAAGGCAGATGAACGCCAGATGAACGCCAGATGAACGCCAGATGAACGTCAGATGAACGCCAGATGAACGCCAGATGAACGTCAGATGAACACCAGATGAACGCCAGATGAACGTCAGATGAACGCCAGATGAACGCCAGATGAACACCAGATGAACGCCAGATGAATGTCAGATGAATGTCAGATGACCACCAGATGAACGCCAGATGAAAGGCAGATGACCACCAGATGAACGCCAGATGAACGCCAGATGAACGCCAGATGAACGCCAGATGAACGCCAGATGAAAGGCAGATGAACGCCAGATGAAAGGCAGATGAATGCCAGATGAACGCCAGATGAATGTCAGATGACCACCAGATGAACGCCAGATGAAAGGCAGATGAAAGGCAGATGAACGCCAGATGAAGGCCAGATGAACGCCAGATGAAAGGCAGATGACCACCAGATGAACGCCAGATGAAGGCCAGATGAAAGGCAGATGAACGCCAGATGAAAGGCAGATGAACGCCAGATGAATGTCAGATGACCACCAGATGAACGCCAGATGAACGTCAGATGAATGCCAGATGAAAGGCAGATGAACGCCAGATGAAGGCCAGATGAACGCCAGATGAAAGGCAGATGACCACCAGATGAACGCCAGATGAACGCCAGATGAAAGGCAGATGAACGCCAGATGAAAGGCAGATGAACGCCAGATGAATGTCAGATGACCACCAGATGAACGCCAGATGAAGGCCAGATGAACGCCAGATGAAAGGCAGATGAACGCCAGATGAAAGGCAGATGAACGCCAGATGAACGCCAGATGAACGCCAGATGAAAGGCAGATGACCACCAGATGAACGCCAGATGAAGGCCAGATGAAAGGCAGATGAACGCCAGATGAAAGGCAGATGAACGCCAGATGAATGTCAGATGACCACCAGATGAACGCCAGATGAAGGCCAGATGAACGCCAGATGAAAGGCAGATGAACGCCAGATGAAAGGCAGATGAACGCCAGATGAATGTCAGATGACCACCAGATGATTGCCAGATGAAAGGCAGATGAACGCCAGATGAACGCCAGATGAACGTCAGATGAACGGCAGATGAACGTCAGATGAACGTCAGATGAACGTCAGATGAACGTCAGATGAACGTCAGATGAACGTCAGATGAACGTCAGATGAACGCCAGATGAACGTCAGATGAACGCCAGATGAACGTCAGATGAACGTCAGATGAACACCAGATGAACGCCAGATGACCACCAGATGAACGCCAGATGAATGTCAGATGAATGTCAGATGACCACCAGATGAACGCCAGATGAAAGGCAGATGAACGCCAGATGAACGTCAGATGAACGTCAGATGAACGCCAGATGAACGTCAGATGAACGCCAGATGAACGTCAGATGAACGCCAGATGAACGTCAGATGAACGTCAGATGAACGCCAGATGACTTTTTTCTCAGAATTCTGACTTTTTTCTCAGAGTTCTGACTTTAGTCTCAGAGTTCTGACTTTAGTCTCAGAGTTCTGACTTTAGTCTCATATTTTTTACTTTTTGTCTCCAATTTTAGACTTTCATCATCTGAGTCATATTTTTGGATTTATTGCTGAAAGACAGTTTGAAGGAAAGCTCGATTAATTCGGCCAAATCTGGGATGGAAGAAAATGTTCTGAGTAAAAAAAGGTGTTGTTTTTGAAAGAGTTAGAAAGGGTTGTGACATCATCGTTTCATCATCAATCAGTCTGATCACATCACCGTTTAAACCAATAGACAGAAACTAAAAGATTTGCATTTAGGAAGAGGGAAATTAATAAAACATTATTCAAATTAGTAAACAGCAAAAATAAAAGATAATGTATTGGAAAGTAACATGAATGAGAGCCCAAAGCATTTTAAACAAAAGATGCTTACATCTCTCTCTTTGGTACTTTATTAATTGTTCGATACGATTGATATGACGTTACTTCATTTGACCGCTGCAATAGCACTCTGCTTTCTGATTGAACTCAAACATTATATTTTAAACTTACATTAACTAAACGTGTTAACTAACTGTAATGCTTACACAGTGGTAGAACATGAACTAAAGCTGAAAGGGGATAAGTTGATAAAACTCAAGTTTTTTAACAGGAAACAGCACTGATCTGAAAGTTAAACAGTATTTTATTCTTTTGTCAGCCACGCTCCCTCAGAGCAGCCCCTTCCTGCACGAAACAACCAATAAAACCTCAGCGAACGCTGCAGCCGTGTGGTGTTCACCTTGTCTGAGAGAAGAGCCATGATCTCCTGGAGGTTCCCCAGAAACTGCTTAAATCCTCCGAGAGAGAGCTGAGCTGGAGTCTGCTGGAGAGCTTCTGTCCTGCGCAGCGCTCCCTTCAGTCTGCTCTCTGTTCTGGGACAAAGGTGAAGCTGCAGATAAACTCCAGATAAAAGAGTCTATGGTTCGACTTCTCTGGGGACGGCTGGAGAGGGCTTTGCTGAAGGCCGAAGGCAGTCAGAGCTAGTTTAGAGCTGCCTTCTTTTTCTCATCTGCATGCTGAGCTCATCTATTACTGAACGTTTGCTCGTGAGCAGCAGGAGCAGACCAGCAGTCTGAGTTCAGTTCAATATCTCCTCAAAAACTATTATATTTTTATCTCTGTGAACACATTTTTTATTCCTGTTTCCCCAGCAGACAAGCAACCTTTAGCAGACGTTCATATCACGTCTAAATGACGTCTTTTGGTTCAGAACCAGTAAAACTGACGTCCTGCTCACGTTCATTTCTCAGAGGTTCTTTCGTTTTTTAGATAAGTAAATTATTTGCCTTTTTGTGTAAGACTGTTAATGCCACAACAGAAAGTAAACATTGAAAAAGACTTTTATCTCTGAATTCAGCTTTTTGTCTCACCGTAATCTTATTTTTGTTCAGAACTCAATCATCTCAGGAACTTTTCTGGCATTCAAACTAAAACCTCTCTTCACTTTAATAAAATCATTCTGACTTTAATCTCAGAAATTTTAAAAACTTTTTTCAGAATGTATTCTCTTTTGCTGACTTTACTTTCAGAATGTGAAAAGTTTGATTAGAAGTTTTACTTTATTCTCAATGCGATATTCTAAAAGAGTTCTAAAAAGTAATCTTACACAAAAAAAAAATTCGGTGTGTATTTAATTCAAGATCTCAAACAATGTTGTAGAAAGGAGTGGTTTTGTTCAAATATTAGTGCAAAGCAGATTATTTTATTTTGTATTAAAGAAAGACACTAAAAATTACTTTTTTTTATAAAGACAAATACTGAAAGTCATATAAGCGATTAGTGGATGATCGATCAGAAGTCTGAGATTACAGTGCTTCCAGAATTCAGATTCAGAGAAAATAAGTCAAAATGCTGATAAGACTCAAATCTGTGAAAGAATTCTGAATTCTCAGACTGAAAACAAATTCTAATAAAGAAAAACAGACGAATAGCATTTTATATCCAATACAATCAAGTTTTTATTCAGCATATTTGACAAAATTCTAAAACCTCATAAAACAGTTTTAATGTACAAAATTCATAAAAGGAAAAGAAATGATATCAAGAATTTAAAAAATGCACAAATAAATCCCACGACTGCGGAGGAAAAAGCATTTTGTTTTGTTTGTTTTTTTTCAGGTGAAAGAAATTAAAACTAGTGCTTTCGTGTGAGACGCTTTAATAAGGGGAGGCAATGTGTTTTAGTCATGGCCCCACAACAAAAAAAAGCCCCCGCCGAAGTCTCAACTAGAGCTGCAGGCGACCCCTGACCTCAGCGCATACTCTGGTTTATGAAAGTGAGTGATTGGCCAGATCTGGAGTGAGCCATACCCGGAGTGTGTGCTCTGCATGTAACCCATCCCAGTGTACACACACACACAGCAGTGAACAAACACACCGTGAGCACTCACCCGGAGCAGTGGGGGCCATGGCTGTGGCCCCCGGGGAGCAGTCGGGGAACTGGCGCCCGCCTGAAGTGTTTCATCACTCACTCCACCTTCAACTTAATGGATCTGAGGATCGAACCGAGGACCAATGGATCTGGGGCCTTAAAAATCAACCCTAAAACACACTGGCAACCAATGAAAGAAAGCTAAAACTCTCTCGTTTTGGTTCCCGTTAGTGTGTAGTTCATATAATGGAATACAAACAGTGATTGCATTTATGATAAACACTTCTAATGTGTTTAAAAAAAAAAAGATCTGTTGAATTTGATGAAAAATATTATTGTTTATTTATTCCTTTCAATGAAATAAGAAACAATGTTCAAATATGTCTATTTTGCTATATGAAACTCTCAATACCTTTTTAAACACACTTCTCGAGTTGAGGGTAAAGTGCCAAATAGACTCGGAACAGAGTCACTAGACAACTCTACACTACTTACTCTGTACGATTGTAAGTAAATCTAAATCTTTTGAAGGCATAATAGTTAAACGTGAAAACTCAAGCTCAGCTCTGCATGGGATTTGTTACGTAATGCTCTCCTCGTTTCTGATGAGTGTGGTTCCCAACATGAGCGCGTCTTATCCTCAGATAACAGCTGGGACAAATACAGGATAAGAGCTTATTTATTGCTAATTATAGCTTTCGTTTCGTTCTGTTTATCAACTGTTTGTGAATGCACGGTTTCGTTCGGTTTTAGTGTGTCTGTATTAACGTTATGCAATAACGATTGAGCGTTCAAAACTAGATTTGTGCAATGAAATGAAAAGCGTCATGCGTTTTGCTATCACACATATAAAATTTTCAAATATTTGTGTAATATTAGTGGAGTGATGTCTTTCTCAAGCACTAAAGTCTAACGTTTTCTAGAAGTTTTCTTCTCGTACCAGAGATCCTATCTCCAGGTTCGAAAGAGTTCTTTTTAAATGTTTTTTCTATGTAAAACGTTTTAGCTTGAAGCTTATTTTCTGGTGCTGTATGACATCTGTGCCTGCTGCAGCCGTGTCATGGCAGCAAACCTAGTGAAATGAGAGCTGAGATACTATCTGTGTTAGCCTGGAAAATAATTTTCATCTATAATCTCTTTGCACATAGATGTATATCAGAGTTACATTTTGGATAGAAAAATGCCAAAACATACTGTGACTTTAATCATTCTGCCACTTGCATGACAATGATCTAAGCTAATTCAAAAATCTATGCTAAGCTATGCTAAAAGAGCTATCGCCAGAACCATAGAGAGCCTAAATGGATGCCAAAACTTGACTATTTATTTGAGGGTAGCTGGGAAATGAGTACAAGTCAGAAAAATGCTTTAATGAAAAGCACCAAATGCCTACAACTAAGTTTACCCCTTATTTTGTTTGCTTCTAAACATTACCATTATTGTCTTTAATAAAGAGGAAAAAGTTACCATCCTATAGCTCGAGCATTTTCCAAAACACTTTCTGAGTGAAGAAACTAAACGAGGGTTAAAAACATGTTTGGAACGTTTTATTCTATTAAATCAAATTAATCTGAAGTCTGCATCGTTCCTACAATTAACAAAGGCTTTTCTTTTTATACAGTACTTTCAGAACTATCATGACTAAATAAATTGTTTTCAACAATTTAACGTGTTCTTATATTTAAAGTTACAGGAAACTAAAGGAAGGACTTTTGTGCTTTTTAACCTCTTAAAATAGACCTACAATAATTAAAGGGTGATACGCATCAGTTCATTTCCCCATGCTCACCCTCGTCTCAAGCTATAATTAAAACTTAACACTATTAAAAGATATTGAAATTAATGATCACTGACTGCAAGAGCTGACTCAGATTTATATGTATATCAGTTAAGAGCATGTTCCATTGTAACAGATTTATGATGTGGGTTATATAAACCCAGTCCTATCTGGGCTCTCAGTTAATGATTCACATAATCACACTGATGCATGAACCTGATTTCAGTGGAAGGGGCTAACATGTAATTATTTAGTCATTCATTTCTTTTGCAATTTCATATTGCAACAAAAAGAGGAACTAAAACACCTCATATTCAATCAATATTTAGTTTCATGTGATGATATACATAACTTTTTTTTTGCATTGCAATGTGCTTGTGTTTAATTTTTTAAAGCCTGTTGAATTACCGGATTGGTTGCTTATCCCTCTCTAAACAACAGATATAAACTACTATGATGCTCTTGTGAGATGCAGACTAAAGGGAAGCGGTCACAATTAGCATCCGTGCAGGACTATGCTTGATTGTTTACTGTGAGGTTGACCCATGGATAGGGCTTTACTTCAAATAAAGTTAACATAAATATTATGAGCTAAAGGAATTCCTTTATAACAAACGTAACACTATAATATAAAAAAAATTATAACAAATAGCTACTGGCAGAATTATGCTTAATGGGTTCCGACCAATATAGCTGTGGATAATATTGTAACTTGAATTAAGCTTGAATTTCCCCAAAAATAATTATATATGAATACATACACACTGATTCTGAATTAATGTTAAAAACCCTCCACCAAGTCTGGGATCTCCTTTGTTTTGTTCAGCGAAATTGATTTATTAAGCTAACATTATAGTAGCCTGTAGCTAATACTGTATGCTAACGCTCGCAGACCCACACATTCGGCAAAATTTGATGGATTTCAACTTCTAAATCTGTTTTTTTTTTGTGCTCACTGGAAGTAGTGCATGTATGAAGGTTTAAAAACCACTCGTAGGTAACAAAATGATAAGCTGGTTTGTTCGTTTGTTGCACAATAGCTTCATCTGCTGGCAAACCCGTTATTAGCACATAAACTAACTCACTTTTTTCTTTAGATTTTTAAATATTTGTTACAAACATTCAAATCGCGCAAATGGTAGATCAAATATGTATAAAATTATCAATATTTAACATAATAATGTAATACATGTAAAAGCTCCCATAGTTCAAGAGGGCTGTAGCTGCGCATGCGCCTAAGTCAGATGGGACGCAAACAAGCGTCAGGAAGTGCAGCTGTTAAATGGATCACTGCAGGTTTGTGGTGGAAATGCTTTAAAATGACCGAACACTGTTACATTTTTTGAGTTCACTGATTATTTGTATTAAATTCTAAAGTGTTTTGTGTTTTATTTTTAACTTTGTGTGTAAAGAGCTAACGTTCGTTAGCAAACATGCTAGCATGTGGAAGATGCTTTATTTACTTTCAGAATAGGAAGTGGTCACAGTTATGAGCGCTTTTAATTGCCATTTCCTTTTGATAAATGTATTGTAAAAGATTTTTGGTTGGTGTCTTTTTCCTGATTTGTGGTGAAATCGTAGAAACTGCTGCTGTCTGTCAAAGTGTGAGCTTAACGATTTAACTTAACGTTAGAGCTCTCGAAGCCTAATTATTTTCTTTTTCATTATATAACGTTAATAATCTAAACGTTGTTAAAATTGTGTTCCTAAATAAGTACCGCGCTTTCGAAAATAACTTTGATTTCTGTTTAATGTAGTTGTGTCAGGTTTGTATTAGCACACAAAATAAATGTTCCTCTGGATTTTAGTGATGTTTCTACTATGTAGACATCCTTAAATGTTTCTAAATTACTTTTAATTGCATGAAATCTGCAATAATGTTTTTTTGTGAGTGCAAATTTATCCTGCAAGGTGACTTTACTGATGGAGAAATCAATGATGGATAAAATTCAGACTACCAACAAGTGCTTCCGGGATTATATTTCTGCCATATTTAGCACAAAGCTTCAAACATCTTTTCCATATGCCATCTTTTTTACACTATTCAAGTCAATTTTTGCTAAATATTAATGCCTTTTTGCAAGCTAAGTGTCTAAATTTTTCACCCTCTAGATACGTTTTTGCAAACTCTAAATACATTTTTGCATGTTCCAACTGCATTTTTCTTGCTGGAAATGTAAAACATGCTTGCAATTTCTAAATGCAGTTTGCAATGCAGTTTTCCAAGCCCCAAATTTTTTTTTCTCAGGCATAAAATAACATTTTTGCAAACCCAAATTGGTTTCCATGCACCTCAGATGCCTTTTTGCAATGTGCCCCAAATACAATGCATTCCAAACTACCTTTTTGACTTTTGTTTTTGCATGCATGCATGCTGCATGAAAACTTTTTTTGAGCGTTCCGTATGTCCTTTGTTTTAGCATGGCCAACAGTTGTGGTGATTTGTTCATTCCAAATGCATATTGCAAGGTACAAATCCACATTTTCACACACTTTAGGTGTGTTTTTGTAAACTGAAGTTCCCTCAAAATTCATTTGAACTCTAAATGCCTTGTGCATGTTCAGAATTATATTATTGTGGAAATGATTATTATTATGATTAATAATATCACTCCCCCAACAAGAGTAATAGATATTTCACTAATAAGGGACACATTTTTTATTCTTTTTTTAAATACTATTAATCACTTCTCAATCGCATGCGCAATATACAATGCATGAGGAAAGGTTCCCAAGACACTAACAAACTATAGTTTAGCTCGATGTCCCTAAAGTGATGATTGTGGAATATGAATCTTGACTTTTTTTCAGGTGATATGAATTTCTGAGCAGCCAACCACAGACCTCTGTTCTGCAGGCAGCCAATAGCAGCGCAGAGATGACGGAGTGTTTCCTGCCTCCCAATAGCAGCCCTGTGGAGCAGAGGAGGGGGGCGGAGCATCCAGGGGGCGTGGCTCGAACCCCCAGCTCTGAAGAAATCAGCCCCACTAAATTCCCAGGGCTGTATCGAACCGGCGAACCGTCGCCTCCTCATGACGGACTCCATCATGAGCCGCCCGACGCCGTCTCTGACGACGAGAAGGAGCACAACAAGAAGAAGAACAAGTTTAAGAAGAAAGAGAAGCGCAGTAAGATCTGCTTTTGAGCTTCACGTTGAAATTGTGAATATTGAAAAGCATTTTTTTTTTTTTGCACCGTGAAGAAATGTGTGCTTTGAATTGAAAATATTTTATTAAGAAAGTGCCAATGCATTAACAACAATCAATGAAAGCTCCCATATTATTCCCTTTTTATAGCATTTAGAATAAATATTTGCGCCGTCTATACTGGCGCTGCACCATTAATAACTTTCAATAACGAGTCATGTTCGTGTAATCCTACTGTCTTTTCTGGAGCTCAAAACGACTTGATGACTGTAGTCACGCCCACTGTCCGAAGCACCGCCCACTAACCAATCAGATGAAACCCTAATGTAGCTCATCTCAACAAAGAACGTATACGCTGACTGAGCCGGAAGAGAACCGTAGCAGAGCCGCGTCGATAAACACTGAAAAGATTGTTTTTGGCTTCAAAAGATGAATGTATTGGTGGGAAATGGGTGGATTTTCTGTGTGAAACCCAGCAGGGGGCGTGGTGAAAGCTGGGCAGTGGGAGAAACAGGAGATACACAGCTTGTTTTGAGGAGCAGAACCATTGGAGGAGATTCAAATTCTTTGTTTAGGGTAAATACTGTCTTCTGAAGGTGAATAAGAATACAGTGAATTGTCTGGAGGGAGCAAATATCAATTCTCGATCATTTAAAAGAAGCTTGAAAAAGCAACTTTAACAAAACCCAAACATAAACAGACGTGTGTAAGCAAACACACCCCTTGGTGAAAAGTGTGTAACCTAGATACGCGTGTATAAAGCCGCTATGTTTGTTTGTGTGTTTTTCCCGTATAATGAAACGTGACGGTCACAGCTTTAGCAACGAGTACACGTAAAATGTTGTGGGAGTAAAATCTAGGAGTTGTAGTGTTCTAGTTTCAGTGGCTCAACTCTCGGTGGCCCTGCTGCTATGTTTAGATTCCCTGCAGCAGCCTATCCCGCGCTTGAGGACACTCCCCCTCTGTCCTGCAGTGAGCGAGCGGGCGAGCGAGGAGGTGTGGGTCTGCTCGGAGCTCAGTGTAGGTGCTGGTCAGGACGAGGAGCAGGAGAGAGCGTTGATCTCTTTTAGAAGTTATTTTTCTTTGTTGGCGCTGGTTGAGTCTCTGTCAGCAGCAGGTGCCGGATTATTTTAATTTCTCTTGATACATTTTTCTCTCGTCTTGTCTTCTGTTGAGTTATTGTACCTCGTTTCTTTTGTTTTTGTATAGTTTCTACTCTGAATCTTTGTCCTGTTTTGTCTTCTCTTGCCTTGCACTTCACTTCTCAGCTAGTGTTGTGTTTCCTTACGTTTTCATCCTCTGTTTTCGTGTGCATTCTCTTGCCTTGCCTCTTTTCCCTCTTATTCTCTTTTTTCTCTTATCTTGTCTCTTTCGTTCTGATGTTTCCTCATCACCTAACATGGCTTCTGTTGTCTTATGTTCACTTAGTTTCTTCACTCTTGCCTTCTCTTGTCTTCTACTAACTTAACTTGTCTCTTATTGTTGTGTTTTTGCTTACCTTGCCTTGCCTTGCCACTTCTCTTCTCATGTGTAGCACGCTCTTGTCTGTTTTTTCAAAAATTTGCTTCAATCTTTTACTTGTCCTTTTTTTGCCTTCTCTTTTCTCATCTTCTCTTGCCTTAGTTTTTCATAACATAACTTTATCGTCTATTTTTCATCGCTGAACTTGTCTCGTCTTGTTTTCTGTTGATTTAATGTTCCTCGTTTCTTTTCTTTTTGTATAGTTTCTCCTCTGATTCTTTGTTCTGTTTTGTCTTCCCTTGCCTTGGATTTTACTTCTCAGTTTTTTTTGTCATTTTGTCATCGCTGAACTTCTCTCGTGTTATGGTGACTTCAATTATTCACTCTTCACTTCTTCATTTTCTTGTCTTTCTCTTGTCTTGCTCTCTTTTGCTTCTTAGAGACTTCCCTTGTCTTGATCTCTTGTTATCTCTTGCTTGCTTTCTCTTCTTCCTTTTTTCAGTTTTGTCTTAGATTTGCTTTTTCTTTTTTGTTTTCACTTGTCTTCAATAGGAAGTTGTGTTCTCTTGCTTTGCTTTTTCTTGTCTTGTATTTTCTTGTGTCAACTTCTCTTGTCTCTCTTCTCTTATATTTTTTCAAGGTTTCTTTCCTCATTTCCTCGTGTTTTCTTTTGCAGTATCAATTCTTGCCTTATTTTGTGTTCTCTTATTTTTTTCCTCTTCTCTTTTGCCTTGACTTGTTTGTTCTTGTAGTCTTGTTTTCTCTTGCCCCAGCTTCTCTTGTCTTGCCTCTTGTCATCCTGTCTTGTTTTGCATAATCAACTCTTGTCTTCTTTTCTGGTCTCTTATCTTTTTCTCTTCTCTTGCCTTGACTTGTTTTTCCTTGCTTCAACTTCTCGTGTCTTCACTTGTCTTTTCTGTTCTCTTGCCTTGTGTTAAGTTCTCTTGTCTTTTCTTACCTTTTTCGTGGCCTTCCCTTATCTTTTATTCACTTTTCTTGTCTCTTCTTCTCCTCTTGTTTTGCCTCATTTTCTCTTGCCTTCACATGTCCTCTTTTCTTGTGTTTTAGACTCTTGCCTTGTATTCTCTTGCCTCAACTTTTCTTGCTTTGCCTTTTTTTCTCTTCCTTTCACTTCTTGTTTCCTCGTATTCTCTTGCCTTTTCTTTCCTTTTTTGTTTTTTTTCTTCTAATTTCATCCCTTGTCGTTCGTCTTCCCTTTTCTGACGTTTTCTACTCTTGCCTTCCTTTTTCGTAACTTGTCTTCTCCTGTCTTGCTTTCTTTTTTTATTCTCTTTTATGCCTTTTGTTTTCTTGTCGACTCGTCGGTTGTCTGTTGCGTTCTCTTCCCTTCTTTTAATTTTCCTTGTCTTGTCCTATGTCCTCATCATTCCTTTTTTTCTAGTCTTGTATTTTTCTCTGCATCTTTCTTCTCATCAACTCTTCTTGTATGTGCTTCATCTTTTTTTGTCGTCCCTGCCATTCCTTTTCTTGCTCTTCCATAACTTAGTCCTTCTTGTTACCTTCTCGTTGTGTTCCCATGTTTAGTCATTACCTCTTCTTGTCTTGTTTTGCGTCCAGTCAGTTTTTCGAAGGAATGCCTTCCTCGCTCTCGTGTTGTCATCCATCGATGTGCTTTCTCTCCGTCTCTCCAGCGGAGGGATACGCAGCCTTCCAGGAGGACAGCTCTGCGGACGAGGCCGAAAGCCCATCCAAGATGAAGCGCTCCAAGGGCATCCACGTCTTCAAGAAGCCCAGCTTCTCCAAGAAGAAAGAGAAGGACTTCAAAGTGAAAGAGAAGGGCCCCAAAGAGGAGAAGAACAAGGACAAGAAGTCCAAAGACATGACGGCCGCCGATGTGGTCAAACAGTGGAAAGAGAAGAAGAAGAAGAAGAAGCCCAGCGCAGAGCCTGAGCCTGTGGTGATGGAGGCGACGGCAATGCTGCGGCCCATTTTTGGAGCGCCTCTCGGCGAGGCGGTGAGGAGAACGGCGCTGTATGACGGGATACAGCTTCCGGCGATCTTCAGGGAGTGCGTGGACTACATCGAGAGCTACGGCATGAAGTGTGAAGGCATCTATCGTGTCTCCGGTACGAGACAGCCACTCAACAAGCATCTCGGTCTTCACTGTAAAGAGGGATGACTTGTTTCGGTTCTTTTGCAGGCATGAAGTCCAAAGTGGATGAGCTGAAGGCGGCGTACGACCGCGAGGAGTGTCCGTGTCTCGAGGAGTACGATCCGCACACGGTGGCCAGCCTGCTGAAGCAGTACCTGCGGGAGCTCCCCGATAACCTGCTCGGTAAAGACCTCTCCGGGCGCCTGGAGGAGGCCTGCGGGCGCCCCAGTGAAGCTGAGAAGCTGCAGGAGTTCCAGAGGCTCCTGAGCGAGGTCCCCGCAGGAAGCAAACTCCTCCTGGCCTGGCTCATCACTCACATGGATCATGTGATCTCCCGCGAGAACGACACCAAGATGAACATCCAGAACATCTCCATCGTCCTCAATCCAACCATACAGGTGAGCACTAGGAGTTACCAGAGAGGACACTGTGTCTTTTTAACAGTGCGCTAGTTTATGATGACATACTAGGTAGGTGCCATTTTGGTAAAAAACAGTATCATGTTTGGGGGCAACCCAGGTAAAAAAAAATTTATTATTGTGCATAAAGAACCCAATCTCCAAAAGGCATCAAATTACAGATTAGACATTCTTATCATATGTCAAATAAGATTGTATTTCCATCATTTGCAAAACCAAAATAAAGCATCTGCAAAATTTCTGGCACCCTGCCGAGTTCATAGCATGCTCTGCTCTCTTTGGAAAGGTGGTGTCCATCTCAAAGGGTTTAAATGACCAGACGATGGGTTCTTCTAAGCAGAACACTGAATCGGAACATAGGCGATGCTCACAAAACAGAGAATGGCTATACCAAGATAGCGAAGCGTTTTCAGGTGCCTTTATCCACTGTTCAGAAATGTTAAAATGCAAGAAAATGGTAAATTGAGTTCCTAGATGCAGATCGTGTAGGAACAAAACTGTATGTGGATTCAATCAGACAGTATGTGTAAGACCATTCAGTGCAGTGGGTCTCAAAAAGTGAAGGCTCCGTCAAGGGGGGGTGCGTTTGACCTCGGGGAACATGCTTTTTAATTTTTTTAATTTATTTTTTTTTACTGTTCTAGAATAAAGTGCAATACCACTCCACTACATTAGGGGGCAGTGGCGCTCTCAGTGGCAGAGTATGAAGTGTACACAGGAAGTGTAGAAGACAGACGGAGAGAGAAGGAGATAAAGAGACAAACGAAAGTCTCCCGAAAGCTAAGACGAGGAAATATGACGCGTTTGTAGCGCTTGGCTTCACTGTGACTGCGGTGGGAGACGAGGAGAGACAGGTGTGCTTACTGAGTCTAAACATGTTGCAGCGGACAGCATGAAGCCAAATAAATGAAGGCGTCACTTAAAGACGTTACGCTCCAATCACGCTGATAAACTGCTTGAGTTTTTTTCAGAGAAAACGAGCCGAATATTCCCAGCAATCACGATCAGCCAAACAATGTTTATAGTTTTATTAAGATTTAATGCTTTTTTACATTTCAGATGCACCTTAAATCTTTTCTGCTACAGTTAATAAAGCTATTCTTTGTTGTAAGTTGGTCCATATTTCTTTCTTTTTTGTCTCGCGCGACAGAAAATAATTGAGACACACTGGTTTAGTGAAACACCTCGCACAGTTTCCAGGAACCCGCTAGAGTTATCGACAACATACCGTTCTCTGGCTCTGTGGAGCGCCCCCTGGCTGACATCGTAGCTAAAACTGAGCCTTCACTTGCGCCGCTTGTGGTTTGCTTCTAGCTTCGTTGGCGATGTATTTCCTGAAGGGGCGAGTTTGTCGCTGTCGACAGGATCTTGGACTTTGAGGCAGATGTTGACAGCGGTTTCATTTCACTGGACTGTTTTTATCTTCCCGCTAAACTAACGTGAAATAATACGCGTGTTTCCACTCAGAAAATGTGTTTGGCTCTCGTGAGATGATAGAGCTTCGCTCAAAATGATAGAGTTGGCGTTCAACAATCACATGAAGCGTTTTCTTCTTCTTCGGAAACATCAACGTCCAACATTTAATATAAACATTAACATAAAAAAGCAGAGAGTAGTAACAGAGTTTTTTTCATTTCAAAAGGTATACGTTCGAGTATTAGTTACTGCAAAAAGCCTCAACGTTATAGTACCCGGTACTACTGGTGATGGGGCGCTCCCTTAGAGATAAGAGGACATGGATGGATGGATGGATGGATGGATGGATGGATGGAGGAGAATGCTTATTAATGCTAAATTGTCCAGTTATTAGAATTTAGGTGTTCCAGCAAGAAACGAGTTACTAGTAAGAATCTAATTTAACAAGCAGTTAGCTGATATAATGTAAAAAAATTTCATTTTATTAGCAACTTGCTAATATGAGAACGACCTACAGAGATTCTGATTTATGCTAGCAACATAAGTAAATAATTCATCTTAGCGTCACATTGACGATGTTATAACTGGAAGATATATTGAATTGAATTTTCACCCGGTGTGCAGATTAAATCAGAAATGTCGAGGGTTGGATATAGCATGATTAAGTTGCAAGAAACCAATAAAAATCTAAACAAAAGACAGTATATTTCTTCGATTGGAGCGAGTGGATGTCGTGTGTGTTCGGGCGTGTGCGCGTATGTGTGCGTGTGTTTCTGCTCCTGCTCTCCGTCTGAAGGTTGTCCTACTTCCTGCTCTCTAAGGACGCATGTAGGACGAGGCGCCCACATGTGGAGAATGAGGGCATTGTTTTGGGTCACCTTGTACAGCGAGGGCTGTTGAAAGTTACCCCTCATCTGAAAAAGAAAATCTGCTCTACTGTTGCGTTTTGACGCTAGTTGCTAATGGCAGCCACTTCTGAGAAAAAATAAGTGCAGGAGACCAGCATCTTTTTGTCTACGTAGATCAGAAAATATTATTTTAATAGCAGAAAAAGAAATGATTATTGTTGCTATTCCGTTTGTCAAAATTGTATCTCTGCCTCGCCTTCTTTCTTTCTCCGACTTCTCTCTCTCTCCTCTCCTCTCTCTCTTTTTTCCACCCTTTTTTCTATCACACCCCTCTCGCTCTCTTCCTCCTATTCCCCCTCTTTCTCTCTTCCCTCTGCCCCTCTCTCTGCTCGCTCTCTCCCTCCTATTTCCCCCCTCGCTTTTTCTCTTTCCCCTTTCATCTCTGCCCCTCTCTTTCTCTCCAATTTATGCCTCACTCCCCATCCTCCCTCACTCTCTTTCCCCTATCTCCCTCTCTCTCTCCCTCTCTCTCCCCCTCTTTCTCTGTCCTTCCTCCCTCTTTTCTTCACTTCCCACCTCTCCCTCTCTCCCTTTCCCTTATCTCTTCCCCCCCCGTTTTCCTCTCACCCCCCCTCCCTCTCACCCTTTCCTTACTTCCCCATCTCCCTCCACCCTCCCTCTCTCCATCTCCTTCCCTCTCTCCATCCCTCCCCCTTCTCCCTCTCTCCACTCCAGATCAGCAACCGTGTGCTGTACGTGTTTTTCACGCACGTTCATGAGCTGTTCGGTGACGTGGTTCTGAAGCCGGTGGTGCATCCTCTCCGCTGGTCCAATTTGGCCACCATGCCGACCCTCCCGGACACGCAGGAGAGCATCAAAGAGGAGATCCGCAGACAGGTACCTAGAGCCGGCGCCGGCAGAAACACTGCTGTGGAATGTTCTATTTCAACAAAGCACAGAATGGTTGGAGTTCTTTCAAAACAGCTCTCACTGTTCTAAATCCTCTCACGTCTGGTGTCCCCCAGGGGTCCGTTCTCAGCCCTATGTTATTTCCTATATCCACGTTTTTATTTGCACTAAACACAAACTGGAAATTCCAGTTTAGGTGTCTTATGGCGCTCGTGGGTAACTAAAACAAGTGTTTCTCTCATCACTAAGTAGAATCTCATTCGGTGCTCTGCAGGAGTTCCTGTTGAACCGGCTGCACCGGGATCTTCAGGCCGGAGTCAAGGATTTGTCCAAAGAGGAGCGGCTCTGGGAGGTGCAGAGGATCGTGACGGCGCTCAAGCGGAAGCTGCGCGAGACCAAGAGACAGGCACGAGTTTCTGCACACATCACAGGCGCCGCTCTGGACACGTGACCAGCAGCACACCAACTGCATCCTTTCAGAGTAGGGAAGGTGTTGTAGACCCCAGGAAAAACTGGAACGACTCAGATATTAAGTTTCACATAAATAATGTAGCTGCAAGCATCGATGTAGAGCTTGGAGCAGGCTGTCACAGTGCCCCCTGTTGCCCATACCTCAAGTTGCTACAGGTGAGGATGACAAAAATAAGATTATGATTTAAAGCGTTTCTGAAAGTGATATTCTTCTTGTGGCCGTTTGTAGGCGCTATATCCGAGAGTCAGTGTTTTCGTAGTTCTGTAACTAACAAACCAAAACTCATGAGTGTCATGAAAAAAGAACGAATGTTTGACGACATGATATTACCCATCACTTTTTTTTGTGCAATTTCTCGACTTTTTTTGTTTAAAGGCCCGCTGTGAGGAAACCGTTCCAGATATCACAAATCTGCCGGAAATTTAGAATCATCGATGTCTTGAGTCACTTCTCCCAGATTTTGGTGGATGTCTGGTAAAAATTGTTGGAGAAGCGTTTCGAAATACCAAGCATGCTTCTTCTGCTCTGGATATCTCACTTCCTGTTTGTGTAATATGAAAAGTTCCTCAAGAGGGCTTGATGAGCTCTTTTTGGGAGTTCAGCGTGTTGACGATGGGTGGAACTGGCTACAGAGCGATTCAAAGAGGACCTAAAAGACCCAAAACTCCATCTTCTGCCCAGTCCTGATAGTCACAGGTTCTTGTGTGCACAGTTTCACGATCTTTCAAGCATGTTAAAGCACCTACAAGTGGCCATTCGTCTGGGAAAAAAAAACTTGAATGAAAACACAAAATAATTGTGACCTCTTGTGTCTAAAAAATTATCTCTCCTCACTAAAACAACTTTTAATGGTAGTCTGGAGTAAAAAAAATTCATTGTCTCACCTTCAGCAGTGCAATATAACTCTGTTGCAGATTCCTGTAACTGCGCCACCTGTAACGTCTGACTGGAAACACACATCCATCTTTGTAGAATTTATTAAAGGTGCCATATCGTGCCTCTTGTAAATGATTAATAAATCAATATTTGCCTCCTATAGACGTAATAATAAAGTTGAGAAGGCACAATACGTATACAATGTTTTGGAATCCTCAAACGGTTGTGCGCCTCAAAAAGTGTACAAAAAGTACAAACACTGTTCCCCCCACTGCTGTGTTTCAGCCACGCCCCCTGCTGGGTTTAGCTTGTTAGCACACAGAGAATCCACCTGCTTCTGATTAATTTATTCATCTTTTGGAGCACCAAAAACACTTCCATCGGTCCATGACATCCAAAAACATCGTGCGCGCATTCTAAGATGAGCTGCATCAGTGTTTCATCTTATTGGTTAGTGGGTGGAGCTTTGGTCAGTGGGCGTGGTTACAGCCATCGAGTCGAAACAGGATTACACAAACATGAACTGATCTGAATATGACTCAAGGCGTGTTTTTCTTGAGGGAACAACACTAAAACACAAGAGAAACGTCTGAAAAGTAGAGGTTTACAGGATACTGCACCTCTTAAAGGAACCTCTCCACATTTATTTAAAATAATATTGACAATAATCCCCAATGAAATCGCTAGAGCTCTGCACATTGGATGCTTCGAGCTCTGGTAATGGCAAAAGGACAAAAAAGCCACTATTGCTTGGGCAGGTTTAAAAATAAATACAATGCATTAATATACAATCCGAACCGCAGCAATCACGAAATCTAATTAGAAGCCTCAAGAGCTGATGATGGGAGATAGTGGGAGAAAAAAAGTTATTTTTTTGCAGGAGCAACACTGAATTTTACAGCAGCAGGTGAGATGTTTTGAGGTAAAATATTAATTTCAAAACATAAACAGGTAAAAATGAACAATTGTGACAGAAAGGCCTCTGAAGAGTTTAACAAAAATGGCTTATTTTAGCTTCTAGTTGCATTGAGACAACACTTGAGTGCCGGAATAAAGCCTCCACTGCTCAACACAACCTGGCTTGTGAAACCGTGCTTCCTGTGCTTTGTACCTGCAGGAGTGCGAGACCAAAATCGCTCAGGAAATCGCAAGCTTGTCTAAAGAGGACGTGTCGAAAGAGGAGATGTGCGAGAACGAGGAGGAGGTCCTTAATCTGCTTCTGGCTCAGGTGAGACCTGCGCAAACCGCAACGCAAGAAGCTTTAGACGCTCTGGAAGATAAATAAACCAGAGGTAGAAGACCTGATCCTGAAGGTGCTAGTCTTACATAAAAGAGAAAACCTCCTAGTTTTAAGACAGATTGTCTAGTTTTAAGAGCACTACAGATACGAGTTGAAATATTCCAGTTTCACAGCTTGAAAAAGTTTTTCTCTATGTTCACGATCTAACAGCGTTTGTTATCCGATAGAAATTTTAGCTAGGTTTAAGAATTCAAAATTTGCTCGCCCCATTGGCAGATTTCTTTTGCTTGATCTAAAAAGAGTTTATCTATATTTGTTTTGTTTTTTTTTCTTGTTCCAAGAGTGTTTTTTTTTTACTCAGACCTCTTCCATCAAAGTTAGGACACAGCTGGATGAGAGTCTAATATTATAAATCAAAATTACTTTAGTGCCGGAGTGTATTGTGTTGTGTGTAAGTTGTTTCTTGTTTGGGGGAGTGATGATTTGTTTATGATGTAGATTGTTATTTTGTTTTTGTTTTTTTTTCGCAAGCATTTCAGTCTTATTTGAAGATTTTTTTCTTGTTCCAAGATCCGTGTTTTTTTCTTCTTCAGTATTTAAGATATCTAACATTTTTGAAATAAGAATATGTTTGACTCAAAATTTCTTGTTTTAAGATTCTTGTTTTAAGATCAGCGGCGAAATCAGCAACTAGTTTCGCTAAGGTTCTTAATTCAAGACATTTTCTCAAAATAAGCTAAATAATCTCTACCCAAAAGGTGTACGTTATAAAATTCTTCCTAAAATAAGAAAATCCTGATTTTCAATCTAATTTTAAGCATTTTCAGCTTTGCTTAGATTCAGTTTTTTTTGCCGTGTACTGTTCAAGCAAGCCTGTATGATGGCTAAGCAGCCAATCAGCACGGAGTGCGTGGAGTCTTCGTCTCTGATGGCGTTTGGCTCCCTCTGCAGGAGAACGAGATCTTGACGGAGCAGGAGGAGCTGATTTCACTGGAGCAGGTTCTCCGGCGGCAGATCGCCACCGAGAAAGAAGAGATCGAGCGACTGCGCGCTGAGATCGCAGAAATACAGAGGCGAGGCGTCTTCATTGGTTTCAACATATTAGTTTTTTATTTTTTATTTTTATTTTACCCAACTAACAACAATGAAAACTAGCATGAGCTAACTTATCACTAGCAAGGTGAGATCATATACACTATGTATATATATATATATATATATATATATATATATATAGATAGATAGATGGATAGATAGATAGATAGATAGATATACACATTATACATATATACTATTAACCATATACTGATATCATAACTTGTTAATGTTTGTTTTTAATGCAACGTTTAATAATAACGCTAAAAATCATACAAGCATGATACTAACATGACCTTACATGTCGTTAGCAACATGCCTATAGCATTTATCTAGAAGAATCAGAATCAGAAAGATCTTTATTTCCCGGTGTGCAGCACACACACAAGAGTTTGTTGTGGTTCGGTGGAACTCTCCAGTGTTTGTACAAAAAAAACAACAACAGCAGAACAACAACAGAATGCGGAGCGACTGGAAGTGTGCAGAGAGTCCTGTCATGGAAATTAATACTCAAGAGACGTGATTTATGAACACAGCAACAAACAGCAATTTTATTCTCAAACCCAAACATGATAAAATCAAATCTTAGTCCAGTGGTTCTCAAATAGTGGGGTGCGAGGCTCCATCAAAGGGGGGCATGTTTGGGGAACATGCTTTTTTATTTTTTACTGTTCTAGAATAAAGTGCAATACCACTCCACTACATTAGGGGGCAGAGTATGAAGTGTAGACAGGAAGTGTAGAAGACAGACGGAGAGAGAAGGAGATAAAGAGACAAACGAAAGTCTCCCGAAAGCTAAGACGAGGAAATATGATGCGTTTGTAGCGCTTGGCTTCACTGTGACTGCGGTGGGAGACGAGGAGAGACAGGTGTGCTTACTGAGTCTAAACATGTTGCAGCGGACAGCATGAAGCCAAATAAATGAAGGCGTCACTTAAAGACGTTACGCTTCAATCACGCTGATAAGCTGCTTGAGTTTTTCAGCAAAAACAAGCCGAATATTGTTTCTTATGTTTTTTTTCTTCCTAGGGGGGGCGCTACAGAAATTAATTGAGAAACACTGCCTTAGTCAATGATGGTTTATGAAAGAAAGGGAGAGAGAGAACGGACATCCACAAAGTTAGGGAGCCAGAGCAGAAGAGACCCACCCTTGAGGTGCTTCCCAAAATTTCACTCCAGCACAAGTCCCGCCCCTCTACGTCACTCCCATCTCCTCCCCTGGACCATCCCAAACATCACACTCTCCCTTACAAACTCTATCTTATAGCAAACATTACTATCTATATTACTGCCATTAATTACAATGATTATATTTTCCGTTACAGTCCACATCAGAGTTCTGCTGCTTAGTGCAATATTTAGAGGAAATAAGAGTTTCTTGTTTCCAGCGATCGCTACGACGATATCCTCCGGCCCGTGTTCCTTCAGCTCCTTCACCCACTTCTTCAGCGTCTGGAACGAGTCCTGCAGGAACCACAAACTTTATCTTGGTTTGGAATCAGACTCAATTAAAATCAGAAAGATCTTTATTGCCAAGTGTGCAGCACACACACAAGGAGTTTGTTGAGGTACTCTCCAGTGTTTGTACAAAAAAATGATGCCATAACACACACAGCAACACAGATTATATAAGTAAATTGCTAAAGTTAAAGTAGATAGTAATAGTTATAGTAATATTCTAGAATTAGAGGTAGTAAAAATATAAAGTGTTAGAACTATAACTATAGAAGTCCAAGGTGCTGAAGAGATGCTTTGGAGGTAATGTTCAGAGCAAAGCATAAAGTAAAAATAAAGTGCAGCAGCGGAACAACAGAACGTGGAGAGATTGTAAATGTGCAGAGAGTCCTCATCAGAGTCCTGCTGCTTATACTTAGAGGAAATATCTGAGAGTGTTGGTGAGGACAGTTATGGGTTCAGGATCTGAATGGAGGGAGGAAGCTGTGTTTGTTCCGGCTCTCCTGGTGTTTGGGGCTCTGAAGAGGTGGAGGAGCTGTTTCTCATTCTGGAGGTGTACAGCTCTTGAAGGGAGGGTAGAGGAGCTCCGATGATCTCCTCAGCAGTCCGAACTGTCCTCAGGAGTCTCCGGATGTCTGGTTTAGATGTTGAGCTGAAGCACACAGTGATGGAGGAGCACAGACTCGATGACCGCTGAGTAGAACTGGGTCAGCAACATCTGTGGGAGGTCGAACTTCTTCAGCTGACGCAGGAATATATCATTCACATATACCCATCATGGTTTAAAAATGAATTGACGCTAACAGGACTTTACACATCATTAGCGTCTTCCTTTGATGACGTGTCAATAGCATTTATTTGGATTTACTTTGCATTCATTAGTTTTTTTTTTGATCTGGTGATAGCACTTCTTTATTAAATCTTTATTCCTCTTGGTTTTAACATTTGAAAGAAAAAGCAGAGTCTCCGACATCTAAATATCCTCTTGATCGTTCATAATGTAACAGAAAGTCCCTTATATTTGGTAAGCGGCTCTATTGCTTTGCATGAATCGGGTGCAAGCTGAACCCTCGTCTCTTTCTCCTCCTTGTTTTCTGTTTGAAACGCCACACGCAGTCGGCAGCAGGGCCGCAGCGAGACGGAGGAGTACTCGTCGGACAGCGAGAGCGAGAGTGAAGATGAGGAGGAGCTGCAGATGATCCTCGAGGAGCTGCAAAAACAGAACGAGGAGCTGGAGGTTAGCTGTTGAATTAAATCGATAGGAAAAGTCAGTCATGATGCTAAGATGTCAATACGATAAAACTAGAATTACTTTATGCATCATTATCATGACCCAACAAGACGTTAGCACATAGCAGAACAGAGGCCACATCCTGTCAGACTGCTCCGGGGCAGCCGAGGGCTACTAAGGTAGCTTATCACCACCAGAGAGTTAATGTGAAGCGAATGAATAATGCTCTGAGGATTGTAAAGTTTCTTTGAGCTCCTGAAAAGCATTCTATAAATTAAACGTATTTTTAATGTAATTATTATTATTATTATTATTATTATTCAAGCAAGCCTGTGAAGGGTCTCAAAAAAAGTGTCAGAAGTTCTCTCAGACGCTGGTCGTCCTGTAACCGGAAGGTTGGCAGTTCGATCCTCCGCATTCTGCCGTTGTTGCCCTGGGCCAACCTCTTCACCCAGTATGGATGTGTTTGGTGGATGTGAGGTACTGGTGGGGTGTGTTTGGTGGATGTGAGTGACTGGTGGGGTGTGTTTGGTGGATGTGAGTGACTGGTGGATGTGAGTGACTGGTGGGGTGTGTTTGGTGGATGTGAGTGACTGGTGGGGTGTGTTTGGTGGATGTGAGTGACTGGTGGAGTGTGTTTGGTGGATGTGAGTGACTGGTGGATGTGAGTGACTGGTGGGGTGTGTTTGGTGGATGTGAGTGACTGGTGGATGTGAGTGACTGGTGGGGTGTGTTTGGTGGATGTGAGTGACTGGTGGATGTGAGTGACTGGTGGGGTGTGTTTGGTGGATGTGAGTGACTGGTGGGGGTGTGTTTGGTGGATGTGAGTGACTGGTGGATGTGAGTGACTGGTGGAGTGTGTTTGGTGGATGTGAGTGACTGGTGGATGTGAGTGACTGGTGGAGTGTGTTTGGTGGATGTGAGTGACTGGTGGGGTGTGTTTGGTGGATGTGAGTGACTGGTGGATGTGAGTGACTGGTAGGGTGTGTTTGGTGGATGTGAGTGACTGGTGGGGTGTGTTTGGTGGATGTGAGTGACTGGTGGATGTGAGTGACTGGTGGAGTGTGTTTGGCGGATGTGAGTGACTGGTGGATGTGAGTGACTGGTGAGGTGTGTTTGGTGGATGTGAGTGACTGGTGGATGTGAGTGACTGTGGGGTGTGTTTGGTGGATGTGAGTGACTGGTGGATGTGAGTGACTGGTGGGGTGTGTTTGGTGGATGTGAGTGACTGGTGGGGTGTGTTTGGTGGATGTGAGTGACTGGTGGATGTGAGTGACTGGTGGAGTGTGTTTGGTGGATGTGAGTGACTGGTGGATGTGAGTGACTGGTGGAGTGTGTTTGGTGGATGTGAGTGACTGGTGGGGTGTGTTTGGTGGATGTGAGTGACTGGTGGAGTGTGTTTGGTGGATGTGAGTGACTGGTGGAGTGTGTTTGGTGGATGTGAGTGACTGGTGGGGTGTGTTTGGTGGATGTGAGTGACTGGTGGAGTGTGTTTGGTGGATGTGTGTGACTGGTGGGGGGTGTGTTGGTGGATGCGAGTGACTGGGTGGGGTGTGTTTGGTGGATGTGAGTGACTGGTGGAGTGTTTTTGGTGGATGTGTGTGACTGGTGGAGTGTGATTGGTGGATGCGAGTGACTGGTGGGGTGTGTTTGGTGGATGCGAGTGACTGGTGGGGTGTGTTTGGTGGATGCGAGTGACTGGTGGGGTGTGGTTTGGTGGATGCGAGTGACTGGTTGGGGGGTGTATTGGTGGATGCGAGTGACTGGTGGGGTGTGTTTGGTGGATGCGAGTTAACTGGTGGGGGGTGTTTGGTGGATGCGAGTGACTGGTGGGGTGTGTTTGGTGGAATGTGAGTGACTGGTGGGTGTGTTTGGTGGATGCGAGTGACTGGTGGGGTGTGTTTGGTGGATGCGAGTAACTGGTGGGGGGTGTTTGGTGGATGCGAGTGACTGGTGGAGTGTGATTGGTGGATGCGAGTGACTGGTGGGGTGTGTTTGGTGGATGTGAGTGACTGGTGGAGTGTGTTTGGTGGATGTGAGTGACTGGTGGGGGGGTTTTGGTGGATGCGAGTAACTGGTGGGGTGTGTTTTGGTGGATGCGAGTGACTGGTGGGGTGTGTTTGGTGGATGCGAGTTACTGGTGGGGTGTGTTTGGTGGATGCGAGTAACTGGTGGGGGGTGTTTGGTGGATGCGAGTGACTGGTGGAGTGTGATTGGTGGATGCGAGTGACTGGTGGGGTGTGTTTGGTGGATGTGAGTGACTGGTGGAGTGTGTTTGGTGGATGTGAGTGACTGGTGGGGTGTTTTTGGTGGATGTGAGTGACTGGTGGGGTGTGTTTGGTGGATGCGAGTAACTGGTGGGGGGTGTTTGGTGGATGCGAGTGACTGGTGGAGTGTGATTGGTGGATGCGAGTGACTGGTGGGGTGTGTTTGGTGGATGTGAGTGACTGTGTGAGTGTGTGTGGGGAGGTGAGTGACTGGTGGGGTTGTTTTTGGTGGATGTGAGTGACTGGTGGAGTGTGTTTGGTGGATGTGAGTGACTGGTGGGGTGTTTTGGTGGATGAGAGTGACTGGTGGGGTGTGTTTGGTGGATGTGAGTGACTGGTGGAGTGTGTTTGGTGGATGTGAGTGACTGGTGGGGTGTTTTTGGTAGATGTGAGTGACTGGTGGAGTGTGTTTCGTCGATGTGTGTGACTGGTGGGGTGTTTTTGGTGGATGTGTGTGACTGGTGGAGTGTGTTTGGTGAATGTGAGTGACTGGTGGGGTGTGTTTGGTGGATGTGAGTGACTGGTGGAGTGTGTTTGGTGGATGTGAGTGACTGGTAGGATGTGTTTGGTGAATGTGAGTGACTGGTGGAGTGTGTTTGGTGGATGTGAGTGACTGGTGGGATGTGTTTGGTGAATGTGAGTGACTGGTGGAGTGTGTTTGGTGGATCTGAGTGACTGGTGGGGTGTGTTTGGTGAGTGTGTTTGGTGGATGTGAGTGACTGGTGGAGTGTGTTTGGTGAATGTGAGTGACTGGTGGAGTGTGTTTGGTGAATGTGAGTGACTGGTGGAGTGTGTTTGGTGGATCTGAGTGACTGGTGGGGTGTGTTTGGTGAGTGTGTTTGGTGGATGTGAGTGACTGGTGGAGTGTGTTTGGTGAATGTGAGTGACTGGTGGAGTGTGTTTGGTGGATGTGAGTGACTGGTGGAGTGTGTTTGGTGAATGTGAGTGACTGGTGGAGTGTGTTTGGTGAATGTGAGTGACTGTGTTTGGTGGATGTGAGTGACTGGTGGAGTGTGTTTGGTGGATGTGAGTGACTGGTGGAGTGTGTTTGGTGGATGTGAGTGACTGGTGGGGTGTGTTTGGTGAATGTGAGTGACTGGTGGAGTGTGTTTGGTGAATGTGAGTGACTGGTGGGGTGTGTTGGTGAATGTGAGTGACTGGTGGAGTGTGTTTGGTGAATGTGAGTGACTGGTGGAGTGTGTTTGGTGGATGTGAGTGACTGGTGGGGTGTGTTTGGTGAATGTGAGTGACTGGTGGAGTGTGTTTGGTGAATGTGAGTGACTGGTGGGGTGTGTTTGGTGAATGTGAGTGACTGGTGGAGTGTGTTTGGTGAATGTGAGTGACTGGTGGGGTGTGTTTGGTGAATGTGAGTGACTGGTGGGGTGTGTTTGGTGAATGTGAGTGACTGGTGGAGTGTGTTTGGTGAATGTGAGTGACTGGTGGAGTGTGTTTGGTGGATGTGAGTGAATGGTGGGGTGTGTTTGGTGAATGTGAGTGACTGTGGAGTGTGTTTTGGTGAATGTGAGTGACTGGTGGGGTGTGTTTGGTGAATGTGAGTGACTGGTGGGGTGTGTTTGGTGAATGTGAGTGACTGGTGGAGTGTGTTTGGTGAATGTGAGTGACTGGTGGAGTGTGTTTGGTGAATGTGAGTGACTGGTGGGGTGTGTTTGGTGAATGTGAGTGACTGGTGGAGTGTGTTTGGTGAATGTGAGTGACTGGTGGAGTGTGTTTGGTGGATGTGAGTGACTGGTGGGGTGTGTTTGGTGAATGTGAGTGACTGGTGGAGTGTGTTTGGTGAATGTGAGTGACTGGTGGAGTGTGTTTGGTGAATGTGAGTGACTGGTGGGGTGTGTTTGGTGGATCTGAGTGACTGTGTTTGGTGGATGTGAGTGACTGGTGGAGTGTGTTTGGTGGATTTGAGTGACTGGTGGAGTGTGTTTGGTGAATGTGAGTGACTGGTGGGGTGTGTTTGGTGGATCTGAGTGACTGTGTTGGTGGATGTGAGTGACTGGTGGAGTGTGTTTGGTGGATTTGAGTGACTGGTGGAGTGTGTTTGGTGAATGTGAGTGACTGGTGGGGTGTGTTTGGTGGATCTGAGTGACTGTGTTTGGTGGATGTGAGTGACTGGTGGAGTGTGTTTGGTGGATTTGAGTGACTGGTGGAGTGTGTTTGGTGGATGTGAGTGACTGGTGGAGTGTGTTTGGTGGATGTGAGTGACTGGTGGGGTGTGTTTGGTGGATGTGTGTGACTGGTGGGGTGTGTGTTTGGTGGATGTGAGTGACTGGTGGGGTGTTTTTGGTGAATGTGAGTTACTGGTGGAGTGTGTTTGGTGGATGTGAGTTACTGGTGGAGTGTGTTTGGTGGATGTGAGTGACTGGTGGAGTGTGTTTGGTGGATGTGAGTGACTGGTGGGGTGTTTTTGGTGAATGTGAGTTACTGGTGGAGTGTGTTTGGTGGATGTGAGTGACTTATGGGGTGTGTTTGGTGGATGTGAGTGACTAGTGGGGTGTTTTTGGTGAATGTGAGTGACTGGTGGAGTGTGTTTGGTGGATGTGAGTGACTGGTGGAGTGTGTTTTGGTGGATGTGAGTGACTGGTGGAGTGTGTTTGGTGGATGTGAGTGACTGGTGGGGTGTGTTTGGTGGATGTGAGTGACTGGTGGGGTGTGATTGGTGGATGTGAGTGACTGGTGGAGTGTGTTTGGTGAATGTGAGTGACTGGTGGGGGTGTGTTTGGTGGATGTGAGTGACTGGTGGATGTGAGGGCTACCAAAGTAGCTTATCATCACCAGAGAGAGAATGTGGAGTGAAAGAACAATGCTCTTATAGTTGTAAAGCGTCTTTCAGTGTCTAGAAAAGCGCTACATACATCGAAGGCATTGTTATTGTTCTATACTTGCATCGTATACGAAGATGAGCTGAACATAGCCAGTTTTTTTCAGAACTGTTCTCTCGTTCTGAAGTAATAATCCCCGAACTCTCAGTTGATCATAATAATCTACGTTTCTCCAGAATAAAAACACTCATCTGAACCAGGCCATCCATGAGGAGCAGGAGGCCATTTTGGAGCTGCGCGTTCAGCTCCGTCTTCTTCAGAGCCACAAGCAGGAACTTGTAGCCCCGCCCACCGGCGATCAGGCTCCGCCCAGTCCTGACGATGAGCCGGTAAAGCGCGCCGCTGGTGTCCCCGCAGAGAGCGCTGCCTCCACCCCAGCCAGCGGCAAGCCGGGAAAAGATGCCATGAAGCCTTCGCCCTGCAAAGATCAGAGGGAGGGCCATCTGTGAAGAGCCCCACACCACCGGGGGGCGCCACCGCACGAGGAGGGTTAGGACCGAAGAGAGGGTTCCAGTGATTCTGAAAGGATGGAGCTGTGCAATCAGATCATGTTTATTGTTGTTTCACTCAACGCTGAACATTTCCACGCAGTTTTATCCTCAAACGCAGGCGGAGGTCCCCTGCTCCCGTCCCTTCAGAGGCTCCTGAGACTCCAGGCGCCGATCTTCACTCCACGGTGCAGCCTGCAGGTTTTGTTGTGTGCCAAGAAACGATCGTGCAGCGTACGTACAGGACGCGGTCGTCTTGGGATCGAGTTCTGGAGACGAAACGAGATAAGAATGCCAAAACCTTTTTTAAAACTGTAAGTGAAGGAGAAAATAATAATAAAACATAATTTTTTCAGTCTTCATGCATCAAAATCCAAATATTGCAGTTGAATCTCAGCCCTAAAGACCAGATTTTACTACAAAATCATTGTTAAAAACCACTGATGCGAACTTTATCCTCGACTGGAGTTAAATAAGATGTTTGTGCTGCTTTATTTAATTCAGAAATGTTTTTTTTTCTTAATGTTCTACGATTAGTTTAATCCTCAAACTCAATCGAAGGTTAGAATTCTATCAGGAGAGATTTCAATAATTCTTTTGAGCCCGAGTCTGTCGTTTTATTGCTCTAAAATCACTTTAACTGTAGGAAGAACCTGGATTTTTTTGCATCAAACAATCTTGCAGCAGACAGGAAGTGCTCGGCGAAGTGAGGAAGTGAGGATCAGATTCTGGAGAATAAACGAGAAGAGAACGCCAAACGTCATCTTAAGACATGAAGTGAAGAAAAATACTTACGTATCACTTTTTTTGGGGGGTGTTCACGCATCAAAATCCAAATCTAGAGCTTGAATCTTAGCATTAAAGGTCTGATTTTTCTACATTATTCATTAATAAGAAATTATTCTTGGAAACAACGTCCTCGCACGGATGCAAACGTTAGCCTCGACTGGAGCCAATCGAGATGTTTCAGCTGCAAAAACAGATCGAGTTCTGGGTCATTTCACCCCAAAATTATTCTTTTTTTCTGTGTTCTTTTATTTGTTTATTCCTCAAACTCAAACGAAGGTTAGCGAGAGAGATTTTAACTGTTATTTTGAACATCTCTTTGTTCGCGCGTCAAAATCCAAAAAGAGAAGATAAATCTCAGCACAAACGCTCTTTTTTTTAGATTTTGCTACTAAACTATGTAAAAGTTGACCCCTTTTCCTCCGAGATGCCAACTTTAGTCTTTCCTGGAGTTAAAATGAGATGTTTCAGCTGCTAAATCTGAGTTCTCACACCCAAAAAAAAAATGTCTTCATGTTCTACGATAAGTTTAATCCTCAAACGCTAGAACAGGGGTGTCCAACGCCGGTCCTGGAGAGCCGGAGTTCTGCACATTTTAGCTGCAACCCTGCTGTAGTATGCATACTACTCTACTTCAGCCAATCAGAGGACTCTAATTAGTGCCACAGGTGTGTTTCATGATGGTTGAACCAAAAATGTGCAGAGCTCCAGCTCTCCGGGACCGACGTTGGACACGCCTGCTCTAGAACTCTATCAGGAGAGACTGCGGTTCTTCTTCTGAGCCCGAGTCTGTCGTCTTTGAGCCGCAGGAAGGCTTGAAAACATCCTCGTTTTAGGGGAAGCTGGCTTTTTTTTTTAGTGTCTCATTAACACGTAACAGGAAGTGCTGTTCTGTTTCTCTCTTATGATGAAGTTCTGCAGAGAAACGGGAAAATAACATGTAACAAAATAACACCACCGGTGTCTGAACGTTAGTTTTTGAGGGAATCATCTGAGGATTTGTTCACACACAACCAATAATGAAGTAAAACTCCACCTCGAGACGTTTTAAAGAGAATTCGGTTAGCGTTTCGATCATTTGAGAGCGTTTATCATCAATTAAATCTCTTGATTTTTGGGCTCCAGCTCCTGCTGTAAAGGAACACGGGCTTTAAAGTCCATTTAGGATAAAAACCGGTTATAAAGACGCAACGACGGAGGAGAAATGTGTTCCTGCGATGGATTTAGAGTGAAAATGCACAGCTAGGATTGCAGAATCGAGAGGATTCCTGATTTAGTGTTGAGATTTATTAAAAGCAGAATCTGAGTCGGAGCTGGAGAGCGTCTCGGAACCTTCTGAGGACTCCAGCAGCAGTTTATTGCAAAAAGAAACACTTTTACAGGTTAAAACAACTCCATTATAGTCATAAGTCCACCTTAATCATCAAAGTAAGTTTTTTTTTTAGAAAGCACAAGACAATGTTTCATTTGTTAGTTTCTTTTTTCTTTTTTTTCTCATCCTTATAACATTCTTCCAAAGTGTTTAGAAAGTTAAAATCAAGTGTTATTTTCATAAAATCACGTTAAACATCAAAGTAATTGTTTTTTTTTTAGAAAGCACAAGACAATGTTTCATTTGTTAGTTTTTTTTCTTTTTTTCCTCATTCTTATAACATGATTCCAAAGTGTTTGGAAAGTTGAGAAAGAGTTAAAAAGTACATTTAAAGGTTAAAACAACTTACTTATTTTTCATAAAATCACCTTAAAGACCAACTGGAATGCGTTTCAGAAAGCAGTTTTTATTGATGTTGTTTATTTAGTCATTTTTTTTCATTCCTAGAACATGATTCCGAAGTGTTTTATTGACTTACGACCGAACAATCTCATGTTTTTATTGTGTTCCGCGGTGAGAAAGCAGGTTCGAAGCATCTCAGAGCTCCTTTTTTCAGCGCTGGAAGTCTGTGAAGAGCTGAAAGCAGCTTCTGAAGCTCTCAGTCCTTCCAGAAACTCCAGAAAGCTGACCGTTATCTGAGCCAAAGTCTGGAACCAACATCTCTTTATCTTCAGATTGGAGATGGAGATCCAAACGGAGGTGTTCTCTGAAGCAGAACCTGAGCCAGAGCTGGAGAACCTCTCAGAACCTTCTGAGGACTCCAGCAGCAGTTTACTGTATGATGTGCAGCATCTCCAGAGACGTGCGCAACGGAGAAAAAAACGATAGAAGCCAGGAAAACCGTTCGCTTCGACAGCTCTGCGTTGTTTATAACTCACGCTCGCAGCGCGGAACACAAGAACACGCTGAAACTACAA
>UELW01000113.1:0-79532 GCA_900490495.1 Danionella dracula | reverse complement strand
TGCAACTGACATTGTTCCCTATATTTGATTCCTGAACTTTTTCTTTTAAGCGTTTAATGGAATTCCTCCTCCCTTTGTAAGAACTTCAAAGAACCGATAGAGAAGATATGAAAGCGCACTCGTGTGACAGTGGAGCAATGATGCATCTTGGGAAATTACAGCAAATGTGATCATAGATGCACTTTCAGGACCATAATGCTCCTCTGCTCTCCAGGCAATTACTTAATTGCATTTTAATGTGGAGTAGAGAGAGGGAAGAGGGGAGGGGGAGGTTAGAGGGAGGAGAGAGAGCAGGAAAGGGTGAGGAGAGAGAGAGGGAAGACAGAGTGAGGAGAGAGGGAGAATAGAGAGAGCAGGAGAAAAGAGAGAAAGGCAGGGAAAAGATGGGGAGCAGGGGTAAGAGAGAGGGAAAGAGTGCGTGAGAAAGACAAGAGAGCAGAGAAAGGGTGAGGAGAGAGAAAGACTAGAGAGGGAGAATAGAGAGAGCAGGAGAAAAGAGAGAAAGGCAGGGAAAAGATGGGGAGCAGGGGTAAGAGAGAGGGAAGAGGGAAAGAGTGCGTGAGAAAGACAAGAGAGAGCAGAGAAAGGGTGAGGAGAGAGAAAGACTAGAGAGGGAGAATAGAGAGAGCAGGAGAAAAGAGAGAAAGGCAGGGAAAAGATGGGGAGCAGGGGTAAGAGAGAGGGAAAGAGTGCGTGAGAAAGACAAGAGAGCAGAGAAAGGGTGAGGAGAGAGAAAGACTAGAGAGGGAGAATAGAGAGAGCAGGAGAAAAGAGAGAAAGGCAGGGAAAAGATGGGGAGCAGGGGTAAGAGAGAGGGAAGAGGGAAAGAGTGCGTGAGAAAGACAAGAGAGAGCAGAGAAAGGGTGAGGAGAGAGAAAGACTAGAGAGGGAGAATAGAGAGAGCAGGGCAAAAAATGGAGAAGAGAGAGAAAGATTTACATTTATGCATTTGGCAGACGCTTTTGTCCAAAGCGACTTACAGAAGGAGAAATCACCTATGCCCCTGGAATGCTGAGATGCTGGGGATTGATCCCAGGACCTCTTACATGCAAAGCATGTGCTCTACCACTGAGCTACACCCCAGTAGGGGAGTAGGGGAAGGAGAAGAGTGGGGGAAGAGAGAGAAACTAGAGAGAGAAGGGGATAAGAGAGGAAGGAGGGAAAGAAAGATGAGGGAGAATAGAGAGAGCAGGAGAAAAGAGAGAAAGGCAGGGAAAAGATGGGGAGCAGGGGTAAGAGAGGGAGGAGGGAAAGAGTGCGAGAGAAAGACAAGAGAGAGCAGAGAAAGGGTGAGGAGAGAGAAAGATGGGGAGTAGGGGAAGGAGAAGAGTGGGAGAAGAGAGAAGGGGATAAGAGAGGAAGGAGGGAAAGAAAGATGAGAGAGGGAGAATAGAGAGAGCAGGGAAAAAAGAGGGAGAAAGATGGGGAGCAGGGGAAAGAGAAGAGTAGGGAAGAGAGAGAGAGAAAGAGAAAGACTAGAGAGAGCAGAGAAAGGGAGAGAAGAGAGAGAGAGTGAAAAAGAGAGTAAGGAGAGAGGGGTCAGGGAAAGAGGGGGAATTAAAAAAAACTAGAGAGCAAGCAGGGAATGAGAGAGACAAGAGGGAGCTGGGGGGGGGGGGGGGGGGGGGGGTAATGATCGAGTTCTACCTGGTGATGTGGAACTCAACACAATTTGCAATTAGTGATAAATAGAGAGAAGCACACGCTAAGCAGAATGAGTTTCAAAGTGTGCACTCATTAGTTCGTTGTATGTATATAATGAGAACTTTTGCATCTAACAATATTAAAATGACATCTAACAAAACAGCTATAGCATTGATGTAAGGGGAGATAAACTACCGTCCGCTTAAATTACACTAAATGTGATTAAAAACAAATCAAACGAAGGTCTAACAAGTTTAAATTGAGTTAGGATTATAAACTATGTGGGACACATCAAATGAAATACGTTTTCTTTCTGTATTTATTCCTTTTCAGAGTTATAGACACAACTGTGGATATAACAATTAATTTAGATAAAGCTTGATTTTAGTTTGAGTTTTTAAAAAACGTAACGTTTTTGGAACTTGTGTTGCTGCGTAACTTCAAAAGGGGTGTAATTGGTAAAATTAAAAAAAGAAAAATGTACTGATTAATCTTTGTGTAAATTCCTTGTCAGCACTGTTGTAAAAAAAATATAACCAAAGATCCAGAAGATTACATAACTATTTTTAAAACCTTTTTTGCTCATTTTAGTTCAGTTGAATAGAGAATTTAGAATGTTATCTAATTTATAATATAAAATTGTGGCTGCTTTTCAAAACAAGCCAGAAGAAAAAGGCTAAAAAAAATGCTAAACTTGAATAAATAAATAAAGTGCAAAAAACATGGATTCAATTGAGTTCACATTAGCAGCTCTCTATTCAATATGTTCGTTTGGGGCCCCGGTCCCTGAAGGCTTGCCAATTTTTACTTCGCACCTCCGCAGTGACTACTTTGCCATGACACAGGTAAGCAGATAGTGCGCTGCCATCACAATCCCCCCTAAAAGGATTCTATTTCCTAAAAGGAAACTATTCACATGATTTTCTGTAAAAAAAAAAAACAATGGTGCGTGCTGGGTGGAGGGCCCCCAGTGCATTGTAACGTAGGGCCCCAAGAGTGTGTAGAATCCCCTCTAGCTACCAATGGGACAGCTTCTAGATCTGAACCACGATCTACCTGTTGCTAAACGCTAATTTAAACAAACATTAGCTTTGGAAGTGCAGAAAATTAGCAATTCTGTTCCTGTTTAATAATTGATCAAATTTGAGAATTAAGTTTATTGCTGTGATATTACTGTTGTTGTTCATATAAAGTCTGTTATAACGTACGTTAGCGTACGTTAATAAATGTAAATATAAATTAATCTTCTGACGTGAAGCTGGTGAAGTCTGGCTTGAATACTTTTTTGGGGTTTCGTATTTCTTTAAGTGGCTTGTATTTTTGGGTTTATTGTTTCTAAACAGCCACAGATAATACTCCGAATAATTAAATGCGATTTCAGACTTTTATTGAACTTTACGTCTCTTTCGCGCCCAAAATGCGTGTGCGCTTCCGCCGTCTCCAAGGAAACAGGCGCCAGATCGTGAGGTAAGAAATCAAACTCATGTAAATGTTCTCAAAGAGCCATATTTTCACCAGAAAGTCTTCTTTAAAGCAGTCTAGCTATTATTTGTTGATGCTCTGCTAAGGTAACACAATTAATTTCATTTAAAAAAAGACGTTTTCGCCGTAAGAACTGTATCAGTAAATCCCTCCGCGCTCATATCCTTCCGCGGACCTGTTTTTTGACCAACAATACATAAAACAGAGCAAAAGTACACTCAAGGGCAATTTGACTATATTTGTAGTCATTATTCTATCTTTTATGTTTACATTTTTGTAGGAAACAAGTGTTTTAGGTTTTTCTATCAATCAATCTAAAAGTTGACCAAACGTAGTTCCAAGTTGCCAGATTGCAACGTCAAACGCTATGACTTGCTAAAATATATACTTTTTATTTAGACATACAATGATCCTTTCTTATCCAAAATGTAAACAAAATAACCTTTAACATGATAAATATAGGAGATAATATCCTCAATTGGGCGAAGACTGCCTTATTAACCAGATTGCAGCTCTGACTAATTGTATTCATTAAATTTATCATTATTTATTGATTTGGACATCATTCAAAGAGACATTATGTAATTACAATATTTAGCTTTACTACTAAAATTAGCAAACCACAAGTTTGTTTGTATTGCTAGAAAACATATACAATGATACATACACTTAAATGATACAACAATTAAATATTAAAGAACCAAAAAATAGAAAGAATAAAATAAAAAGGCATCAGGGACATTTTGCTATACACGTTGTACACAGATCAAAAAGTTAAGAGGCATGGAAAACAGTAACAGTTGCATATAGATAAAGTTTGAATAGCGTTTTTTGTTCTTAGTTTAATTACTGCTATATATAGAAGAAGCTCTCTGAGAAAGATAGAAAAGAGAGGCTTTGAGTTAGAAAATTTTTATTTGTGTATGTGAAATTGTTCAAGTATAATGAGAAAGTTAATTACATAAAAGATTTTTCTTGGGGATTTTTCAGAGTCATACAAGCCTAATACACAATCTTTCCAACATAGGGTAAATCTGTCATAAATGTTGTTTTGGACAAAATTCACAGTTTTTTTCTTAAAAGACTTAGAAAGGTGGCATTGCGAACCATCAGCGTGTGTTCACTCAATCCGAACTTCTGGCAACCGCGCGTGCGCTCTGCTGGCGGGTCTGCGCGTGCGCACTGAGATCCGCGCACTATTAAAGGCACGTGTGGAGCCGCGGAGGAGACAGACAGCTCTGCGCGGAGCACCGGAGCTCAGCCGAGGCGACGCCGGACATGTATGTGGATTAAAAACGGACTTTTTTAAACCACTTTACCATCCAGAAAGCAGGTGAGCTCCTTTGAGGTTCAACAGGTTCTAATGCTGTGCCTGCTTCAGAAAGTTTCATTGCGTCCAATGTTGAGTTTTTACATTAAAACACACAGCAAATAATGGAAACGTCCCATTTGTACTTCACCATCTGAATTAAAAGGTTTTCGTTGTCTGTCTGGGGAAAAGTAGCTCTTTTCTTTCTTTTTCTTTTTTTAAAGAAATGATTTTCTGTAAGTTTCCTCCATTAGTAAAGTTAAATTCTATGACGACCATGTCATGCGTGTGCCTTTCTCTTGCACTTATTTAGCGGGCAAAGTGTGATTTTTATATTTAATGTCAAACACAAGCTTTAAAACATAACCGGAAGAGAAGTGCACGGGGAAATAAACGCGTTGATATCTTAAAATCAAATTTGAAGACATCCAATTATTGCAGGAAGATCACTTTTTTTAACCAAAGCATCATATAGTTGAAATCACTTGTTTCAGTTAAAAGTTAAAGCCGTTAATGGATATAATTAATTATTTACATAATTTCTGACGTGAAGAATGAAATACATTGTTTACAATCATTAGTCAATAAAGGTGTATTCCACTGAAACCAAGACGATGTAAGTTGCTATGGAGATTTATTACTTGCAGCTGTCTTATTGATCCATCTTTGTCCATATCTCCTGTATCAGTTCCTCTGTGGATCCTACCAGAAACTCGTTTGCTCTCTGTGCTAGTTTATTTCTCCTGAAACTAATTTAGCCAGATTTATCCTACATGTTTTATTCTGACATTCTTTAATGTCCGATTCGTGCTCCAAATGTTAAAACTCCACAAGAAAACCGAGACTCAAAGGCTTCAAAAGTCTAGGACACCTGTTGCATAGCAGTTCCGTTATTCTGAGTTGGAATTTAAAAAAATGGTGTTTAGTGTTTCAGGACATTTCACGTAAGTCTGGTGTAGTATTTGAATGTTATCTGTATTACATTTAGGAGACGAAAACATCGCTCCATCAGTGAATTTACATTTAAATGTGGCAACAAAAAAATAGAACCTATTTATTAACTTCTTCCAATTCTTTGGAATCGAAACCCATGATCTTGTCAGTGTTCGTGACAGGCTCTAATAATATAAGAACAGGGTTTATGTGTATTAAAAATAAATCTAAAATATGTTATCCCTAAGCTTCCTCTAACTAAAGGTGGTGGATTCGAGGCAAATAAAAATAATGCAATGAATGTCATCTCCATGAAGTGAAAGTCTTCAGGGCGTTGCGTTTGCCTGTCGGCAGCGCGCTTTCATGGTATCAGGATCCCTGAAGAATCCACTGGGTGACAGTGTTCCCAAAGTGGTGGAGGTGGATTGAATTAGCCTTGATGATGACATTCTTTCAGCACTTGGAGTTGTGATGATTCTCTCTGAGCCTGGATAATGTGTTGAAGTCACACTATTGAGTCTTTTTTTGTGGTGTACAAGCTGCCAATTAGCTAAGAAAGCAAGTGAATAAATAAAGCATGCTTGACCGTACTTTCTGTGCACACAGGGTGAGATTGTGCATCTCTCCTCGTCCTCGCTGAGAGATGTGGCTGCTGGAAAAGATCCGCGGTTCAGTGGAGGGAAACGTTCTCCGCCAGGGCGATTCGGCGGACAAACAGAGCAAAGCCACCAGCTACAGCAACGTCCTCACTCCTGACAAGATCCCCGACTTCTTTATCCCACCCAAACTTGTGTGCTGCCCCCCTGAAGAAGAAACTCCAGAGATGAAGCCCAAAAATGGCCTCCACTCCTCCACGTCGGAGCAGACCATATGCTGCAAGACACCTCAGGGCAGTCCGCGAAGCCCTCGCCTCATTAACAAACTCACGGGTGACACCAAGAACTTGCTCAAAGCTGCAAACCGGCACATCATACAGATCGAAAGCGCGGATGACTTGGTGGTTGGGGACGGGGGAAATCTCAACACGAATGCGGACCCGCAATCTCAAACAGCCATGTCGCTTCCTTATGTACCCAAAGCACAAACTTCCTACGGCTTTGCCACGCTCATGGAAAGTCCTCACACGAGACGTAAAGAGTCTCTCTTCCATAGTGACCCAACAAGTCCGCTGACCTCTCCCAACACTCAGCGGAAGTCACAGGGGAACCACTTGAACCCCAGCGACTGTAACGCCTCCCACTCCAACCCCTATCGATACTTCAGCGGAGGCGAAAGTGACACGTGCTCCTCTGCAGAGTCCTCTCCGTTCAACTCTCCACTCTTATCCCGCTCCGCATCCCTCCTCAAGATGTTCACCCACGAAACTCAAGCTAAAGTGTCACGGGCCAAACGTTCCTTCGCGCGCCACAGCTCACTCTCCACAGACGAATGCAGCTCTGTGGAGACCAGCCCAAACATTCAGAGGCGCTTGCGGTGTCCTCCTTCACCGGCTTTCAGGGGACGGAAATACGGAGGTAACATGGATCGATTCACCCAGCACACGGTCAACCTCCACAAGGGAGGAACTCTGAGAATCTGCACAGACTATGACATCGACGCGTCTAGGCTGCACATACGTGTTCTTGCAGCCGAGGATCTCTATGATAAGCAGTTTGACGTGAAGAGCATCAACTGCTGTGTAGCTCTGTACCTGAACCCAGGAAAGCTCCAGAAGCAGAGGAGCACCATTATCAAAAACAGCCGCAATCCTGTCTTCAACGAGGACTTCTACTTTGACTCCTTACCTGTTGCACAAGTGAAAAATCTTGCTATCAAGATGAAGGTTGTCAACAAGGGGACCAGTCTGAAGAGAGACACCCTACTTGGGGAGAGGGAGGTTGCTCTGAAGGAACTTCTCTCTGGGATCTAACCCACCATTTTGCTGAAGCTGTGCCAATATTTGAATCAAGTTGGAAAATCGGATGTATTTCAGAATTATTTTCAAAGTCCTGCTCTTGCAGGTTCAGTGTCTTCACTATCTTGGCTCAACCTTACTCCAAACTTATTCTTGGGGATCTTGAAAACACACATCCTTACAATCCAGGAGGGCACATATGAATCCTAATTTGCATTCTTTCTACTACGAGACTCACCTCCTACAGGTTTGATGAGTAAAGAACGGAAGGGTGCTTTGCTGCCTGTGATTGAAGCTCTCAGCAACAACAGCTGATGCAAGTACCATGATCTTACCATCCCTTTACAAAGACCATCACGATTACAAAGAAAACGTATCGGAGGAAGGTTTTTTTAATGGCAGTGACCATAAATTAGAAGCTTGCTTCTGACATGAATGATCTACTGTGAAAAATGTTGCATTCCAAAGCAGTCGATCTTGGAGAACAGAACTTGTGTCCCGAACGGTTGCTGCACCTTTCAAGTTCCTAATGTTCTCTGCAGCTGAGACAAAACCTCGAAGAAGATGCCAAAACCCTTCTTTCTGCCCTTTGGTGTCATGTCTAGTTGCTGTTTGTGCAGAAGTCGATATCCTTCCTTGATGGTCTGTCTGATATCAGTTTCCCGAGGTCCACCGTGAAACACAGCTTATTGACAGGTTGGGAAACCTATTTTGGAAAAAGCTTGCAGGACACGAAAGTCCTTTGAGCTCTTCTTCTATCGTCGTGCACCTTCCTATTTGTTTACCAGCAGTGAGATTGTGCCGTTTGTGAGAGGTATTCTGTACATACACCTCTGTGTTTCGTGCACATACCAGTTCCCAGGTTACTGTTGAGTTTGTTTTGAAGCTTTAGCTTTGGACCAATGGCTCTCACCTCCTCGGCCTGACGCAAGTGCATGCAGCTTCTGAGTCTTAAAATGATGAGCGAGTCGTTCAAACCCTTCTGCATTGCTGTAATGACAGCTTTTCACCCGATGCCTCCTACGTCAACTCTCGGGTTTGAGACAGACGGCTTCTTTCAGTCTTTTTTTGATCGTTGAATCTGTGCAGTAAAGACACCTTCTGCCTTATTGTGCGACAAGATGCCCTTTTGAGCGATGCAGCATGCGATGTCGTCATAAATAGTTACGTATTGGTGTACACAGATTTCTTATAATATGCGTCTTTGTAGCTGAGTTTTACTCCCCATTTCCTTGAAGATGTACGAGGGGGGTTGTTCTAAGCCTGTTTTAATGCTGGGTTTTGTTCTAAACCTGTTTCAACCAATATATTTAAGGTTGGGTATTGAAAGGGTTTCATTCGATACTGGTACCAATTCGATACTTTAAAAAAAATGACACGGTTTTTCGATACCGATAATGACACTTTTTAAAAACAGAAGCGCACGCACACATAAGTTTTCAATAGTTCGATCTGCTCATAAATGGCTCGTATCGCAAGCATGGTCGTCGAGAAATGGAGAAGAGTACGAGGAGAATTGTCCAAGTGTTGGTCCGGGACCGTTGAACAACCTGTGCCCGGAGAATACCCTCCTTAGATTTCCAACTATTACCGCAATTTAAGCAAAGAGTAGACCGTCTTAAGCAACGTGAGAAGTGAATCGTGCCTGGTGAGAGAAGAAGGGGTGGAAGAGGGATAGCTCGCATGATGTAGATGTTCTCGTTGGTCGTGTCTCATTTACTGGAGAGGATCTGGGGAGGTGGAACCATATGATCAGCCAAGCTCCTCCTGAACTTATGTTAATCAGATGACTAACGTCATTTTGTGAAACAAAATTACTTTATAGTCACGTTGTACCATACAAGAACACATACAAATGATTAGCCATGACGCTAATAATCGCAGAGCGTACTAAATTTTCATACGTGTTCTATTTGAACTTCGTTTTATTGACTTAGCAAGGTTTGCAGTGACTCACCTGAAGAACAGATGCTGCTGTTAACATCGTCTATGGTGTCCACCTGCTGGGTTTGGCTCTCCATTGCTCACGATGGACATATTCATGATAGACGATGTTGTGCTTGGCATAGCGTTTATATAGATTCCACAAATGCTTTGTCAAATCTGCAGTGTTCCTGCATTTACTCAAAAATGTCTTCACACTTTTGTTGCACGAGGACATTTCTGCATGTTTCACGTTTGGCATGTGGAGCTAACCTCCTGACTGTGTTTCACACGAATAAGTGCTGCTTGTTAAAGTGAACACCAGAGGGCGCTAATGCACGCAGCATATTCTCGAGAACCAAAACGAAGAACCGAAATATGCATTATTATTGAGTCTGGTTACTACCGTCAGCACTAGATCCGGTTACTTACTGGTACAGACACTTGGTACCCAACCTTAACTATATTCAAACAAGCCAAAAGGATCTTAATTAGTAGAGTTAGGTGTGTTGCATGACCGTTGATGTGAAACTTTGCACAACTACAGCTGTCCTTGCCCACCTCTAACACAACCCTGCCTAACATTATCATGGATAAACCATGTGCCTAAACATAACATTTTTGGAGTAGCATGCGATTAGCACGTGTCAAGTCCTGTAAATTTTGATTGGTTTGACTTCAGTCACTCTTATGAAAGTGAACCTTACGTTTATCACACTGTTGTGACGGTAACATGCAAATACATCGAATTTATTTGTTTTCGTGTGTTTGTGCTTGTTTGTACCGCACATGCACAATGTGATCACAATGTAGATGCATCGTATTCCTTGCTAAAGGCTTGATTGAGTTTTGTAAAGACGTGTTAGTGGCCACACACTGTAGAGGTCAGCATGTTACGGTTAAGCACAATGCCAGCAGAGGACGTTACTTCAGTGCGTTTTTGGTTCGTAAAGATGGATTACGCTTTATTTGAGTCTAGTGCCATTTAAGCTTCGATCTCAGGTTAGGGAGCACATTTCATTTAGGAGTTTTTTTTGACGGAGTACTTGTATGGTGCTAGTTTAGTGGGTGTAAACTGTGAAGTTGTTCATCAACGCTGTAGAAACAAGGCTTCGGTAAATATAGAGGTTGTTTATAGTTTGCTTTTAGATTAACATTGAAACACGAGACCGCTTTGGCATGTTTATGAGCGTGTTGATGTTTGTGCGTTGTCAGTGTGAGCAGTTGCATGGTTTACTTTTCAGTTTCGCTTCTGTTCTTACAATCTGATGCGATTTACAATTCTGTACAACAGCTAATGGTAATCGGTAGAACTGCGTCATTCAAAAAGCCACGTTTTTATGACCAAACACAACTTCGGAACACTTTCTAAAAGGGTAAATTCAAGTTTCACTTAATACAAAAGGTTTACGAGAGAATGTGAAATATCAGGGCACAGAGAATTTTAATTAACTAGCCTAACAACTAGTTTGAGCCTAGTCAGGCAAAAGGTTTGGTTCACGTTTGGTGTTTGTCTGGCTCATTTTGCATTGACATACAGTCTGAGGGCAAACATGGCCCAGACGGTAGATTTTAGGGCCTTAGAATATCCCCCTTGAAGTGGCGAAAAGATGGAAGGAGAGATAGCTTGCACAACGTTGATGTTGTCCTCTTAGTTCATGTCTCAATTACTGGAGATATTAGGGGTAGGTGGGACCATATGATTTGATGGTCAATTATCAGCCAAGCATCTCCTGAACATATGTAAATCGAGTGATTAACCTCATATCTGAACCATGTCCTTCGTAGCACATTGAATCCGATACCACCACTTCCAGCCTCGGACAATGGTTGGCCCACGTACCGTACGCTAGTGCCGGATGAATGCCGGACTTGGCCCAAACTTTGTGCTGACAGGGAGTGATCTGGGTTGAACCCCTAAAACATCACAATTGAGTTGTTCAATTTGTATCTGATAGGAACAATCCGATTAGGTACCAGGTCCAGAATTACTTGATTGCACTCCAAACACTGCTGAAACAAATTGATGCAAGTGAAGGTGGACTCAGAATGAGGCGGAAAGAGTGTGGTCATCTACCCGAGAGCTCTTCAATCAGGTTTCTGCGTTGTTCTTCATGATGATATGGATGAAATCACGGTTGAAGTGTGGCCGATTGTCTCTTATCGCTGTGTTCCACGCAGATTTCGTGACCCTCCGTTCCTGAAGCTTTTAGTTTTGTAGATTGAGATTGGTGTTGGCAGATCTTTTATGGCCCACGCAGCACCGCTTTCAGTTCTTAACAGTCGTTCCCTTTAAGACAATCCTTTTGTTAGTTTGTCCATCGCACGATCACGTTTGTGTTTGTATCATTTGTTCTTTACTTTGGGAGATATTCAAAGATCTTTCAAACTTTGGAATTATAGCTTTTTTTCGTTCAAAGAACTTTACACTGCAAAAATCTAGATTTAAAAAAAAAAAAAATTTTATTTAAGAAAGAATTTTCTAGTGTAAACTTTTAGGGTGCTGATTATTTCTGAGAAGATATCACTTACATTTTCTTGAGGAGAAACAAATGCTTATTCCGGTCATTTATTTTCTTGCATTAAGAAACTTTACTTTAAGAATTTTACTGCTGATCCTAAAACAAGAAATTCTGACTCCACACATTCTGATCACACATTGTTAATGTGATATTATTTTAGCAAATCGATATTAAATGCTGATAAAAGCACTCCTCTTGGAACAAGAAACTAAAATCTTAAATGGAGTTCTAGTCTTCTCAGATCAAGTCAAATATCTGCAACAGGATAATAAATTTAATTCTTGAAATGACACTCAAATGCTTGTGAAAAGATAAACTTGCACACAACACAATACTTACCAGCACAAAAGTCACATTTAGATTTATAATCATTAATATTAGACTCTCATCCAGCTGTGTCCGGACTTTGATGGAAGAGGTCTGAGTTTAAAACAGCCCACTCTTGGAACAAGAAACAAAAAACTCAAATATAGTATTTAACTCTTCCTAGATTGAGCCAAAAAATCAAGTTTTTAAAATCCTAGTTTTAAGACAGATAGTCAAGTTGTAAGAGCACTAGATACGAGTGAAAATATTCTAGTTTCATAGCTTGAAATAAGTTTTTATCTATTTTTATGATCTAACAGCGTTTATCAGATAGAAATTTTTGCTAATTTTAAGAATTCTTGTTAAGTCAAATTCTCTCGCCCCATTGGATGATTTTTTTCCCTTGATCTAGGAAGAGTTTATCTATATTTGAGGTTTTTATTTCTTGTTCCGAGAGTGCACTTGTTGAACTCCTTCAATGAGGAAAGTCAAAAGCCGTTGAATCACACAGTTTAGTGTTTAATTTCGATCTCGTGACACGTGCTCCGTGTGGTTTCTACTCCTCTAGAGCACAAGGATAATTCATTTAGGGACTTATCCTCAGTTCTATTCCAGGCACTCGTTTAAAAGGCTAAATTGCACATGCTATACGTCGCCCTTCCTTTGTCTCCGCTTGAAAAGAGAAGAGGTCTTTGTCAAGAACCTTTGACGAGAAGAAAAGGCTCCGGGAGGAAATGGTTCCCTGAAACGAGCAGCAGTCCACGTCTCTCGCCATTTTCTTGCGTTTCTGGGGCTTTGTACACTGCAAAAAATGCACTCTTGGAACAAGAAAAGAAACTTAAATTAAGTTAAACTCTTCCTAGATCAAGAAAAAAAAAATTGCTATTGGGGCGAGCAAATTTGACTTGGCAAGAATTCTTAAAATAGAAAACAATTCTAGCTGATAACAAACACTGTTGGATCTTAAAAATAGACAAATACTCTCAAAATACGTCTTTACAAGCTGTAAAACTGCACTGAAACTAGAATATTTCAACTTGTATCTAGTCTCTAGTGCTCTTAAAACTACACCATCTGTCTTAAAACTAGATTGTTTCTCTTTTATTTAAGATTAATTTAGAAAAAAAATTATTAAAGTAAGTATATATGACCTTAAATGAGGAAAGTTTGTGCTTAATTTTAGTTCCTAAAGGGTTCTTAAAACTAGAAATTCTAGCTTAAAAAATGTATTTATACTATTATATAGGCCTATTGATGCATTTTCAGATAGAACAGTTCTGATAGGAGAGAGAAGAACACGTAGAGTAGAGATCTGGGGAGAAGATCGCTGAAGGACCAGAGCTGGATTCGAACCCCGTCACCAGATGCATCCGCTCCACATGAGAGCGCTCTGACCGCTGCGCCTCAGTGCTGACGCGTTAATGTGTTTCTGATAAGCTTTTTAACACTAAAAGAGAAAACATTCTAGTTTTAAGACAGATTGTCTAGTTTTAAGAGCACTAGTGACTAGATACAAGTTGGAATATTCTAGTTTCAGAGCAGCTTGGAAAGACTTGTTTTGTGAGTTTTTGTCTATTTTTAAGATCTAACAGCGTTTGTTTCCAGCTAGAAACTTTTGCTAATTTTAAGAAGGAAGAGTTTATCTATATTTGAGTTTTTTTTTCTTGTTTCAAAAGTGTGTTTTTTTTAACTACAGATCTCTTCCATCAAAATTTGTTCACAACTGGATGAGAGTATTAAAATTTGAAGTATTGATGATTTATTTACGGCGTAGATTCTTTTTCTTGTTTTCTTTTCGCAAGCGTTTGAGTCTTATTTCAAGAACTCAAATGTTCTTACCCCATCGTCAGATATTTTACTTGATTTAAGGAGACTAGAACTAGATTTAAGATTTTTTTCTTGTTCCAAGATGCGCGTTTTTACCAGTATTTAATATTGATTTCTTAAAGTAAGATATCAATAACATTCTTGAAATAAGAATATGTTGAGTCAAAAATTCTTGTTTTAAGATTCTTGTTTTAAGATCAGCAGCAAAATCAGCAGCTTACTTCACAAAGTGTCTTTATTCAAGAAAATAAATGACCAGAATAAGCTTTTTTTTCTCCAATAAAATTTAAATGATATTATCTCAAAATAAGCTATATAATCTATACCAGAAAAGGTTTAAATTTCTTCCTAAAATAAGAAAATCGAGAGTTTCAATCACATTTTCAGCTTTGCTTAGATTTCATTGTTTGCAGTGTAGTTAATGGAGGGAGGAAATCTTTTATTGAACCCATTTAATGACGTTTTCTAACTATTTTACGCTGTTAAAATGTCAAAACACATATTTTGCTCAGTTTGGATGCCAATCAAAAACAAGGTTGTAGCTGGTGTTTGGAATCTTTTGGAAATGTTGCTTGGGAGTTTTGCAGCGGTTAACAAGATGAGTCTCAGCTATTTTTATGGGACAATACCTCAACCAAAACCTGTTGTCAGGTTTTAACCAACTTACCAACAACCGATTGATGGCTTTGTGTGTTCGCGATTTAGCTGAGATCTAGAACCAACGGTTCGGAGTTCAGTGAGGGATCCACCGAGGAGGCAGACATGAAATAACTGGTTCTTTTAATAAGAAGCAAATAAAAGTGATAAAAACCAGTTCCCAAAACAGATTGCAGGCTGTATCAAAATTCCCAAATAAGTATGACAGAGTATGTCTTAAAGCAGTGATCAAACGCAAAACATTTCAGCTGGCAGGATAAGTACAAAACCTTGAGCGTGACTTACTCGAAGCTAAACGGAGTCGCTGCTGGAACGATAACGGAGCATAGAATGTGGTGACAGGCAGAAACTTAAATATATATGTGATATAAATGAACAAAATTAGCGGAAAACTACTGAGAAACCAAAAATAGTGACCTCTAGTGTCCAAGGCTTATGGTCCTTACACTCCTGTGTTAAGTTTTTATCACTTATCCAGTTTAAACCACTTTTATGGAAAAATAAAGTAATCAATTCACTTATTTTTTATTGATGTTTGGGAAAAAACCTGAAAACCCAGATTAGCGCACACACGCAGAGAAAGAGGGGAGAGCATCGACTGATTCACGTCCATTTCATGTTCCTCTTCTGATTCTTGAGCATCACGTGTGTTTGGATCCGTGCTAAATGATGAAGTGCCTATCCACTGTACTTGATTCCCCTTCTTTGCCCCTACACCCCCGCACCACCAGCCTCACCGCTTCTATGCATGTGTACATACCATTCACATTAATGTATGTAATTATGACAACCAAAAATATATTTCAGGCATACGTGTGTAGCACACTTTCATCCAAAGTGAGCCAAAAAGTGTTCGTCCTATTTTTACAGTCATAAAGCTATGCCCCGCCCCTTTGGTAAAGAACAGCCAATCATTGTCAACCAGCTGTTGCGGTTTTTATCGAAATATCACATTCAAACTGAGTTGTTTTAACCGTAACACTGTTTCCTCAAGCTTGTGCATATTTTTCCGGTTCATGTTTATTAGGGCGTCGCAGTGGGTAGCACGGTGGTCTCACAGCAAGAAGGTCTCTGGTTCGAGCCTCGGCTGGGTCAGTTGGTATCTCTGTGTGGAGTTCTCATGTTCTCCTCGTGATCGCGTGGGTTTACTCCGGGTGCTCCGGTTTCCTCCACGAGTCCAGAGACATGCGGAATGAGAGATTTGGGTATAAACGATTGTTCGTAGTGTTTGAGTGAGAACGAGTGTGTGTGGATGTTTCCCAGCGATGGGTTGCAGCTGGAAGGGCATCCGCCGCATAAAACATATTCCAGAAGAGTTGGTGGTTCATTCCGCTGTGGAGACCCTGAAAGGGAAGAAAGCTGACGAGAAAATGGATGGAAGTCCACATCAAACCTACAAAATGTACATTCGGAGAATATTTCTGCTTGCTCTGTTGCTTATCGCGAGTGTGCTTTTGAATGGTCATGCAGGTTGTTTATTGCTGGTTTGAAAATGTGTGTTTTTTTTCTCTCTCTCTGTAACCTCTTCCCTTCTGCTGGAGTCAATTGTACTCGATCACGATGATGCATCATCAATTTTCTTATGCTGCTCAATAAACATTGGTGTATATGGTGGACGATGATGGTTTCTGTGCTTTAATCTAACAGCAAACATCTCTTTCAGGTTGTGGTCCATGCTGGCTTGGAAAGCTCTCTGTCTCATGGATGCTCAGAGATATGTTTATGCTAATTATAGCTTTCGTGGCTGACGGAGTGATCGTGGCTCTTTGTGTGACAGATTCTGTTCTTGAAGCCTTTCTGCTGAGCAACAGCCGAACCATGAAAAGAGACGGTGACCATTTCGTGTTCTGGTCTTGGGCTTTGGCCGGGAATCTTTGCATGAGTCTGTTTGAGCGGTCCGAGCCATACGCTCTGAGCATCTGCTTCAGAATCTTTTCAGAGACCCTTCTGTGATGGTCTGACAACACTCCCACGAACCCTCTCTGACAGCCGTCCCAAACGCAGGACTTCTGTCGCTGACGTCTGCCAGGTTCCAAACTCATTTGATTAATTATCAGTAGATTGAAAGTGTGGGGTGGGCTTGCTGGGGTGACCTACGGGTGTTAATTCGGTTATTCTATATTATAGTTTTTTTGCTTTATTGAAGGTGGCTGAAATGTGATTCTTGTGTTGGAACAAAACCTTCAGGTACGTGGCACTCCGGGAACAGGGGTTGCCCACCTCTGGTCCTTTAAGGTTGTTCCAAACTGAGAAAAGGTCGAAAGAGTATTTTCGGGGTTTCTAGGGTGATCAGTTGGGCTGCTGTCGGAGGAAAGGGTTCTTGTGAGCTCCTAAGGGTTTTACAGAGACTGTTTGAAGGCCGAGTTCGGTTCCTGGAGAGTTGATGGAACGTTAAAGGTGGTTTCTTTGCGGTACGCAGAGTTCCGGTGGTTGCTCTCTGAGAGCTTCGAAGTATCTTAAGGCATCCAAGATTTTTCGAAAGAAGTGCTTTTTGATTTTGGGGAGTTGCAAGTGGTGTCTGTTTGATTTCAGTGCTGTTCGCGGTTGATACGTTCAGAAAAAAGAATGGCAAGGTTCAACTCTCGGGTTGCTAGGGTGTTCACTTCGGGGTTGCTAGGGCGATCAGATTTGTTGCTCGGATGGCAGGTGGCTGCAAGATGGTTACTTGTTAAGATGTCCTAAGACCTACGTCATTCCGACAGAGCTACAGCCCCAAACTCCAGCTTCCCTGAACCCAATTAGGTTTTTGCTGAACTGAAGGACGAAATGTATTGCTTGGCCTTCCTCCCCTGGTCGGGTTATTCTAAGTTCTTCTCTATGGAGAAAGTGTTGCAAGAAAAGTGACTGTTGGAGATCAGTTAAGGAGTTCACAAGGGTTCTTAGAGAACGGTCCTTAGAGAATCTGTTAAAAAGATGGTCGCTGTGAGGCTCAAATGGTTTAATGGTTTGTAGTTTATTTTGCAGAAACATAGTTTTGAGGAAACAGCTAGGGCCGGTGCAGTGGGTAGCACAGTCGTCTCACAGCAAGAAGGTCTCTGGTTCGAGCCTCGGCTGGGTCAGTTGATATCTCTGTGTGGAGTTCTCATGTTCTCCTCGTGATCGCGTTGGTTTACTCCGGGTGCTCCGGTTTCCTCCACGAGTCCAGAGACATGCGGAATAAGAGAATTGAGTAAGAACGATTGTTCGTAGTGTTAAAGAGTGAATGAGTGTGTGTGGATGTTTCCCAGCGATGGGTTGCGGCTGGAAGGGCATCCGCCAGATGAGGGCATGTGCCAGAAGAGTCGGAGGTTCATTCCGCTGTAATGACCCCGAAAGGGAAGAAAGCCGACAAGAAAATGGATGGATGGATGGAAACAGTTAGGTTGCTTGAACGTTGAACTCTTGAAGAGACTGATGTGGTTTAAAGACCGCGGAAAGGCTTTATTTTGAAGATGGGGAAATTGAAAGGAAGTTGGGAGATGTTGGGATCTTCTAGGGCTTCCTTGGGTGGTGTGGAGGAGGAGGCTTCTGAACCAGTAGCTGCATGGCGCTGTTTCTCAAATGAGTTGTTCGGGGATTATTGGATATTTCGGGGGGAGGTTTGCTAGAGGAACCAGGAGAGCACAGGACCACAGGCTACTTCTAACAGAGATTAGCGCAGACGTTGGGTAGCTGTGGAGAAGTAACAGTTTTATATTGTAGGCAGCGCAGTCTTTTTCGCGGTGTGTTTGAAGCTTCTTCTTCCCACTGTTCTCTGCTGGACACACAGAATCAACTTCCTACTGGTAAGATGCAGAAACACTCATGTTGCTATGGAAACAAAAGAGCCATTGTCTCCTGATGCTGGGGGTAGATGTTCAGCACGTACCCGTTTCTCATCAGGTCACATCAGCCAGGAAAGTTCAGGAGAACTCAACGAACTTTTGGAAACTTCTATTGGTGAATTTCTGTAGATGATCGAGTAAACACTGCAGTGTTTACACATTTCTGCGCATTATAGGAGATAAAAAAATGGACAATCTGTGTTAATTCCAACATTTTCTTTCCCCCTTTCAATAACTATTGTTTAATTCAGTGTTTCTTTAAAACATCTTGCTTCTCCTATAAATAGTATTATTTGTCTTTAAATGTGTTATAAGTACATCTCTGCGTAACACAGTATCCTTATTAACGTATAAGAGAAAAAATAAAAAAATAGGGACCAACTTACAACAAAGAATAGCTTTATTAACTGTAGCAGAAAAGATTTAAGGCGCATCTGAAATGTAAAAAAGCATTAAATCTTAATAAAACTATAAAAATTGTTTTGCTGATCGTGATTGTTGACAATATTCTGCTCTTTTTCTCTGAAAAAACTCAAGCAGTTTATCAGCGTGATTGCAGCGTAACGTCTTTAAGTGACGCCTTCATTTATTTGGCTTCAAGCTGTCCACTGCAACATGTTTAGACTCAGTAAGCACACCTGTCTCTCCTCGTCTCCCACCGCAGTCACAGTGAAGCCAAGCGCTACAAACGCGTCATATTTCCTCGTCTTAGCTTTCGGGAGACTTTCGTTTGTCTCTTTATCTCCTTCTCTCTCCGTCTGTACACTTCCTGTCAACACTTCATACTATGAGAGCGCCACTGCCCCCTAATGTAGTGGAGTGGTATTGCACTGTATTCCAGAACAGTAAAAAAACGAAAAATAAAAAAGCATGTTCCCCGAGGTGAAACGCGCGTCCCTTGACGGAGCCTAGCGCCCCACTATTTGAGAACCACTGGTTTAATTGATGGATGCATTATATGTTAATTAACATTAATAGCTTAAACATTTGCATGAATGTTAAAGACACGCTTCTGTATGCAACCTATGTGTGCTCTTATACGTTTCCATATTTAGACCAACAGCTCCCATTTAAACGGTATGTACCAGCAATTGGCAGGGGGCGTTTATTTGTGCGCTAATGCCAATCCAGGGGCCCTTACCTTACTCCTACTGTGCCAAGGTAAGCAGTGCATGCAGGGGCCGGCCCTGATTGGCCCCCTTTGAGAATGTGTGCAGATGAAAAGGGAGCCTGGGTGGAGAGTTTTGATGATTGCAAAGGAAATGGCGAATAAAGGAGGCAAAACGCTGGCACAGAATCACTCTCGCAACAATCAGAGGCTAATCAGCACGAGGCGAGCTACACGCGCTGACTGTAGATCAAAAACGGTGGTTGGCTCGGCGGGATCGTTCCAGCTCTTGCTGTGGTGTTATTAGATGGCTGTGTGGACTCGACCGGGGGTTATCAAACACTGGGAAGAAAGAACAGGGACAGCCTTTGTTCAGCTCGTCTGAAAGTGTGCTGTTTCTCTGGTATTGTCTGCTAATGTGAGTGCAGAGCTGGGAACGTTGAGTACAGTTATAGGAACAAGAATTTGGCTTATTAGTGTGTGTGTGTCATATCCAGTGTTTTTTATTAATAAACACAAAAAGCTCCCTGAAAACCAGACATTTTACAATGTATGTTAAACTCTGTCCTCCACATGTTATTTTCCAAGATTAATCGCTAACTCGAATCGCAAGTTTTCCTGGGGCCAAAACCTGTGCTGCGTCCCAATCGGTGCACTATCCCCACTTTTAAGGGTGCGAAATGAGAATTAGTGTGTTCCGAACTGTAGTGTACATAAATAAAGTATCCAAACGGGTCCCGGATGAGTAGTTTTTTTGATTAGATTCTGAAGAGCAGATCAGTGAACGCTCTAATATTACCCACAATCCCCTGCGCTTGGACGGAAGGAGTTCTCTCTTGGACGCAGACAAGCTCTCTCTCTGTGATACGACTCATATTTAAAGAAGAAATAAATAATATTAATATAGAGAGTGTTATATTTATTATTAGAATATTTTTAGTGAAGGAATGGAAAAGAAGGAGTTAAGTTCTCGCAGGCGTAGATCACGTGATCACAGCTCCTTCAGTCACGTGACGGTTGAGTGCGTCTCAGATCGAGCTCACTCTCCTCTCACACGGTAAAAAACATCTACACTTTCTTCTGAGATTGAGTGCATACTTTAAGGGTGCGGTGTAAGGGTCCGGATTGGGACGCAGGGATACTGTTCAGATGTGTCCAAAAGTGTTTTTGTTGGGTGCTTCTAGTCTCTGTCTCACATCCAATCAGCCAAATTTTGAAAATAAAATGCATTTGTTTTAACCCTCATGTGGTGTTCACATTATTGTTCCTCTGGCAGTGTTTGCAAGTCTGGTGAACCCATTGAGTTTTAATCGCAATCAATACATTTTATGTTAAAACACTTAAAATATATTTGCTTTACCCAGGAAACAAGTGATTCAAATCAGATCAAATATACTTTAATTATTGATTTTAAAACTTTTCTTCACATTTAGAGTTTAAACCCCGTGTGGTGTTCTCATTATTGTAACTTTGGCAGGGTTGGTTGCATTTTGGGCCTTTTAATTCACTCAATCATAGAATTTTATGCTAACATCTAAAATTGTATGTTTGTTATTATGTGATTTGTGTTTGTTTGAAGACAGAATGAAGGTAAAGAATGTTCTATTTCCACTCTTCTACCTGCTCCGGCTCCGGTAGAGCGAACACCTCGTGTGTGATAGAAACGTGTGGAGAGATCCAGTGTGGGCTCAGAGAATTGTGTTCTGAGAGATGTTTCTCAGAGAAAACGAGCCGAGGACGATGAATCTCAGTTTCCAATAATAATTCCTCGTATAATTGTGCTTCTGATAAAAACCCGAAGATCCCACAGACCCGAACAGCACACGAGGGTTAGGTGACGTACGGTAATCATGCGCGATGAAGCGGACCAGCGGCCCGCATCAGATAAACATATTTATCTGGTATTTATACGGTCTAGTGTGCAACCACCAAAACCTCGTGATTGAATCGCCTCACATCTAAGCACATCACTACCGTAAAAAACGTTAAAAATATCTACACAACAACAACAACGTCTCAAACCTGCTGAGATGCTACTCTAGAACAAACTAATGGTGAATAAATAGTTTTGGTGCACTAACTATTGAACAAAAAAATGATAATTTATTGCCTTCAAATTTGGGCAAAAGTATTATGCACTAAGGTGAGTTTTCCAAAAAATTTATTTAAAATAAATCTACGCTGTAAAAATGTCTCAAATCTGCTAGGTGGCTACTCTAGAACATGCTAATGATGAATGAATAGTTTTGGTGGACTCATTATTTGAAAAATAAATGTTATTTGCCTCCATGCAGTAAGGTGAAACGTTCTTTTTAGGTTTTTCCAAAAGCTATTTAAAAAATCTATACAGTAAAACTTATCTTTACGTTCACTCTAGTCTAGAACATGCTAATAATTATTAAATAATTTTGGTGGACTAATTAATTTTAAAAATACATTTTATTTGCCTGCAATTTTGGCAAGTGTCACGCACTAAGGTGAAATGCTCACTTTTAGATTTTTCCACAAATTTATTTTAAAAAAAACCTATACAGTAAAATTGTCTCAAATCTGCTGTGACGCTACTCTAGAACATGCTAACAATGAAGAATTCGTTTTGGTACACTAAATATGAAAAGAAAAAATTTGATATAATTTATTGTCTTCAAAATTGGGCAAAAGTGTCACTCACTAAGGTGAGTTTTCCAAAAAAAATTTTTAAAAATAAATCTTTAGTGAAATGCTCACTTTTAGATTTTTCCACAAATTTATAAAAAAAAACTAAAAACCTATACAGTAAAAATTTCTCAAATCTGCTCTGCCACGACTCTAGAACATGCTAATGGTCAACTAATTATTTTTTAAAATTACCTTCAAATTTGGACAAATTAACTAAAATAAAATGCTCACTTTTAGTTTTTTTCCACAAATCTATTTAAAAACAATCTACACAGTAAAAATGTTTTACAGTGTTCTTTACATCTACTCTAGAACATGCTCATGATGAAGAACAAGCTTTGGTGGACTAAATATTTAAAAATTAAATCTGTACAGTAAAACGACTCCATAGCGTATCTGCTCTATTCCGCTCCGAGTTATTAAAGCTCACACGAGGACGCAAAGAAAAACACAACACACCATCAAGCAAAGTCTTCACTCGTGAGGCGACGTGTGAGAAATCAAGACGTGAAAAAACATCTCAGACAGTCAACAATCAGGGCTTCCTTCTTCTTTTGTGTGGTTCCCATAGCAACACGAGAAGAACTTCTGCCGTTCTATCAGTAATTTGGAACTTGAAATGGATATCAAACAGTTGCTCAGAGGCAGCTCTTGGTTGCGTGTGTATTTCATTGCTTGAAAGAAAGCTTAAAGTCATTATAAACATGTGTGGAAACATGCTTTTGTCCACAGAACCTTCGTTTAAAGAGTGGAACTCTCTAGAAAGGTACAAGAAGTGAAGCTCTCGATGAGGATGTTGTGTGGAGTTGGTTGATTTTATTTTGTTTTGTTTTTTCCTACAGGTCGTCCATTTCAATCCCTCACAGAAGGTTCTCTTGCAACAGTTAGAAGAAGCATCTATTTTTTTTATCATTATATCATTCGCTGAGGAGCAGAACGAGGGAACGTTTGACTCGTATCCTGAAATTTTGTCGTCGAAAATGAACGTTAAAGATTTAAAAAGTGTTTCCACACTGCGATGAAGTTTATTTAAAAGTTAGACAAAACTTCACAGCACATCTTGCCGTGAGCGCTGGTTTCTTCTTCGCTCCTCTCCCACTCTTGCCCTGGCCTTAAAATCAGACCCTGCTGCCATATCACCCTATGCAAATACCTTCTGATCAATCCAATCAGATTCTCTCAAATGTGCTAATGTTACTTCTGCTGGGAGATAAGCATCTCCAAAAGGGGGAGGGTGAATTCTTCAACAAAGACTCTTCCAAACTAAAGACAAAGTATTTTGAAACACCCCATACTCGTGAAGTAATTATATTGTTTTAGCTAGGTTTTCAACTACAATCCCCCCTTTTGGAAATTTGAACAAAACGACGGAAAGCGTCGTCACAAAGTCTCGTCAGGAAGCGCGAGTCGACATCTGAAATCGGCAAAGTACGCACACGGTGAAAGTGGCCGTTTGTGACCCTTGAAATGATTAAATGACTCTCTCGCGAAGGAACCTGGGAGTACAGTTTTCTGTCATTTTAGGCTCCTGGCTGCTCTGGAGAAAGAACGTTCTGGACAGCTCTGAAGCTCTCGGATCGACTCTCGGGTGAGTTCAGGTGCTCAGAAAAAGCTCTCAGACGAAGCGGAGCTAAGCACTCTTAGAATGACGAGCTGCTGAGGTGCTTTTTTTCAGAGAGGCTTTGTTCTCCCTCGGTTTGCACTCGTTGGGATCAGGAGTGGGCTCGCTGAACGTGAAGAGCTGTTCTGGAGAGGATCAGAGTTCAGGAGAGCGTGAGTGTTCGCCATCGATCTGCTCGGAGCGCTGGGAATGAACCATCTGAGCTGCTTTTGATTGTGAACTCTTTCTTTCTTTTTACATAAAACCACGAGATCTTTAACGTTGATTTATTTAGTAAGCCGATGCATTTTTTTTTAAAGCTAATTATTTGTTGCCATCTTTAATTCTCAACGGTTTTGCGAGATCACAAAAAAACGAAGAGAAGAGATTCAGAAAATTATTGATTTATTCTGAAAGATTTGTATTGTATGTATTTTTCATATCATATTCTATTTAATATGATTATTTATATTTTTAAAATATACAATTTCATTGCGCTATAGCTAAATATTTTTGATATATTTAAATATAAATACAAAAAAGGAGAAGTATCAGTTTGAATATCAGTTATTTTTGCTATGATTTTTGACATAAGGTTCTAGTATTATTTAGAATTAAATGTGTTTTTATTTCATTTTGTTACTATTTTGGAAGGCTGAGTATGTTATTGCTTTTGTAATGAATTGTGACAGTGATTGACAGCCTCCACGAGGGGATAAGCCACATAGGTTCTCGCTGAGGAAGAAGCTCTGTTTGTGCGTGTCGCTGACCTTCTAACTAGTTTGCAATTCAGATCAAAGAGTTACGCATCATTATTCTTACTATTATTACACGCGTTCAATCATTGAACAGTGTTACAACTGAGGGAGAGAGAGAGGGAGGGAGGGAGAGAGAGAGAGAGAGAGTGGGAGAGAGGAGAGAGAGAGAGAGAAGGAAGGAGAGAAGGAGAGGGAGGGAGAGATAGAGGATAGAGGGAGGGAGAGGGAGAGAGAGATAGAGGAGAGAGAGAGATAGAAGATAGACAGAGGAGAGAGAGAGGTAGGGAGAGTCGAACTGACAGGTGCTTGCTTCTCTGAGTTACCATGGCGACCGACATCCCATTACTGTACATCTCCTGAATGTTAAGATTGAATGATTTACTCTCACTCTTCTGCAAGAGACAAAATACAAAACTTTTTTTTTTAAGAATTTAGAATTTTAATTCACCTATAGCACAGTTTTCCCTGTCAATGCTAAAACAAAACAAAGAACGAGGAAACAAAAAATATGTTGTTATTAATTAGATAATATAAAAAAACTGCTATTGTAAGAATCTAATCAAATTAAAATACAAATTATTACAATTAATTAAAATCAAACTAAACGCGCACACACACACACGTGCATGCACACACACCTATCCAAGAGAGAACATAGATCTAAACCTATGAAAAGAGTTTTTTTCCACAAAAACTACAAACAAAATATTGATTTGTGCCCATTTCTCTTCATTTGATTTGAAAAATTAATGTTTTTCGTGTTTAATTATACTTTCAAAGAGGGAGCCCAAACCACTGAGTCAAGCGAGCCTATCCACGGGGGAACGTTTTATATTTAGGTTCTCTAATGCTTAAAGTAATCACAAGGAAAGGATTACATTCCAACCTTGTTGTGCTTATTACAAAAAAAACTAAGATTTTATACTAACGTAAACATGCATAGCTAGCAGTGTTTTCGAGGACTACACTGGAATTCCTCGTATGACTAAGAATATTTTATTACACGTAGCGCCTTTCCAAAGCTCAAAGACACTTTACAAAGTCAGCAGGAACATGACGCACACAGAGAAGCAAACGCAAAGGTCTCAAGGAAAGGCAAAAGAAGTTGCATGAGACGGATTGAGAGGGCGATTCCATTGAACATGAAGCTCGGCGAACGAACCAGATGGATAACATTCAGAAAACCCTGAGTGATGAGAACTGTGAGAAGAAAAGAGAAGTCAAATGCCAAGAAAGGACTAAACGCGATTGCACTATCCAAGAGTGGACTCCGAGAGCTAAGTGTGCCTTTCCGAGAGGAGACATTGTCATACGGCGTTCACAATACAGGTAGAATCGTTGGGTTTTCATTAGCTGTATGCCAAAATCATCAATATTAAAACAATAAAAGTCTTGAACTGCTTCAGTTGTGTGTAATGAATCTGAAATATATGAAAGTCTAATGTTTATCAGTACATTACAGAAAATAATGGACTGTATCACAATACACTAATTTTTTGAGAAGAACCTGTTCACGTTCTGCTGTTATATTCTAATTTAATGAGATGCGTCCCTTCTGCCGTGAACCTAAACAGAATATCAGGAGTAGTGCTCCTTCTTCTGTGAGGGGTTGTTAAGCGCAGTGAGACGCTGCGCTCATTTCAGTCCTCGCAGGACGTGTCAGATCTCTCTCGTGATTAATACCGGAGAAAATGGAAACCGTGGGAGCTCCGGAGGAGAAGATCTCAAAGACGTCGTGCATCAAAAGCGATGGATTCCTCGCTGACTCCCTTCCTTCCTCTTTGCTAGATAAGAGTGTGTAGCGTAGGGGTCCCAGTGCTCGGCCCAAAAACAGCTACCAGTCGGGACGGAAGGCTCATGTGTTCCGTCTGGAAACATCCATCGGCTTTCTTCCCTTTCAGGGTCTCCACAGCGGAATGAACCTCCAACTCTTCTGGAATATGTTTTATGCGGCGGATGCCCTTCCAGCTGCAACCCATCGCTGGGAAACATCCACACACACTCATTCTCACTCAAACACTACGAACAATCGTTTTCTCCCAATTCTCTTATTCCGCATGTCTCTGGACTCGTGGAGGAAACCGGAGCACCCGGAGTAAACCCACGCGATCACGAGAAGAACATGAGAACTACACACAGAGATACCAACTGATCCAGCCGAGGCTCGAACCAGAGACCTTCTTGCTGTGAGACGACTGTGCTACCCACTGCGCCACCGTGACGCTTTGTCTGGAAACAGCGCTAAAGGATTTTAAATAACTCACATAAATTCATATATCTGACTCCATAATTGATTTTAAAAGATTTTATCTTTAACATTATTCTTGGTCACAGCCAAATAAATTAGCATGTTAATGATTAATGATAATATTAAGTTTTAACCCACTCAATGACCTTTAATTTTACTCACACTTGATGTTAATATTCTTATTAACCCTTAAAAGTGTTTCAGTAAAAGAAGAGTGACTGAAAAAGGTTCAAACATTTATTATCATTGATGTGTATAAACAATGCATTACATTATACAGCGTATGAAATATGAACCAAGAGTAAGGATTTATTGTCTACACTTAATTTGGATTTGATCGTTCTAAAACAAGTGTTACATTTTAACTCCAAGATTACTATGTGATAAGTGAGCTCTAGAGCTCTTCCTTCAGGGGCCGATCTCAGAGACGAGAAGGGCCTGGGTTCGAGTCTGGCATCTGCCTTTGAGATCTTCAGAGCGATCTCCTCCAGAGAGGAGGAACCTAACCAGGAACTCTCATCAGAGAGCGTCAGTCGAAGCTGTTGGGAGTTTTAGGTATTTAAGGCAATCGTGATTGTTTCTCAGAGGAAAGATGAGGCTCATCGAGAGACAAAGCTGCTGAGATTCAGGTGTAAATGAAGAGCTCGTCCCGGAGCTTTTGATACTCAAACACACTCAAACGCAGATTCAGTAAACACAGTGAGGCACACGTCACTCTGAGACCCTGAACCTGTTTTTGGCTCTTTGTCATTTCAATCGTCTCATTTCGCCGGATGTGCGTGTGAGAAGATAGAAGATAGCAGTGCACGTTGGTTCCTGCTCTTCGTTTGGTCTTCTCCAGCAGATCACACAACGACACAATTCAGCTTCTTACAGTAGCGTGCCTCTCCCAGCGCCACAAATGAACACCAGCGCTGCGGTGACTTCGGTGTCTGCAGTTTCTCCAGAAGGACAAGGTTTCGTTGTGTTCGTTGTGAGCTCCAGACCTCTCTGATGTTCTCGCGCTCGGTTCTCCTGGTGCTCTGAGAGCCAATCCTACATTTATAACAAAAACACTTTAAACAAATAGTTTTTCTCATAATTTCAAAATACATTCATGCTATAAGAGTTCATACACAGGTAAATATTACACTACGAGGAAGATCACATTACTACCGCATTACTACAATAAAAAAAAAGAATACACGAATTAGCGTTTCGTCCGTGTTGCAGCCAAATGCGCAGTTACTATCGATGGTTTACATTGTGCTAATGTGTGATTGACTGCGTTTATTTTATGTAATATGATAAAATGTTGTTGATCCTACTTCTCCGGTCCAAACAGCTGAAATCTTTTGATTTTCATTTGAGGTCTCCTGTATGAAATGAAGAAATGAAAGCACTAATGTGTGCTTATTTATTCTTAAAGATTAAATAAAGAGATTATAATATTATGTATATTGTTGTTACTACTCGGTGTGTCACTATTTGTCAGGATCTGTCACGAATCAGGTTTGTAGATGTTTGTCGCTAGAGGACCGATCACTGAAAGTGCTTCCCTCGGTTTTGTTTTACCTTGTTTTCAGTTTTCACTCTTTGTTTATTCTGTTTTGGTCATGTGACTGACGGCGGCCATCTTTGATTTGTTTCGTCTCTTAAGCACATGATCTTGTTGTTGTTCCTACCTCTCCTCGCTCTTCTCGGTTTCTAGTTGGAGCTTTTAGTTAGAGTTTCCCTCGTTCTGTTTGATTGGGTTCTCTCTATAAGCTTCCCTCGGTTTTCTCTTCCTTGCGGTTCTTTACTCCTTATCTGTGCGTTGATCCTGTTTGTAAGGTATTTGTAGTTGCTCTTTCTGTTGAATCTGGTCTTTAGTTTGTGTATTGTTCATTGTTTTCTCCTTGTGCTTTTGCTGTGTTTGCCCCACCTTCCCGGGGCTTGTTATTTGTTTCTTTAATAAATGATTATTTAAAGGCTGTCATGCATTTGGGGTCCGCTTCTCTCTTTCGGCCCCGCAGCCTGACGAACATGGAGTTTATTTAGCGCATGTCTTCTGTGGGATTGCACTGTAGTTGAGCTGCAGTTGTTCACCCTTTTTCCTTTTAAACCGAGTATATAGAAAGTTCATTAGCACATACATGCTCAAAATCACTTTTGCACTCAACTTCCCGAACAAAAAGCCTACAGAAATACTTACCATGTTTGACTCACTTTTGTTTTTTTGTTTTACTGTTGCGGCCGCTTTTTTAGCAATTTACAGATTTTAATCAAAGCCATTTACCTTTTCAGTCCAAAAACACTGGGAGCACTTGCTTATTTTAACTTTAAAAATGAAATATGTGTGGGTATTGAGCAATTGTCTCGAGTCTGTTGACGCTAATGCTAGAAACATTTATCAAAATATCATAATTTGTGGTAAAACTGTGTGATTAACTTTGTGGTAAAAAAAAATCTTAATTTGTTGTAAAACTCAGACTGTAGTTGGTCAGATTTCACATAATCAACTCATTCTGTGCAAAATTCAACGGTTTTAAATAAATTTGCTTGAATAGAAATCCAGTGTTTAGCTTAGCATACACCAACTTGCCTTTCATCAGTTTATTTTGAGAATACCGTGGCAGAGAAAGATTAAGTTACAATCAAATCTTGTATGAATAAAAACATATATTGTGTCCCCTACATTCATTTATATATTTTTTCAGGTCTTATTTTCACTAACATTTGGTTATAACATTATTTCTTTAAGTCATTATTTAGTGGTTTAAATGGATTTACTTATATAGAAATCCAGTGTTTAAGCTTAGCACAAACGGATTTGCTCTTGTTTATTTCAACACATTAAACATTTAGATAAATACACATTTTAGCTACAGCTGTTTTGTATTTGTATTATTGTTTTACGTTGCTGTTTGCTTTGCTGTCCTCGTTTAGCCTCTGCTGAATAAGCGCACACTCGGTCAAAAAGAGGAAAATGTTTATTAAAGTAATCCTGAAACGTTTTATTTTGAATCGACTCTTTGGATCTTTTCGCTGACTCTTTGGATCTCTCGTGACTCGTCAGTTTTAGAGGCAAACAGCGCATGCGCGACGCAAAGAAAGATGACGGCTGTGCGCGTGCGCGGACGCCTGCGGCGGTAATAGTCAGTGAAAAGTGAAAACACGGTAAAAAAACTCACTTTTTAAAGTTTCATCCGCATAAAATAGTAATTTAAATGTTATAATTTTATTATATGATATAAAAGCACAACCATTTTTACATTACTTGCACTCGGATCTGAACTTTAAGTTGCTAATTGTCGTTTTCATTTCACGGCGTTCACTTCCGGTGATGATTGATTAATAACAGTTTTATCTTCTCCCCGTTTTAAATATAAGAATAAATTGTGTTGAGACTCTTGTAATATTCTCAGTCAACTCAAAGTGTCCGTGTTTCTGTCAATTTTACGGTTTAGTTTTATTTTAATGAAGTCACAATTAAACGTGTAACGTAAAGTATAAACAAATATAACGTGAACGTATTAGATTTTTTTATATGAAATGTTATTTCAGCTGTTTTCAAATCACCTAGCTTTTAGAAATGAAGGTACAATATTTGGTGACACCATTCTTTTTTACGTTCATAAAGGCAATATTTAAAGCTTTGAAGAGTTGTCATTTTTAAATCGTAAAAATACCATTTTAACACAGCTAAAAGGGAAGTTTATTTAATGTTTAAAATTATTTTAATATAATGCTTGTCAAATGAAATGTATTGTTTTGTATCCTGTAGGTTACACCAATAGTTAACGATTTACTCTTTCTTCTCATTAAATGTGTCGTTTTGAATCTTTATCATTGCAGACTACACACTTTATTAATCCTGTTTATGTGTCATTTTTGTTTTAAAGTCTAACTCTTTGTACCCAGTAAAATCTTGAGAGTTGATTAAGTCATGTAGCTACAGCAACAGGAAGTGTTTGTGACCCTAGCTTTAGCTGGTACAGATCCAAGTTTCAGTCTCAACTTCACTGCAAATCCTCTTTTGTTCTGACCCTCGTTCAGAAACTGTCTGGAGCAAACAAACACGTGTTTTGGTCGATCTGCGAAGCATTTACTCCATAAATAAAAGTTATCCTCTCAGTTCTTACAGGTTCCTGTGTTCTTCTTCTTTATTTCCCAAAACATCACAGACCTCCGGCGCCAGGGACACTCACGAGCAAAATTGAGGTTTGTGTTTACAACGGACGCAGAGGGGCGGAGTTTATGGTGATTATTGGGAAGTGTCACAGCGACTCGTTCTCAGAGGGTTTAAAGGATTTGTTGTGATCAAAATAAAACCTTTGGATGGATTTTTATTGGTTTAGGGAGGAGGAGGAGCTTTTTCCCCCAGGCCATCCGGACCCTCAACCAGTACACCTCGTACCTGGACTTCTGGACTCACCCCCGCACTTAGTTTCATACACTCCAGAGCACTTTGACACAGTTACACTTGTCACTTTAACACTGAACACTGACATTGCTGCTTATTGTAAATATTTCTCTTACTTTTCTAGTTTATATAATATTTATACTTTTTGTTGGACAGTCAAAAAAAAAACATTTCACTGCATGTCATACCATGTATGTGACAAATAATATTTGAACTTGATTTACAAACGTACAAACTGTCCAAACAGCAGGAAAACGTTTCATTTTCATCTGAACGCTTCTTTAACATGCTTCAAATATATTTAATTGGTAATATTATAATATAATCTCCCCTACTGTAAGTCGCTTTGGACAAAAGCATAAATGTAAATATATATATATAAATAGAGAAAGGAAATTGTTTTCTCCGGGTTTAACAAGAGAAGCAACAAATGAGGGTCCGCTCCGATCACAAAAGAAAAGAAACGATTATAGAAGAGGCTCACGTTCGTTCGTATATTTCACATCAGCATCTCTGATACTTTTTATTATCAGATAAACCATTTTTATAAGATTTTATGATAGACAGATGCAGTATAATGTTAATATATGCCTTTTTTGAGCGTTTATTGCTACTTATTCTCTTGAAATGCCACATACATAAAGATGATGGACAATAATGGTGTTTTTGGCAGAAGAGAAGTTGATAGTAAAGTCATACAAACTTGTTCCTTTCAGTTTGTGTGGAAACCCTGTTTTTGTTTAATCATTCTCATTCGGAGGCGAGTGAGAGAACTGAATAATCGCAAAAGCATTTCATCTATTAAACACATCTTGAGAGAACATCCGGTTAATAATTCCACGAGGAGAAGAACCTGACTGGAGAAGATCTGAGAGAAGTCCACGCGAACCCAAAAGAGCTAAAAAAAAAAAACGTTTTTACTGAGGACATACTTGAGCTGGGAATTGTAACTTAGTTTTAAAACAAGTTTTAATGATCCTACGAGCTTTGCAATTGAAATATTAACAACATTTTAAAGCTGGGATAGCCATGAAATGGTCGTGTTGCCGTGAGGAAGATAAGAAAGAGAAAAGAAAACTGATTAATCCCAGTGAAATAAACATTATCACTACACAAAACAGTTTCACTTCACTTCTGCCGTTTTTCTGCGAACTCTTTAATCAGCGGTTTGCTAATAATAAGCTGAATTCCACCGAGAGTCACACCTCATCAACACTCTTCCGTTCTCCCTCCGGCTCTCTGTTACCCCCGGAGCAATTAATTTCCCCGCGGCGCTTCCTGCGTTCACACTCTGAGACCGAAACGGCTGCGATCATCACGGCGGCGATGTTTTGTCCTCTCATTAGGAGCCGAGTGTGAATGTGCTTTACACGGTTACTGTCTCTAACCTCGCAAGCCTTTTAATGAGCGCATTCAGAACATCCCGCCGCCTTTTTTATCCTCCCAGAGACGCAGGCGCGAGTTTATGCATAATCACGCTGTTAGCAGGGCAAACTAAATGCTGGAGAGAGAGGCTCGGCTGGTAAATCGACCCCGAAAAGATGCTCCAAAGCAACGCTGCTGATGTTTTCCGGGAAATTAGACGCGAAGTTGGACTTGAGCAACAGAAAGAGGTTTTGGGTTACGGTTTTCTCGCTCTGGAGAACCTGTGGAAGTATCGGGAGATGAATGCATCAGAGCTCTGTGTTCAGGAGTAAAATCAGTGTCATGCACCTTCTTCTGTTGAGCTCCAACATGGCGACCGAGAAATAAACCTGGTGGTTTCGCTCTCTGGCATCCTGTGTCTTTAACATCGTAGCTCCGAGAGAAGCGCACAGGCATCTTAACTGCACAGAACAAATCTAAATATATGAATACAACAACTAGCACAGTAGGATGGGAGTCTTCACGTACTTTACTCTCCGAGTCCAATTCTGAGGTCCACGATCCAATTCCAAAACAATTCTTCATATACAATATGCTTAAATGTGCTTAATTTACGTTTCAAATAAATAGTTTCTATGTTCAGAGTCAGAGTTTGTTCATTGTTAGAATCTCTTTTTGTCATTTTTAAGATTGAAATACTGTCAGAGTGAACCGAAGACTCATTTCTCACTCATCTGTGATGCTTTGTTGACCAATAGTGCGTGCCGAGCCTTCAGAAACAGGCGATTCGTCGGCTTGACACACAACTATAAACCCAGATTAAGATCGCTAACCCTTGGTGATGAAACCTGCCACTATTTCGCTTGGCTTTTCAGAATTTGGCTGAAGCTTTGCGATGTTTTTAAACAGTACATCGACTATTAGTGATGTGTCGTTCATGATCGATTCGTTCTTTTTGAACGACTCTTTAATGTGACTCCGCAGGAAGGAATCGTGTCAGAGAGGGATTGGTTCAGTGGGGCATGCGCAGCGTTCCTCTAGTTTTCTGAGAGTAACGCGCTCATCATTAATGATGAGAGAACGAAAGGAGCCGGAGGCCTCAAGAAAGATCTAATCTTTTCTGTTTCTGGCTCAAACTGCATTTGGTTAATATTAGGAGCGTCATGTGACAGAAGGCCCCGGGGCCGGACTGAACTCTCTGTTACCATCAGAGAGAAGTGATGTGTGGAACGAATGAGACTCATTCCTTTTGCTGAACGGGACTCAAAGATTCGAGTCGGTGAAATGATCCGAACTTCCCATCACTAGCAACTATTATAGGTTAATAACAAAAGCACATAAACACATAAATGGTGGCAGGCATATCGTATCATCCTATCGCTCTGTTTAAACCTGTAAATGGCAAGCTGTATTTTCATCGTTCAGCCTGAAGTCCTTTTGCTTTCTTGTCTCTGATGGGAAAATCAAAACACAAAAAAGATGACTTTTTTGGAGCAAGTAAAAAAAAAAAAAAAGTTTTTCATCTGCAAATAGATTTTAAGCAGGGCAAAATTTTTTTATTTAAACTATAAACTGGTTTAAACCATGAAAAAAAAACTAAGATTGTATCTATGGGCGATATCACCCAGCTCGTGTCGTATCTGAGATCCATTAGACTTCTTACGGGACGCGTCCGGACTGACGGGGGTTCAATGAGGGCCCCATGACAATCCTTCACCTGTGCGTTAGCTGTTTCGGTGCGCTCCGGACCCTTCACTTCCTGCATCAAATACAAATGCATTCGGGATTCTGGTTCGTAACAAAGAAATGAGGTTTTCCTGACCTTCGTAGATGCTCTTGGAGTTTTTTCAAGGGTTGAATACTCTCTCACGTCCGAGCGAACACGGCTGTAGTCGAAGATCTCGTCTGCTGGCTCCTGCTGAAGCTAGTGTTTGTGAATATAGAGATAAATCCATATCGGTGGAGCGCAGATATGAAGTGTTTGCTTTGGGTTTGATGCTGTTTGCTGAGGAAGTGATCGTAGGTTGGATGTGAAATTACACCACCGGCTCCAGGGGCCGTGGTGATATGGCCTTACAGGATTTAGTCTGTGTTTATTAGCATATCAAGATAAAGTTATAACCTTCTCGACGAAGATATACTTCAATTTTTCTATTTTCCTGTAGAAAAGACCTCATTCTGAGAAGAAGTTTTGTTGTTATTAGTGCTTCATTTTGTAGGGCTCTGCTTGGGTGCAGTTTTGTGATAAATGCACAAACGACAGCTGGTGTAAAACTTTGTGGTAAAAGTTAAATATTAGGCTCGCTTTCTAAAAGAATCCAAGTTGAGAAACGATTTCTGAACTGAGAGTGAACAGCTAATGTTTGTTACTGTGTTTTCTAACATTGGCGCAAGGACCTACCAGCCAATCAGAATCCAGTATTCAGACAGACCATGTCATAAAAGGAGTCAGTAGAGACTTCGAGGCGGAGGATTTTGCTTCGATCTTTTTTTTTTGTCATCGAGTGACTTGAGTACGCTCGATATTTTTAAATTTTTTAATTTCTTTTTTTTCAAGAATCACGATAATGAAGCGAAGTGAAAGTGAGCAGTCGGCCAGATCTGGAGTGAGCCGTACCCGGAGTGTGTGCTCTGCATGTAACCCATCCCAGTGTACACACACACACAGCAGTGAACAAACACACCGCGAGCACTCACCTGGAGCAGTGGAGGCCATGACTGCGGCCCCCGGGGAGCCATGATGTGTTTTTGTGAACGATTCGTTCAAAAAGAACGAATCTTTACAGTGAGATGTGAGGAACTACTCTTCATAGTGAATGATTCGTTCTCGCCATCTCCTTCAATCTCACAATTGCTTCTCGATGAACTCAGAGCCGGATACAGAAAAGAGCAGTTCATTAGAATCGCTCTTCAACTCGTTCTTATCGTTCTCGATGCTTCTCAATGAACTCAGAGCCGGATACAGAAAAGAGCAGTTCATTAGAATCGCTCTTCAACTCGTTCTTATCGTTCTCGATGCTTCTCGATGAACTCAGAGCCGGATACAGAAAAGAGCAGTTCATTAGAATCGCTCTTCAACTCGTTCTTATCGTTCTTGATGCTTCTCAATGAACTCAGAGCCGAATACAGAAAAGAGCAGTTCATTAGAATCGCTCTTCAACTCGTTCTTATCGTTCTCGATGCTTCTCAATGAACTCAGAGCCGGATACAGAAAAGAGCAGTTCATTAGAATCGCTCTTCAACTCGTTCTTATCGTTCTCGATGCTTCTCAATGAACTCAGAGCCGGATACAGAAAAGAGCAGTTCATTAGAATCACTCTTCAACTCGTTCTTATCGTTCTCGATGCTTCTCAATGAACTCAGAGCCGAATACAGAAAAGAGCAGTTCATTAGAATCGCTCTTCAACTCGTTCTTATCGTTCTCGATGCTTCTCAATGAACTCAGAGCCGGATACAGAAAAGAGCAGTTCATTAGAATCACTCTTCAACTCGTTCTTATCGTTCTCGATGCTTCTCAATGAACTCAGAGCCGGATACAGAAAAGAGCAGTTCATTAGAATCGCTCTTCAACTCGTTCTTATCGTTCTCGATGCTTCTCAATGAACTCAGAGCCGGATACAGAAAAGAGCAGTTCATTAGAATCGCTCTTCAACTCGTTCTTATCGTTCTCGATGCTTCTCAATGAACTCAGAGCCGGATACAGAAAAGAGCAGTTCATTAGAATCACTCTTCAACTCGTTCTTATCGTTCTCGATGCTTCTCAATGAACTCAGAGCCGGATACAGAAAAGAGCAGTTCATTAGAATCGCTCTTCAACTCGTTCTTATCGTTCTCGATGCTTCTCAATGAACTCAGAGCCGGATACAGAAAAGAGCAGTTAATTAGAATCACTCTTCAACTCGTTCTTATCGTTCTCGATGCTTCTCAATGAACTCAGAGCCGAATACAGAAAAGAGCAGTTCATTAGAATCGCTCTTCAACTCGTTCTTATCGTTCTCGATGCTTCTCGATGAACTCAGAGCCGGATACAGAAAAGAGCAGTTCATTAGAATCGCTCTTCAACTCGTTCTTATCATTCTCGATGCTTCTCGATGAACTCAGAGCCGGATACAGAAAAGAACAGTTCATTAGAATCGCTCTTCAACTCGTTCTTATCGTTCTCGATGCTTCTCAATGAACTCAGAGCCGGATACAGAAAAGAGCAGTTCATTAGAATCGCTCTTCAACTCGTTCTTATCGTTCTCGATGCTTCTCGATGAACTCAGAGCCGGATACAGAAAAGAGCAGTTCATTAGAATCGCTCTTCAACTCGTTCTTATCGTTCTCGATGCTTCTCGATGAACTCAGAGCCGGATACAGAAAAGAGCAGTTCATTAGAATCGCTCTTCAACTCGTTCTTATCGTTCTCGATGCTTCTCGATGAACTCAGAGCCGGATACAGAAAAGAGCAGTTCATTAGAATCGCTCTTCAACTCGTTCTTATCGTTCTCGATGCTTCTCAATGAACTCAGAGCCGAATACAGAAAAGAGCAGTTCATTAGAATCGCTCTTCAACTCGTTCTTATCGTTCTCGATGCTTCTCAATGAACTCAGAGCCGGATACAGAAAAGAGCAGTTCATTAGAATCGCTCTTCAACTCGTTCTTATCGTTCTCGATGCTTCTCAATGAACTCAGAGCTGGATACAGAAAAGAGCAGTTCATTAGAATCGCTCTTCAACTCGTTCTTATCGTTCTCGATGCTTCTCGATGAACTCAGAGCCGGATACAGAAAAGAGCAGTTCATTAGAATCGCTCTTCAACTCGTTCTTATCGTTCTCGATGCTTCTCGATGAACTCAGAGCCGGATACAGAAAAGAGCAGTTCATTAGAATCGCTCTTCAACTCGTTCTTATCGTTCTCGATGCTTCTCAATGAACTCAGCCGGATACAGAAAAGAGCAGTTCATTAGAATCGCTCTTCAACTCGTTCTTATCGTTCTCGATGCTTCTCGATGAACTCAGAGCCGGATACAGAAAAGAGCAGTTCATTAGAATCGCTCTTCAACTCGTTCTTATCGTTCTCGATGCTTCTCAATGAACTCAGAGCTGGATACAGAAAAGAGCAGTTCATTAGAAGCGCTCTTCAACTCGTTCTTATCGTTCTCGATGCTTCTCAATGAACTCAGAGCCGGATACAGAAAAGAGCAGTTCATTAGAATCGCTCTTCAACTCGTTCTTATCGTTCTCGATGCTTCTCGATGAACTCAGAGCCGGATACAGAAAAGAGCAGTTCATTAGAATCGCTCTTCAACTTGTTCTTATCGTTCTCGATGCTTCTCGATGAACTCAGAGCCGGATACAGAAAAGAGCAGTTCATTAGAATCGCTCTTCAACTCGTTCTTATCGTTCTCGATGCTTCTCAATGAACTCAGAGCCGGATACAGAAAAGAGCAGTTCATTAGAATCGCTCTTCAACTCGTTCTTATCGTTCTCGATGCTTCTCAATGAACTCAGAGCCGGATACAGAAAAGAGCAGTTCATTAGAATCGCTCTTCAACTCGTTCTTATCGTTCTCGATGCTTCTCAATGAACTCAGAGCCGGATACAGAAAAGAGCAGTTCATTAGAATCACTCTTCAACTCGTTCTTATCGTTCTCGATGCTTCTCAATGAACTCAGAGCCGAATACAGAAAAGAGCAGTTCATTAGAATCGCTCTTCAACTCGTTCTTATCGTTCTCGATGCTTCTCAATGAACTCAGAGCCGGATACAGAAAAGAGCAGTTCATTAGAATCACTCTTCAACTCGTTCTTATCGTTCTCGATGCTTCTCAATGAACTCAGAGCCGGATACAGAAAAGAGCAGTTCATTAGAATCGCTCTTCAACTCGTTCTTATCGTTCTCGATGCTTCTCAATGAACTCAGAGCCGGATACAGAAAAGAGCAGTTCATTAGAATCGCTCTTCAACTCGTTCTTATCGTTCTCGATGCTTCTCAATGAACTCAGAGCCGGATACAGAAAAGAGCAGTTCATTAGAATCACTCTTCAACTCGTTCTTATCGTTCTCGATGCTTCTCAATGAACTCAGAGCCGAATACAGAAAAGAGCAGTTCATTAGAATCGCTCTTCAACTCGTTCTTATCGTTCTCGATGCTTCTCGATGAACTCAGAGCCGGATACAGAAAAGAGCAGTTCATTAGAATCGCTCTTCAACTCGTTCTTATCATTCTCGATGCTTCTCGATGAACTCAGAGCCGGATACAGAAAAGAACAGTTCATTAGAATCGCTCTTCAACTCGTTCTTATCGTTCTCGATGCTTCTCAATGAACTCAGAGCCGGATACAGAAAAGAGCAGTTCATTAGAATCGCTCTTCAACTCGTTCTTATCGTTCTCGATGCTTCTCGATGAACTCAGAGCCGGATACAGAAAAGAGCAGTTCATTAGAATCGCTCTTCAACTCGTTCTTATCGTTCTCGATGCTTCTCAATGAACTCAGAGCCGGATACAGAAAAGAGCAGTTCATTAGAATCGCTCTTCAACTCGTTCTTATCGTTCTCGATGCTTCTCGATGAACTCAGAGCCGGATACAGAAAAGAGCAGTTCATTAGAATCACTCTTCAACTCGTTCTTATCGTTCTCGATGCTTCTCGATGAACTCAGAGCCGGATACAGAAAAGAGCAGTTCATTAGAATCGCTCTTCAACTCGTTCTTATCGTTCTCGATGCTTCTCAATGAACTCAGAGCCGGATACAGAAAAGAGCAGTTCATTAGAATCACTCTTCAACTCGTTCTTATCGTTCTCGATGCTTCTCAATGATTCTTGTATGTTACAGAAGTTTAGTTCATTTGAATCGCTCATTCTCATGTGATATATTTTCACGCGGTATTCTGGTGATATTTCACGTGTTTTGCCCAAATTACCACAAAAGCTAATTTCTCTCTGCACACGGTGGGCACATTATGAATTTTACTAAAACAAACGACCTAAAATCGATGTCTTGGAAGCATCAGAAGAGGGTTTTCTGGTCCATCTCCTTATCCACCGGAACACAACTGTCCTCATAATGATTGAGCCTCGGTGATAACGACATGTTAAGAGTTTCCAAATCCTCCAATCTTTCTCGGAGATGTTCCATCGCCAGAAGAGCAGAGGAACAAGCCATGTGTTCTCTCTCTTCCTTCGGACACTGTGACAGGTGATTGAGAGCCGAGTCTCTGCTGACATTTACTGTGAGGAACGCTGCAATTCCACTTTTGCCAGACTCGTAATTTCCCTCTCATGTCCTTCCACTTTAATAATAAGGCTGGCGCGTCGTGACAGCTCCAATGATTTGTGACAAGAGCGTGATGAATAATATTTGTTTATTCACAATTCGAGGCAGGCAGTTGAAACCCTGCGTCGGGGCTGATTCAGGTTTGTTTGTTCATCACTGCGTGATAAAAAGTTTGTCTCGAGGTTGATGTTTCTATGATAACGTGTTATTGGAGCAGCCTTGTGATCTTCTGTCATCTTTCTGTCAGTTCTGAACAGTAACTAAAACGTCTGCTTCCTCAATCGTTAACTTTTTTTCTTTCTTTCGTAATAAATCTGATTTATGGGTTGATGGTGAAAGTAACTAAAGATGTGTTCACACCAGATGCAGGTGCGGGGCCGGCTTGAGGGCCCAGGGGACCCTAAGCGGAGTTTTATTTTCTGTTATTGCAAACGTGCATCTTATATAGAATAAAGTACTTCACAGGTCTCATCAGAAGTTATTTAAAACGAGATGTGATTTCGGATTTTAATCTTCAGATAAATGTTCCGAATACAAAGAAATTGTTCCTAAATAGTTTTATTTATTTAGTTTTGCTTTTCTGTTTTGGGCAATCAGAGTGAAGAAAACAAAAATACATCATTCTTTTTTAATTGTGAAAACTGAAAATAATGCTCAGAAATTTTGGTGCAATTCAAGGGTAAAAAACAGAGTGGCTCGATGATCATAGCTCCACCTACTGGCTGAAGCACCGCCCACTAACCAATCAGATGGAGCACTGATGCAGCTCATCTCAATGAAGAATGTATCCGCTGATTGAGCCGGAAGTAAGCCGCAGAAGAGCCGCGTCAATAAACAATGATAAGAGTGTTTTTGGTTGTCCCAGACTAAAAGTTGAATGTATTCATGTTGAATGTATAAAAGTTGAATGTATTTATTGGAAAATAAGAAAAACCCAGCAGGGGTCGCTGTGGCAGTAGGAGGAACATGGAATACACCTCCTGTATGGAGGGGCTCAACCATTTGAGGAGATTCAAAGACATCGTTTCGGATAAACACAGCCTTCTGAAGGTTGTTAAGAGTGCAGGGATCATCTAAGGGGTCAAATATTTATTTTCGGTTATTAAAAATAGGAATATTTTAACGCATATTATCTCTTTCTATTTATTACTGGAAGTGTGCTGTTCTAGTCTGAATTAGTTTTAGTTCCATGTTTTCAATATCTTTTTGGTGCATCGGCGCGAACACATTTTGTTTACAATCATTTCTGCAGCGACTAAAAAGAAATGTATGTTTGCCCTCGTCCATGAAAAGATAATTAACGTATAATCCCCTTTTATTATTAAAGCATCACCTAAACTGTTTCTGATCAGGAAAATCTATCGGAAACCGATCGGGAGAAAAAAGGGATTGCCAGATATACTAACTCAAACGATTGGAAGCAAATATATATATATAATATAAATATATATAATTGTTTTAACGTTTGTCGCGCGTTAAATAACTCGTTAGCCTCGCTCAGTTAACATTGGCTTCCTTTTCACAGCCTGGAATAAATCGTTTTTAAACTCACCTTTTTCCTCCTCGTCTGATTTAATGATAATAAATAACAAACGTTGCAATAATCACGTGAAGCGACTCTTAGAGACACAACTCTGAAAGCGTGTGTATGTTATTAAATCCCTTCAGAGAATGCTGAAAGGGACGTAAAGTGCGCGGGTGAAAGTAGAAAAGGAAGAAAAGAGAGGAAATGCATTGGCTGATTTGAGCTAAAACGATGTGTGCATCTTCAGACAATGTTTCTGTTTCCATGACGACTGGATGGGAGCCATTTTATTTTCCATTTGGGCTAAATATCTAATTAGCTGCTGAGTGCAGGCGGCACAAGTTCGCTGGATAGAACAGCAATAAACTCACTGTTAAAATCTGTGTTTGTGTTCCTCGTTTGCATGTTTTTTGCCTTTGACGATCGAGTTCAGGGATAGAGAAACTTAACACAGAGTTGGTTTGGGGAACTCGCTCTCCCAGTAGAACCAGTTTGATTTAGTTTGGAATAAAAGCTGCTCTCTGGGACTAAAAGATGTCAGGGTTTCTCTGAAGAGGAGACAACTTTAAGGGGTCAGTGACATTGTGTTGTTTTCGCTAACATGTTGTTCACATTTCTCCAATTGTTTGGGAGATGTGATTCTTTTACTTATAAAGTCTGTAGTTTTATTTAAAATCACATTAATTCTCCTCATGTTCTAGCTTGGGCTTATTCCGAAATGAGCTGACATTTTAATTTGTCAAACGTCGTAACCACTCCCCCTTAATCACCGATTGGTTAGTGATTTGCATATTCATGACGTGTATATAAAGTTACTGTCTGACGATCGACGTAGATTCGAGAGATATTAGAGGATTGATTACGAGTAAATTCACTAACTCTAAATCTAATACACGAACACAGAGTGAGCAGCGTTGAGAGACTCCAGAACGACGTTTGGAGGAACGCTATTATAAACCGTTCCTCTGTGAGAGGTCAGAGAGAACATCCTGGAGCTTCTGAACATCTGGAGCTGAGCTTCTTCTTTCAGTCCTTACAAGTCCTTTTATTAACCTCCTTTTGATAACACGAGTCCAAGTTGTGTGCTGCTCGCTGCTGCTCTGTTTGATTCGCGAGCGTTTGTTTCCTGATATCACGAGAGAAGGCGTGGCTTTGTGGACTCAAAACTAGAGAGAAACAAAGTCTGCTTAAAATAGGGATAAACAGAAATAGTATGTTTTCATCTTTTTTTTTATTGAACATAACATATAAAGATTCACAGTGCAGTGTGGAAAAAGTATTTGAACCTCTTCGCTTAATAACTGGTTGACACTTCTTTCGTAGAAACAAGAAAACACGCCAAACGGAGACAATATAACTTTTGCTTGTGGAAAAAAAGATAAAAGTGTTTTTAAAGAGTTTTAATCTACGAGCCTGAATAGTTTGCCTGTGTACGGAAAAATGAATCCGCACATGGAACTCGGAAGTATCGTCAGAAGCGGAAGTTATCGACCTCTCTATATCGTCTCATCAGGAAAAAGTATATCTGCGATAATTATCGCTATCAAATGATCACCCAGATTACATTAACATGTAACAGATAACATTAAAAATAGACGTTTTGGTTGAAAACGCTTCCAAATCACTCAGAACTGCTTCTGTAAGTCTGTGCGGACTCGAGTGGAGCCGTGCTGTTACTAAAATCTGCAGGAAAGCAGCGGTAGAGAAATCTGATGTAGATCACATTTTTGACACGCCAAAATTTTCCAAGAACACCTTTCCCCAAAGGAATTTGTCATGTTTTCTTATTTTTATTTGGTCAAATTTCTATAAAAACAAACATCTTCGAAGCCGATCTGTCACAAAAAACTGAGGCCCTGTCGGCGCTGATACGTTTTCGTTTTAAAATGCATCTTTTTTTCTTCGTTTTGTCCCTCCGTCCACTCTCTCCGATGTGGATACATTTGGAAACGAGGTTTTCTCGCTGTAGTGTGCTCAGGGAAAACGAGGAGTTGGAAAACGAGGACCCGGTGCGGTCTCTCGCTTCTGGCATTAAGCACTGTCCCGAGGACAGTGGCAGCTGGGGAGTTTGACTGGGGGGTACACTTGTCAAACGATAACGCACGTGTACTAAGGCGGGCTCAGGGAGGACGAAAACCTCCCGCGGAGCAGAAGGGCAAAAGCTGTTTGATATTGATTTTCAGTATGAGTACGGACCACGATAGTGGGGCGCGTTTGACCTCGGGGGAAATGCTTTTTTATTTTTCTATTTATTTTTTTACTGCTCTAGAATAAAGTGCAATACCACTCCACTACATTAGGGGGCAGTGGCGCTCTCAGTGGCAGAGTATGAAGTGTAGACAGGAAGTGTAGAAGACAGACGGAGAGAGAAGGAGATAAAGAGACGAACGAAAGTCTCCCGAAAGCTAAGACGAGGAAATATGACGCGTTTGTAGCGCTTGGCTTCACTGTGACTGCGGTGGGAGACGAGGAGAGACAGGTGTGCTTACTGAGTCGAACAGAAAAACGAATAGAAAATGACAAATATGTCAAATGATTGAAGGATGCATGTATTGTATCGGCGTCCAATGTTTCAATATCAGCGTGAATGCTATTATGTTTAGCATAAGTCTATTGTGTTTTACATTGAAATAGTTAGCTTCTTGGCTAACTGTGGTTTACGGAGAGAAAACTTCGATATTTTATCAAAAATACTTTTACTCCCTTTGTACTCTTCAGAGAGCTGAACAACGAAGGGTTAAACTACAAGAACATTTATAGTTTGATGAAGGGAAAGTACAGTACAGATCACAGGAGGAGCAAGGAACGGCGAGTGATTGGCTGCAGCTCCACAAAAGCCCATCTTATTATACACAATAGGAAAATCATGTTAAATCAATGACGTATAGCCCTTAGCACACTTAATATTTACTGTGGGCTTATTTACATTCTGCTGGGCTAAATGGACAACGCTATCCTCCAAGGTGGAAACAGGTGCTCTGAAAGAAATGAACACCCCCGCAATTAAATAGTAATACTCTTAGAGATGGAATAACAACGTCACAACCTAGAATTGTCTTTAAAAATTCAATTGTAGTTCTCGTAAAAAGAGCAGCTGTTTTTTCCACTTAAATTATAAATGGAAAGAATTCTCTAAAACATTAAAAGGAGGAAAGCGTCTTCGGTGGCTGAACTCTGCAGCAGAACATCATGTTCCCGCGCTCTCTTCCTCTCTTCCAGATGGTTAAGGAAATTGTTTATTGGTGGAATCTCTCATTTTAATCTTTTCTCTCGCACCACTTCTGAAACAAACCCATCTGATGCGAACCGTCTGAGAACAGACGCTCCTCTAAACAAACAGTATGTCTCATGTTAACAAAGTGCTTCAGCAGCGTCTGGGTCTTCTGTTCTTGTTCTTCTGGTCTTCTGTTCTTGTTCTTCTGGTCTTCTGTTCTTCTGTTCTTGTTCTTCTGGTCTTCTGTTCTTCTGGTCTTCTGTTCTTCTGGTCTTCTGTTCTTCTGGTCTTCTGTTCTTCTGGTCTTCTGTTCTGGGGTAGCAGCACATGTGCATGAAAGCGCCGCTAACAAATGCTTGAAACGGATGATTAAAGTGTTTGTTGGCGAGCTGGGAAAGGAGCTAATGAGAATGCGCTTACCTGTGGCCTGCTGCCTAATGAGTCTGCTCACAGCGCAGAGCGGGTGGCCCCTTGGGGGAGCGGGGGCCCCTCGGGGGGGCGGGGGCCCGGGCCCTCTGCAGCTCCAACAATAACAAGAGGTTGGAATACGAGGTGGGCTCTCAGGCGATTGGACACAAACCCGTGCGGCATTCGAAAAGCGAATTTGTTATCCATTCTTTATTTTCAAAGCTAAAATAAAAAAAAAAAAAGAAAAAACATTTGTTTTATTTTTTCGTAGTTTTTGATTCCGTTTTTGATTCTTCAAAGCTCAAAAAAAGCAAAAAAAAAATTAAGAGCGTGACGCGGAAGCTCAGTGACATATAATAATAATAATAATAATAATAATAATAATTCTTAACCTGTTAGATTCCAAAAAGCAAGATATGGTCTCATTAAATTAAAAAGATAATCCTCATCTCTAGTTATAAAGCTGAGCCTGAGCAAACACACACATACTCACACTTCTCCGCTCGCACAGACTCATCATTACTCTCATAAACGTGTTGGTTTTATTTATTTATTTTCTGTCATGTTTCTCATGAAAAATGAGAGATAAATAAAATGATTTTGATCAACCTCACGGATAACAAACAAATCAGACGGACACAAAGAAATCCGTCCACCATTCCTTCGTTTGATTTTCTTTTTCAATAATTTTTTTTTTCAATAAGAAAATGAAAAAAAAAAAAGATTTGTTTTGTTTTTCATTTTTTGAAGCTGTGTGGCAATCGAAAAGCAAATTTTTCAATTTTTTTATTTTCAAAGCGAAAATGGAAAAAAAAAAGTTGAGTTTTATTTTTCCTGAAATAAAACCAACACGTTTATGAGAGTAATGATGAGTCTGTGCGAGCGGAGAAGTGTGAGTATGTGTGTGTTTGCTCAGGCTCAGCTTTATAACTAGAGATGAGGATTATCTTTTTAATTTAATGAGGCCATATTTTGCTTTTTGGAATCTAACAGGTTAAGAATTCACATAAAGTAACCGTATTCAAAAGGGCACTAATTGACATTCTGAGAACGTTCTTTCTGAAAAGTGGATTTAATTTAATTCCTGCAAATTAAGTTATTCTGAACGGTTCGTCCATGGTGGCGCAGTGGGTAGCACGGTAGTCTCACAGCAAGAAGGTCGCTGGTTCGAGCCTCGGCTGGATCAGTTGGTATCTCTGTGTGTAGTTCTCATGTTCTTCTCGTGATCGCGTGGGTTTTCTCCGGGTGCTCCGGTTTCATCCACGAGTCCAGAGACATGCGGAATAAGAGAATTGGGAGAAAACGATTGTTCATAGTGTTAAAGAGTGAATGAGTGTGTGGATGTTTCCCAGCGATGGGTTGCGGCAGGGAAGGGCATCCGCCGCATAAAACATATTCAAGAAGAGTTGGTGGTTCATTCCGCTGTGGCGACCCCGAAAGGGAAGAAAGCCGACAAGATAATGAGTGGGTGGATGGATTCTGGCCACACTCCAATGTTTTTGCCTTTATATTCACTTTAACATAAAGTGATTATTTGTCATTGTAGCACAAGGTACTGGCCACCAGGGGGTGCTGTGGTAGACTGCTTTGAGCTCTATTTAATTGTTTTTTGTATAAAGATATAATAAGAACATTAATCAATGATCAACTATGCAATCATATCATGAGGTACTGGCCACCGGGGGGTGCTGTGCTTGACTGCTCTGAGCTCAAAATCAGTGCTTGCGGCTCTGTATGGGTCAAAATTGGCATTTGTTGAAGGAAATACTGAAAACAATCAATTATGGAGTCATAGCATGAGGAATTATTGTTAGAGTTGTATTGCATAGAGTTTTTTTTTATTTTTTATTATTCAGTCACAGTGTGAGGTACTGGCCACCAGGGGTGCTGTGCTAGACTGCTCTGGGCTCTGAATCCCTGCTTGAAGTTTTTTTATTATATATTTTTAATTAGATTTACTATTTCTCAAATGAAATAATAAAAGAATTCATCGATTATTCAGTCACAGTGTGAGGTACTGGCCACCAGGGGCGCTGTGCTAGACTGCTCTGGGCTCTGAATCCCTGCTTGAAGTTTTTTTATTATATATTTTTAATTAGATTTACTATTTCTCAAATGAAATAATAAAAGAATTCATCGATTATTCAGTCACAGTGTGAGGTACTGGCCACCAGGGGCGCTGTGCTAGACTGCTCTGGGCTCTGAATCCCTGCTTGAAGTTTTTTTATTATATTTTTTTAATTAGATTTACTATTTCTCAAATGAAATAATAAAAGAATTCATCGATTATTCAGTCACAGTGTGAGGTACTGGCCACCAGGGGCGCTGTGCTAGACTGCTCTGGGCTCTGAATCCCTGCTTGAAGTTTTTTTATTATATTTTTTTAATTAGATTTACTATTTCTCAAATGAAATAATAAAAGAATTCATCGATTATTCAGTCACAGTGTGAGGTACTGGCCACCAGGGGCGCTGTGCTAGACTGCTCTGGGCTCTGAATCGCTGCTTGAAGTTTTTTTTATTATTTTTTTTTTTATTAGATTTACTATTTCTCAAATGAAATAATAAAAGAATTCATCGATTATTCAGTCACAGTGTGAGGTACTGGCCACCAGGGGCGCTGTGCTAGACTGCTCTGGGCTCTGAATCCCTGCTTGAAGTTTTTTTTATTATATTTTTTTAATTAGATTTACTATTTCTCAAATGAAATAATAAAAGAATTCATCGATTATTCAGTCACAGTGTGAGGTACTGGCCACCAGGGGCGCTGTGCTAGACTGCTCTGGGCTCTGAATCGCTGCTTGAAGTTTTTTTTATTATATTTTTTTAATTAGATTTACTATTTCTAAAATGAAATAATAAAAGAATTAATCGATTATTCAGTCACAGTGTGAGGTACTGGCCACCAGGGGCGCTGTGCTAGACTGCTCTGGGCTCTGAATCGCTGCTTGAAGTTTTATTATTATATTTTTTTAATTAGATTTAGTTTCCCAGCGATGGGTTGCGGCTGCGAAGGGCATCCGCTGCGTAAAACAAAAAAATGCCAGAGAGTTGACGGTTCATTCCGCTGTGGCGACCCCGAAAGGGAATAAAGCCGACATGAAGATGAATGAATGAATAATTAGATTTACTATTTCTAAAATGAAATAATAAAAGAATTCATCGATTATTCAGTCACAGTGTGAGGTACTGGCCACCAGGGGCGCTGTGCTAGACTGCTCTGGGCTCTGAATCCCTGCTTGAAGTTTTATTATTATATTTTTTTAATTAGATTTAGTTTCCCAGCGATGGGTTGCGGCTGCGAAGGGCATCCGCTGCGTAAAACAAAAAAATGCCAGAGAGTTGACGGTTCATTCCGCTGTGGCGACCCCGAAAGGGAATAAAGCCGACATGAAGATGAATGAATGAATAATTAGATTTACTATTTCTAAAATGAAATAATAAAAGAATTCATCGATTATTCAGTCACAGTGTGAGGTACTGGCCACCAGGGGCGCTGTGCTAGACTGCTCTGGGCTCTGAATCCCTGCTTGAAGTTTTTTTTATTATATTTTTTTTATTAGATTTACTATTTCTCAAATGAAATAATAAAAGAATTCATCGATTATTCAGTCACAGTGTGAGGTACTGGCCACCAGGGGCGCTGTGCTAGACTGCTCTGGGCTCTGAATCCCTGCTTGAAGTTTTTTTTATTATATTTTTTTTATTAGATTTACTATTTCTCAAATGAAATAATAAAAGAATTCATCGATTATTCAGTCACAGTGTGAGATACTGGCCACCAGGGGCACTGTGCTAGACTCCTTGAAGCTCTGAATCGTTGCTTGCAGATTTATTTTTCCATCTTATCAATTAGTATGTGTGTGTTATCTTTAGTAATTAGTAAATTCTCTTTTTAAAGATGAATTGATGAGTTTTTTCACAGTCTATTGCGCTGGAAAGTCTCTGGGTTGGATGTGTTTGTGTCTGGGTTTGGATTTGAGCTGCAGTTTTAAATTCCGAGCGAGAAGAAACCTGTCAATTGCTGTCAGTTTCAGGTGGACGGTCTGTCTGCGGCTCTCAGAGGAGAAGAACAGAGCCTGAAACATCTGCTCCACACACGCGCTGGCCGGAGGAACGAGGCAGATGGCCAATCAGGAGGGAAGATCTGTCAGGTACAAGCTGGACCCGTGCACGTCCATGTGTGGAGGTACGGATGCAGGCGAGAGTGAACTTGCTTTTACTTTTCAGTTTCTATCTCGGCGGCAATTGTTCAGACCAAAAATGAGTGCAGGCGTGTGCTTTGAGGAGTGCCACGGGCCGGACGCGGGTGTCCGTATGTGGCCCTCAGGCTGTAATACGCCCATGCTGCTCTCAGTTGAACTGATTTATTTGATTTAAAATTATTTGAGTACAACGGAGGCATATTAAGACCTTTAATAATAACATTTAAATGCGTGTGCTGTGAGGAGTGTCACGGGCCGCACGCGGGTGTCCGTATGTGGCCCTCAGGCCCATGCTGCTCTCAGTTAAACTGATTTATTTGATTTAAAATTATTTGAGTACAACGGAGGCATATTAAGACCTTTAATAATAACATTTAACATAATAACAGCTTTTTTGGGTGTAAAAAAAAGCCAAAGTGCAAAAGCTTCCTTTCTCCATATCTACTCCTAGGCTCTAGAGGGAGTCAGAGGCCACTGTTGACTTAACATTGCCCTTGAAAATGAATGGGGAGTGTTCGCACAATGTTTAAAAGACAAAACAAATCACAGGGGTTGAGTTAAGCTGCTCTTGTAGACTTGTATAACTGTTACCAACCACTCCATAGCAACCCGTCTGTTTACCCTAGCAACCATTCTCAAAGTTCTATATCTCAGCTTAGGAAAAGAGCGAAGACACGGGCAGTGCTGAAAAATAGTAACTAGTTGTAGTAATTGTATAACTCAATTACTTCACTTATTACTCAAATTAAAAAGTAATGAGTTACTTTTAAAAGCAACTCATTAGTTACTTTTAAAGAACACGTTTTGACGCCCCATTAATGTCCTTATGTAATATAATGCTTCAACTTAACAATCTTTATTTATTTGATTATGTTTTTTATTTGACATTTTACGCTAAGCATTATGGTCAATATAAACTGACACACACATTATAGAATTATGAAGGTTAATGTTAATTCAGACCAGCAGAACCTGAAAATATTTTAAAACTAACATAAAACAGCTTGAACAATATATTTAGAACACATTAAAAAAAACTCAAATTATTTTCCCTCTGACCCATAATGTCATCTTTAGCTCTTTTTCTATTTTAAAATATTCGTTATCTAGGGCGTCACGGTGGCGCAGTGGGTAGCACGGTGGTCTCACAGCAAGAAGGTCACTGGTTCGAGCCTCGGCTGGGTCAGTTGGTATCTCTGTGTGGAGTTCTCATGTTCTCCTCGTGATCGCGTGGGTTTACTCCGGGTGCTCCAGTTTCCTCCACAAGAACAAAGACATGCGGAATAAGAGAATTGAATAAGAACAATTGCCCATAGTGTTAAAGAGTGAATGTGTGTGTGAATGTTTCCCAGCGATGGGTTGCGGCAGGGAAGGGCATCCGCTGCGTAAAACATATGCCAGTGAGTTGGCGGTTCATTCCGCTGTGGCGACCCCGAAAGGGAATAAAGCCGACATGAAGATGAATGAATGAATATTCGTTATCTAAGACTTTTTAGAAAGTTGTATGTCCCATTTGCCATATTCCACTTTATCTTTATCCATTTCAAGCTGCTTAGATGCGGTTTTATCAACAACACACTGTTCCCTGACTCTGTTGAGCGCCCCCTGGCTGATGTAACTGGTGAAACTGTTGTGTGGGTGCAGAGCCTTCACTCACATCGCTTCTTTACGTAAATCGGCGTCCAACATCTAATGTTAATAGTAACGTAACAACGCAGACAGTGGTAACAGTATTATTTTATTTAAAAAGTTTTGCGTTACTGTAAAAACACGACATTATAGTAGCTTTACTACAGTAACGTTACTGCCCAACACTGGACACGGGGTTGGTTTACATGACTCAGATTGACAAGGGGAACCTTATATGACGTCACTGAACTCCATAGTAACCAGACTGTTAACCCTAGCAACCATTTCAAATATCTATATCTTAGCTTAGGAAAAAAGTTAAGAGATGGAATTGATTTACTCGACTCATGCTAACAAGGGGAACATTATATGAGGTCACTGAACTCCATAGCAACCATACTGTTTACCCTAGCAACCATTTCAAATATCTATATCTTAGCTTGGGAAAATAGTTAAGAGATGGGGGTTGGTTTATATGACTCATATTGACAAGGGGAACATTAGAGCATGTCATTGGCTCCTCCATAGCAACCAGACTATTTACCCTAGCAACCATCTTTACAGAATTCTGTCTCTCTTGGATATAAAATGATGGTCTGTGTCTGTTTAAGCATCAACCTGTTTAAACTTTTAAACTTTTTTTAGACTGATGCAAACTTTAAACCGCTTTCGGTTTTGAACATTTCTTAAATGACTGAAACTTTCAATGATTAGGTTTCTCAAGGCTACATACAGTTTGCTATCCAAACCTTAATTTTGTATACTAGAATGCTTTACTAGATTGTATATTGTGTCTACGTAAAACCTAAGCACGTCGGGAGCTTTCAGTGTAAGGGCTGTTTAAGACATCTGCTGGTTAAATTCTGGGATGCGTAACACCTGAGATTCCCGCTCATACAGCAGCGTATGGATCTGTTTTCAGTGCAGCCAATGATGTTCTCCCTTTAGCCATGAACCAGTTCAGATCAGCCCACCGCAGAGTGCTCGTATCTCTGGTGATTAATGCCAGCGCCCCAAAACTAAACTCGCACATTCCCCGCTCGTTCGGCTCCAGGAAATAATTGGAGAAGATGTCTGTCGTCTGAGCTCAGCGTTCAGCGTTCTCCATCTCGCTGATGAGTGATGGAGCGGAGCGGAGGTGGAGACGTGGAGATGGAGATGTGCAGACTCCTGATGAGGGACACCTCTGCTTCTGAGTCGATTGGGGTTTAGAGCTGATAAGCTCTAAATGTGTGTGTTTTTTTTTTTTTTTTACATAATTTCAAATGTCTGTTATTCGTATTATATAAAGTTAGGTGTACGTGATTTACGGGCTGCTAACATTGTTTTAGAGATAGAAAAGAGAGAGAGAGGGAGAGAGAGAGGAGATAAAAGAGGGAGATGAGGAAGATAGAGGAGAGAGAGAGAGAAAAGATAGATAGATAGAGTGTAAGGGAAGGAGAGGTAAGAAAGTGATGAGACCGGAAAGAGAGAAAGAAAGAGGAGAGGGAGGGAGAGAAAAGAGAAACAGAGAGAATAAAAAAGGGAGAGAGGAGAAAACTATACAGGGGTATGAGAGAGAGGAAAGAGAGTGGAGGAAGAGCGGATAGAGAGAGAGAGAAGAGAAAGAGGAGGTAGAGAAAAGAGAGATAGAGTAGATATGGAGAGAGGACAGAAATAAAGACCCTAGGAGATAGAGAGAGTGTGAGGGGAGGAAGAGAGGAGAGGAGAGAAAGAGATAGGGAGAGGGGAGAGAAATATAGAGGGGAAAAGAAAGAGAGAGAGGAAAGAGAGTGGAGGAAGAGAGGATAGAGAGAGAAAAAAGAAAGAATAGGTAGAAAAAAGAGAGATAGAGTAGATATGGAGAGAGGACAGAAATGAAAAGGGAATAGAGAGAGAAAGAGTGTGTGAGGGGTGAAAGAGAGGAGAGAGAGGGAGGAGAGAAGAGAAATATAGAGGGGAAAAAGAAAGAGAGAGAGAGAGAGGATAGAGGAGGTAGAGAAAAGAGAGATAGAGTAGATATGGAGAGAGGACAGAAATGAAGAAGGGATAGGAGAGAGAGAGTGTGAGGGGAGGAAGAGAGGAGAGGAGAGAAAGAGATAGGGAGAGGGGAGAGAAATATAGAGGGGAAAAGAAAGAGAGTGGAGGAAGAGAGGATAGAGTGAGAGAGAGAAAAAAAATAAAGAATAGGTAGAAAAAAGAGAGATAGAGTAGATATGGAGAGAGGACAGAAATGAAGAGGGGATAGAGAGAGAGTGAGTGAGTGAGGGGAGGAAGAGAGGAGGTAGAGGGAGGAGAGAAACAAAGAGGAGAGAGAGAGAGAGTAGATAGGGAGAGATGAGAGAAGAATAGAAGTATAGGAGAGAGAGAGAGAGAGATGAGAAATATCAAAAGCGAGGACAAAGGGACCGTATCAGACCCGTGCAAGGGGCCAGTCAGAACCCCTCGGGGAGCCGAATCTGGCCCATGGGCAGCCGGATCACTGCTGTAAGTGTAGCTTTGAGATGCATTGTGGGTATTTTGGCAATTGAGTGATTTAACTCAACATTTGTGAAAGTCATAACTTGGATTTATATCTATAAAAGAATCAGTCTGGCTTCTAAGAACAGTGCTTCATCTAAAGAAGGTTTTGTACGTGGCCTTCACGAGTGGCAGCGTATCGCTTGCTGCGCGACGATCTCGCAAACGTAATCTGGCTCTCAATGTTTGGTCTCCCGCGTCACGAACTCTGAAACCACCGCTGCAGAACCGCTCTCGGTTGCAACGAGCTGGACGGTGGTTTTTGCTCCTCGAGATCAACGAGTAAAGGAAGCTAGATCTTTCTTTCTGAGTGTCTTCTGAGCACGCCCTTTTGAAAACAAACTCCTCAAATTCTGTACACATTGAGTTTCGCTTTTAGGAGACGTCTACGGATCACAGAATAAATACAACCGGATTCCCAAAAAGTTGGGACACTGTAAAAATCATGAAGAAAAACTGAATGCAATGATCTGGAGGTGCCAACTTCTAATATTTTATTCAGAGTAGAACATAATTCACGGAACAAAAGTTGAAGCTGAGAAAATGTACCACTTAATGGGAAAAATATGTTTATTCAGAATTTCATGGTGTCAACAAATCCCCAAAAAGTTGGGACAGGTAGCAATAAGAGGTTGGAAAAAATACATTTGAGCATAACGAACAGCTGGAAGACAAATGAACACTAATTAGGTTCATTGGCAACATGATTGAGTATAAAAAGAGCTTTTTCGGAATCTGGTTTGTATTATTGCCGTCCTGTGTCTGCCGGCGTCCCTGATGAGGAGGTTTAGCACGAACAACTTATGATTCCTTGAAAGAATTTCCAACCAACGGTTCTCTTCCGAAAGTAAAAACTGTGCACGAGCGTAGCTTTCGTCTAATCTAAATCTAAACAGCAAGAAAATAACGAATCAACTTTCAATGGTTTTGGGAAGCAAGTCCACATTGTCTCCAGGTTGTCTCCACGTTGTCTCCACGTTGTCTCCAGGTTGTCTCCACGTTGTCTCCACGTTGTCTCCAGGTTGTCTCCACGTTGTCTCCAGGTTGTCTCCATGTTGTCTCCAGGTTGTCTCCACGTTGTCTCCAGGTTGTCTCCAGGTTGTCTCCAGGTTGTCTCCAGGTTGTCCTCCGCTCTGGTTCTGCCGGTCACCGGTTCTCTTTGTTACGGTGATGTTGTGCTGCAGACAGATGGGCTTCGGGCTCTCCTCCCGAACACATTCGCCGTCATCGGAGTGGAAAAAATAGATCTGGGAGGCTTTAAAGATGACGAATCGCGTTCGCCCACAGCCTGCGTGTTTCACATGTTGTTGTTTTCTTTCTCTTTTCTCACAATTTCATTCTCTCTCTCATTTACAGTAAGAGCCATTGCCATGGTGATCACAGACGCCTACCCCACGATCCCAGGTTTTTCATGAAAAATTGGTTGCTTAACACCGAAAGGAATAAAGTGATTGAAGTAAATGAGTTGCTTTTCTGATAAATTACTGGTTCAATCAGAGTCGCCGAGAGAGAAATGCTGCACAGCGCTATCTAGAGGAAATAACTCCATGCCTCCCATAATGCACTGCACAGACCATGGACACTTTTACACTCCGTCACTTTAACACTGACATCGCTGTTTACTCTGTACATATGGTCATATTCTATTTTTACAGTCATATCTTTTTTTTTTTAGGTCTTATTTATTTTTCATATTTTACTTTATTCTATCTTATTCTATTCTACTTTATCTTATGTTGTATTCTATCTTTATATATTGGGAGAGGGAGAGAGAGGGAGGGAAGGAGGGTGGAGGGGGGAGGGAGGGAGAGAGAGGGAGGGATGGAAAGGGGGGAGGGAGGAAAAGAGGAAGGGGGACAGGGAGGGATGGAGAGAGGGGGAGGGAGGGAAGGGCGGAGGGAGGGATGGAGAGAGAGAGGAGGGGGAGGGAGAGAGAGAGGAGGGGGGTGGGAGAGAGAGAGAGAGAGAGGAGGGAGGGAGAGAGAGAGGAGGGGGAGGGAGGGATAGAGAGAGAGGGGGGAGGGGGGGAGAGAGAGGGGTAGAGACAGAGAGAGAGAGGGAGGGAGGGATGGAGAGAGAGGGGGGAAAGGGAGTAGAGAGAGGGGGAGAGATCAGAGAGAGAGAGGGGGAGGTAGGTAGAGGGAGAGGGGGAAGGATGGGAGAGAGAGAGGGGGGAGGAAGGGACAGGGAGGGATGGAAAGGGGGAGGGGCGGGGGAGGGAGAGAGAGAGAGGGATGGATGAGAGAGAGGGGGAGGGAGGGAAGGGCCGAGGGATGGAGGGAGAGAGAGGAGAGAGGGGGGTAGGAAGGGAGGTAGAGAGAGTGGGAGAGACAGAGAGGGGGAGAGAGAGGAGAGAGAGGGAGGGAGGGAGGTGGAGAGACAGAGAGAGAGAAGGGGAGGGAGAGAGGGATGGAGAGAGAGAGGTAGGGAGGTAAAGTGAGGGGGGAGGGAGGGAGAGAGAGGGAGGGAGGAGGGGGAGAGGTAAAGAGAGGAGGAGAGACAGAGAAAGAGAGAGAGAGGGAGGGAGGTAAAGTGAGGCGGGAGAGAGGGAGGGAGGGAGGAGGGGAGAGGGAGAGGGGGAGATGGAAAGTGGGGGGAGGAAGAGAGGAAGGGGGGAGGGAGGGAGAGAGAGACAGAGAGAGATAGAAGTAGAGATGTGCATGCTTTAATTGCTGGGACAGGTGTGAAACGCTCTCCATCTGTGAGACGGGGGCGGCGCAGGAACAGCAGCTAGCCCCACGGAGACAATTACTCCGCAGGAAAATCATCGTTCTCCCAAAACTGATTGTAGCTTCGCTAAGAGGATAGTTCAGCTAGCTTCGAGAGCGCTCCTCTGCTCTCGCTCGTCTGCGGCGGAGTACGACTCCGACTCGTTCCGTTACTAATCACATCAGGGTGATTGGGAGAACAAATTACAGCTCTTTCAGATTTCCCCTTTTGTCTTGGCGCTCAATTCTATGGTGCCAAAACCTTTGCCATGGTTACGGAGAGATTCCCATGGTAACCACAGCTTCTGCCAAAGCACCAGACCTCCGGGTACCACGAGAGGGACCGGTCCGGGTCCTGAACCCGCAGCTGAGGGGTGATGCTCACTTCGGCGGTCGCTCTCGCGGAGGAAACCCGCCGGCTTTCTCTCGAGATGAGACGCATTAGTATCTGTTAGATTAGAGTCAGAAAACACATAAACACTTCGGTTACTTAAGTTAATATTAAAACAGCAAGTCGTTTTTTTCGGATACATATTCTGAATATCTTTGGCAGAATTCAAACGAGGCATTTTAATCTAGATTTATTTCAATATTACAGTGAGATTAATCTAGATTTTTTTTTTTTTTTATCTATGCCCACCCTTAATAAAAATAAAAATACTAATAATAATAGCTATAAATAGATATTTAATAAAACATGTAGATTATAATGATTATATCGATATTAGATATAAAGCTATAGAGCTAAGATATAGTGCTTATTGGAAACACAAAAAAAGGTTGGCACTGATAGCGCAGCGGTCAGAGCGCTGGCGTATGGTGCAGATGTCTGGTGGGTGACGGGGTTCGAATCCAGTCCCGGTCCTGCCCTGATCTTTCCTGCTGACTCCTCTCTGAACTGTCCTTTCTAAAAAGGCGTCAATATGCCAAAAAAAAAAATAGAAAAAATATTTACATTTTAAACTAGAATTTCTTGTTTTAAGGCCTCAAATTCTACTTTAGGAACTAAAATTAAGCAAAAACTTTTCTTCATTTAAGGTCATATATATACTTCTTTTAATGCTAATATTTCTAAATGAGTCTTAAATAAAAGAGAAAACATTCTAGTTTTAATACAGATTATCTAGTTTTAAGAGCACTGGTGACTAGTGAGTTTGAATATTCCAGTGTTCACTGTTTGAAAGACTTGTTTTCAGAGTTTTTCTCTATTTTTAAGATCTAACAGTGTTTTTTATCCGCTACAAATTTTTGCTGATTTTAAGAGTTCTTGCCAAGTCAAAATTGCTCGCCCCATTGGCAGTTTTTTTTTTTTTGCTTGATCTAGGAAGAGTTTAACTTAGAGTTTTTTTTCTTGTTTTAAGAGTGTGTTTTTTTTTTTGCAGTGTGGGATGCGATCCTTTTCTCTCTTCTCCGTTCCGCACTTCAGGACAGTTCTGCTGCTATGAACTGCTTTATACAAATACGTTTTCCTTCTCAATAAACAGCTCAAAGAGTGTTCTCACATCTTTTAAAAACAGCCGAAGAGGATCCCTTTCCTTTAAAGAGCTCCGTTGCATAACCAGATACAGGAATGTTCCTCGTCGTCTATATCACTGCAAAAAATGAATTTTAAGCAAAGCTGAAAATGCTTAAAATTAGATTGAAAATCTTGATTTTCTTATTTTAGGAAGAATTTTCTAATTTAAACCTTTTGGGTATAGATTACTTTACTTATTTTGAGAACATAACACATATTTTCTTGAGGAGAAAAAAAATCTTATTTCTGGTCATTTATGTTCTTAAATTAAGAAACTATGTGAAACAAGTTGCCAATTTTGCCGCTGATCTTAAAACAAGAATCTTAAAATAAGAATTTTTGACTCAACATATTCTTATATCAAGAATGTTACTGATATCTTATTTTATGAAATCAATATTAAATACTGGTAAAAACGTGCATCTTGGAACAAGAAAAAAATTCTTAAATCTAGTTCTTGTCTAGATCAAGTAAAAGTAAGATTTCTTGAAATAAGACTCAAATGTTTGTGAAAAGAAAATAAGAAAAAGGATCTTCACCGTAAATAAATCATCAATATCCCAAACCTTAAAACCCATTCCAGTTGTGAACTTTGATGGAAGATATCTGTACTTCAAAAAAGCACTCTTGAAACAAGAAAAAAAACTATATACTAAATATAGACTAACTCTTCCTAGATCAAGCAAAAGATTCTGCTAATGGGGCGAGCAAATTAGACTTGGTAAAAATTCTTAAAATTAGCTAAAACTTCTAGCTGATAACAAACGCTGTTGGATCTTAAACAAATACAAAAACTCTCAAAACAAGTCTTTACAAGCTGTAAAAAGGTATTGAAACTAGAATATTCCAACTTGTATCTAGTCACTAGTGCTCTTAAAACTAGACAATCTGTCTTAAAACTAGAATGTTTTCTCTTTTAGTGTTAAAAAGCTTATCAGAAACACATTAACGCGTCAGCACTGAGGCGCAGCGGTCAGAGCGCTCTCATGTGGAGCGGATGCATCTGGTGACGGGGTTCGAACCCAGCTCTGGTCCTTCAACGATCTTCTCCCCAGATCTCTACTCTACGTGTTCTTCTCTCTACTATCAGAACTGTTCTATCTGAAAATGCATCAATAGGCCTAAATAATATATAATTTAATTATTTAAAATTAAAATTGTAAGCTAGAATTTCTAGTTTTAAGAACCCATATTCTACTTTAAGAACTAAAATTAAGCACAAACTTTCTTAATTTAAGCTCGTATATACTTATTTTAATACTAAATTTTATAAATTAGTCTTAAATAAAAGTGAAAGCATCCTAGTTTTAAGACAGATTGTCTAGTTTTAAGACCACTAGAGACTAGATACAAGTTGAAATATTCTAGTTTCAGAGCAGTTTTACAATTTGTAAAGTCTTGTTTTGAGAGTTTTCAGCTAGAATGTTTTTCTAATTTTAAGAAGTCTTGCCAAGTCAAATTTGCTTACCCCATTGGCAGATTTTTTTGCTTGATATAGGAAGAGTTTAACTTTATTTGAGTTTTTTTTTTCTTGTTCCAAGAGTGCATTTTTTTGCAGTCTAGAAACGCGACCATGTACAGTAAAGCAGCAGCAGCAGCAGCAGCATCGTTGATACCGAGGTCTCTCCATCCCTCTCCGTTCGCACGGATCAAGCTCTCCATACGTTGAGGTTTTTGTACGGATCACGAGTCAGAGTCCTGTCAGAGCTGTTCTTCGTTAGCGCTTTAAAGCCTCATTAAACCAGCGCACGATGAAAGCTAATCCTGTGCTTCTGAAAGAGTTCGGATTCCTCGTTGCCATGCGTTCTCCGGGTTTTTTTGCTGACGCGATTCGGTGGGGGGGCTGGCCGCAACATTCTAATTGCCCTCTGCAGCTATGATTTCTTTTAACAAGCATCTCGGTTTGAGTCTGAGCAGCGGCGGGGGGCAGGAGAAACAAATCCCATGCGGTCATTAGAGCTGGGGTGCTTTTATATAACATTTGTGGCTTTCTGCTGTTATTTCATGCACCTTGTGACGGCAACGCAACACGTCAAGGGAGGTCAAATGTGTTCGTAAAGTGCTTTATGAGTACATTTATGCATTTAGAAGAAGCTTTTCTCCACTAGGGTGAGAGACAACATGCCATTTGTCATGAAAGCAGAGTTTAACTCTGGTCTTCTCAGCTGATAAACCAAACAAAGACGTGATCAGAGAAAGGAATTGTGAGAAGATCTTAAGAGTAAAAGGGCTCCCAGAAGAGTTTTTAGTGGGTTTTTGAACGTTTTGATGCTTTCCTGGCTGGATCGCGTTCTTGTTCTCAGCCAGCGACAGTGAGGGAGAATGTTCTGGTGAGAGATTTCCAGCCTGAGATTTCCAGTACACCACACAAGATGCTGTTTTCTTCACGTGCTTCTAGAGGAGATGTTGGATTGTCAGAGCTTGTGAAGGTAGACAGCGTCAGATCTCGAAAAGGTTTTGTAAGACAGAATCCGGGATTTGAACTCAACTCCAGCTTCGATGGGGAGCCACTTGAGTTCCTTGGAGATCGAACGAGCTGCAGAGCTCTGGATCATCTGCAGAGGTTTGAGCGCGTTGCAGTAGTTCAGACGTAATAGGACCAGAGCTTGAACCAGGAGTTGAGTACTGCTCAGGATTTCTGATGTTGTGCAGTGCAAATCTACACACTCGAGTTCTCCTGGTGATGTGGTCTTTGAAGGACAACTGTTTGTACGGAATCACTCTGAGATTCCTGACTGAAGGAGAAGGGGCGATTGTTGAGGATCCCAGATGAATGGTGAGGTCATGATCCACCGAAGGCTTGTCAGAAACTACCAGAAGCTCTGTTTTGGCCATGTTGAGTTGTAGGCAATGGATCTTCATCCATGTAGAGATGTCGTTCAGGCATTCCTCTAAACGGTTGGCTGCTGATAGTCATTTGGGGGGAACGACAGATCCATACGAGAATCCATATTTGTGGATGATGGAACCAAGGGAGGTTGTGTAGATGAAAAAGGAGAGAGGACCCAGGACTGAACCTTGAGGAACCCCGGCTTCATACGAGTAGAACCATCAAGGTCATGGTATCGGTGTCAACTTCAGAGAAACTTTTGGAGAAACTGGTGCGTGATTTGAAACTCAAGCTCTTCCAACAAAGATCCTCGCTTTTTTCCCACTTTGTTATGTTTCGTTGTTTTATTGCTATTTATTAGATTTATAATGTGTAGTTTAAGGATTGGAGAATCGTACATTATTTTCCATTTTTAATGTTGTTTCTGTGTGTCTTGGAGCAGATTGGGCATTTTACATATAAAACTTGCTTGCAGGATACGAAGGCCACCCCAGAACATATATATTTATAAGTATCGCTCTATGGGTAGAGTGCATTAGCTAACAGGAGTTAGTTTAAAGAAGAGGCACTTCTCCGGGACATGGAGACCACTCCCACGTTTTCCATCGAGGGGGAGGCTGATCAGGACTTTGGTTTTCCCCAACTCCAAGTAATCCCTCCCTGGATTGTCTGCGTTGCCAGATCCTTCGTCAGCCTGTGCTCAAATTCAGAAATAATTCGCTGATGAATTAAGCATCGCTTGCAAACCGCGTGGTCACCAAACAGAGTTCTGCAGCACTTAATTTGCATGAACCCGAAGTTGACTAATTTTCACCAACGTACAACCTACCGACAGTTAATCATTGGCAATAAAGTTTAGTCCACCTTCTGTCTTCTTTTAAATATGCGAGGGAGCGAGAAGCCTTCCCGCTGTTCGACTGTGACTTTGTGCCATCTGCAAACAACTCCCAGCGCCCTCGATAAAGCCAACACATCTCAGCGCTTTGGCTCTAAATGTATTTTTAATGAGAAGATTTGGCGGAAGGGTGAAAGGTCTTTAAAATGAGCCTGTTGGATTCAGACACTCTCATTACCTTTCCACCCACCTCCGTCCGTCTAAAGTAAGCGTCTGATGATCAAAGATAGCCGCACAGCTGGGATTAATGAGTATATTTTCACAATCTTTTCTCCTTTTCTTTTTGCGCGTGTGTGCCTCGACTCCAGACGGGTGTCGACGCTCGTGATTAAAACCTTTGAAAGGGATTTCTTTCGCTCGTGGGACTCTCTTCTATAACACCGTCTCAATAATGTGGCTCTTTGCGGCACGGCCGACTTACAGAGGGATCAATCCGGCTAAATGCCACCTCACAAAGGAATAGCGCTAGTTAGAACCGGTGAAGTTGGCTCTGGGAGGTGAAAGCGCTTGATCAATATTGCTCTCCTTTGATACGCTCCGGTTGCTCAATGGCACATTGGATTGCTGGAGCCGGCCTCAGTGTGGCAGACGGCAGGTGATGATGGCTTCCAGCGTTGAAGTCAATTAAGGAAACAAAAGCTCCCCTCGAAATGTCGCTTCAGTCACGATTGATTCAATCCGAGGAAACCCAGCACAGATGCTTTGTTCACGCGTGCAGATGTGCCAAACATGGAGTCACAGCAACACCTCTTTCACTTCCTGCACTCGGTGTGTGTGCGAGGGGAACTCGGAAGGAATAAAAAAATTATCGTATTTCTCCAGCTCACGCCTCCCACTGAGGCGCTCGGTACAATTTGCTCTCGGAGTAAATTGCAGTAATGGTTATTTACGACAGGAAGAGGCTGTAAAGTTTCTTTCAGGCGCTCAGAAAAGAAAAAGCAGAACGTTTGCTGCTTATTACCTACAATAACCGTACGATGTTGTTCCTGGAAGAAGAAGAAGAAGAGGAAGAAAAAAGATTGCTCCAGAGCCATGCAGGCTTTTGTTGTGCAGATTTTGAGATGTTAGTATGTGGGTTTACAGCAAACATGAACGCTTTGGAGCCTTAAGCGCTTTCCTTCATCATCTCACGCAGTTCAGGGAAAGACTCCCACAGTCCTGTCAGCAGCTACAGGAAGAAAAACTAAGGAAAAGCTATCTCTCTTTTCGTCGCGGTTGTTTAGGACATAAAATTGTTCTTTTTAGTCTCTGCTTGAAAATCTCCCACGTGTTCAGGTTCCTTTTTGGCGAGATCAAACCTGAATATTACATGATCTCGGGTGCGAAGGGCCAAGCAGCACAAGAGTAGGAGTTTTAGGTTAAGTTTAGTTTAACCTGTGTAGTCAAAGATACGGCTTAAACCAGAGATGAATAATTCAGAGAATGCTCAGCTGAATCATCTGAAGAATCTTTCTTAGTGAAAGGTTCTTGATTGATTAACAAATAATTCGAATTTTAAAAAGCAAAAAAAAAAATTAAAAATGTAATCGTCCAAAGATAGGAAACTAAGGAGAGAAATCTGAAAGATATAACATACTTATAACAGGAGCAGACCAATAGCATTGTAAGGTTGGGTCAGGTTGAGGTCTGAATCAAGAGTGGACCCAAGAAGGGGGTCATGTAGGGTTTGAACAGGTTCTGACCCCCGCATAAAAGCATAAGGGTTTTCTGGTCCTGGCATAGACCTGGGAGGAGATCTGGCCCCAGTGTAGACCTGGGAGAAGGTTTGGCCCCTGTGTAGATTTGGGAGGGGACTCATGTAGGACTGGGTCAGGTTCTGGCCCCAGAATAAGCACTTGAGGATGTTTTGGCCCTGGCTTAGACCTAAGAGGGGGCTCATGTAGAATTATTTCAGGTTCTAGCCCAGGTCTAGTCTTGGAAGGAGATCTGATCCTGGTGTAGACCCTTTGAAGTCTAGCCCCAGTGAAGACTTGGTAAGATCGGTCTGGTTTTGACCCTGGAGGAAATTCATGAAGACGTTCTGATCCCATTCTAGGCCCGGAGGGGTCTCGTGTCAGATCGGGTCTGGTTTTGACCCTGAAGGAAATTCATGAAGACGTTCTGATCCCATTCTAGGCCCGGAGGGGTCTCGTGTCAGATCGGGTCTGGTTTTGACCCTGAGGGAAATTCATGAAGACGTTCTGATCCCATTCTAGGCCCGGAGGGGTCTCGTGTCAGATCGGGTCTGGAAAAATCTCTCCTTCCAGGTGAAAATGATTTGTTCTTTTGCGTCTGAGCAAGCTCCTGATTGATTGACACAACCGCAAACTTTCACGAAATGTAAATATTGCAGCAGCATCATCATCTTGACCTGCTGCAAACATGGATCTAGGCTGAGCTCAATTTCTACACCATAGCGTCCCAATTCCCTTTAGATTGAAGGCAAAGCGGCACAACAAAGTACTGAATATCATTTAAACTTGTGAGCTTTGTTAAAGAATACCGTATTTGTTCTGGGGTCCGGTATGGTCACTTAGGTGCACCTATCCCTGGAGGAAGACATCTTTGTTCAGAGGAGACCGCATTCGGAACTAACGTTCATTCGAAGGAGAATGTTGAATTAATTGTCTTGTTTGGAAGATAATTCTGGAGTGTTTTCTCCTTTTCCCTTCACACGTTCTCTCTCGCCCTCTCCTCCCGCTGCCGCGCGCGATCTCACTGTAATTACGCTGCGTCTATTTGCAGATATGACTTATTTGTGTGAATAACCATCTCCATGGTGACCACAAACAACTTTGACATTATATTTCACATCTTGATTTCAGCAGACGTGATGACGCTTGTTTGTTTGCTAAAGCAAGGATCATTAATGCTGCCGCTCACAAACGCAGAGACAGTGATCTGACCCTTAAATGTTTATTATGAGCAAAACTCTTTTTTTTCGAGTGTTGAATTAAAGGAGCGCAACAAAGCGACGGTGCAGAGTCAAACGGCCTTCGCTATTCCTATCACCAGAAGCTTTTTATTCTCTTGAACATTTCAGAGATTTAGAAACTTGTTGATTAATTACTGGAGAAAGGTTTCCTTACATTGTTGTCAATTGAAGACAATAATTAAAAATATGATGACAATGGTGTAATTGAACCACTTAAACATATTCTTTTTTTGGTATTATTTTCTTAAAATAAAAACAATACTTTTATTTAAGAACAAACATGTAACACTCTTTGCATATTTATGCCATTTTCAACTCCAAAGATCTTGTGAGTTTCACACTAAAAAAACATTAAAGTAATCTTTCTAAAGTAGTTAAAAACAGCTGCACTGATTCGTGCCTTTATACCCGCTCTCGTGCAACTTCTCTCCCCAGAAATTAATCGCTGTATTAATTGAATCTGTGCTTATTAATATTAACTGAGAAGCAGCTCTTGCTTGGTTTCAGTCGGGGAGTCCCGTGTTGGAGGAAGGATTTAATTCATGACAGGAATGACTTCCTGCTGTTTTCCTTCACTCTGTGTGAACTCGGAACGTTATAAAACCATGCTGCTGGAAAGATTTCAAGCATTGTTACGCTTGCTTTACAAACATACTGATCTAGCTTTTAAACATATATAATATATATATACGATATTATTATTCTCGTCAAAAAAATCTGACCGCTACTCCTCCTAGACGCTCGGTGTTACGGACGTCAAACTTTTTTAGGCTGTTGAAACTGGTCTAACTCGGCTTGCTGTATCTCCTCATGCTGCTACCAGCAAAGGATGCTGGGAAATTAGCGGGAATGCTGGGACTTCTTTTCATTGACTTCAAATGGGGTTTAATGTTATCAAGCTGTAGGTCGAACTGAGAATCGCAGAGAAACTTCAAAAAAGGAACTTATCAGTCTGAACGATGCCATGCAAAACTAGGTGCTCTAGACGAGGTCAAAGGTCACCATTAACTTAAAATTGCCGTTGAAAATGAATGGAAGAAAAACACGCACAACTATATAATAAAGACAACACAAGCAAGAGAAACAGGGGTTGAACAGTTGCTCATAGTGGCAAGGCATGTTTGTTTAATAGTCACTATTTCCCCCATAGCAACCAGACTGTTTACCCTAGCAACTGATATTTATCTCTTAGCAAAAGAGTAACCCATGGAGTTTTTTATTATACAACCATAGCAACCGGACTTTTTTCCCTAGCAACCATTTAAAAGATCTATATCTCCAAGTAGGAAAAGAGTTGAGAAGTGGGGGTTGGTTTACATGACTCGTATTGGTATGGGGAACATTATATGATGTCACTGAACCCTCCATAGCAACCAGACTGTTTTCCCTAACAACCATTTAAAAGTTCTATATCTCTGCTTAGGAAAACCGTTAAGACATGGGGGTTGGTTTATATGACTCATATTGACAGGGGGAGCTTTATATGGTTTCACTGATCCCTCTGTAGAAACCAGAATTTTACCCTAGCAACCGTCATCTCAGAGCTCTACCTCGTGCTAAAAACATGCTGGTTTGTGTCTTACTTGAGCATCAGTTGAGCATCTGTTTTACCGATCGAAATACTTTTTACACTGATTCATACTTTTAAAAAGCCAAAGCTTTATCAAATTTTTAAAGATTGGCTTCCTCAAGACAACATAAAGTTTGCTATCCAAACTTTAAAATCTAGTTTTAACTGCAAACGTTTGGCTGTTAAACTCTAGGGTTATCTGGCAACCCGGCGCTGCGAGTGGAAATTTTTTATATCTTTTATATCCTGTGATCTTTGAAATGTCCTCATCAGGTCGAGAAAGTGTTGGAAAGAGTACTACTTAATCTTAATTTCTGTTTACTTCTATTGGTGCTGCTGAGGGCAAACCTGTGCTGCTGCTTCATCTGAGGTTCTTCATCGCTCAACTCTTCCTCCTACCATCAGTTTTTTTGTGCAGTTTGCACAATACGCCATGCGCCAGCCACAGTTTAAGCCCCGAACAGAGAAAGCTGTGATCTTGGCGTCTTTGGTGAAGCGGAGATCTGCTGTCAGTTGTGCTTTCTGACCGCTTGGCTGCGAAGATCGCGAACTTCCCGCTGCTGCGCCGGAGGATGAGAGAAAGTTGAGCGTGTGCTCTCTGGATGCGGTTGCCATGGGAACCCATGGTTTTCTCTCCAGCGGAAAACAGAGGAATCCAGAGCCATCTGGTTAGACAAGTGTGTTCTGAAAAATCTTCCTCGGTGTGTTCTACGAGTTATGAACGAGTCATGAGTTTACTCGATAAACATCTGACAGAGTTTCGGTACGATCAAAGACAGCGCTGGAGTTTTTCGGTACACTTTAAAACATGAAATAATAATTAGACTCAGAGGTTTGTAACTACAACTTAAAATGTAAAAAAATCTCTCGCTTCTTGAGTCCAACGTGACTAACAGTGAGAAGTTTTTCTACTGTAGATGAAAGGATGTGCTGTTGAAGACGGAGAGCGTTTGCAATCGAGCGCTGCCATCTGTTGGTTGATGCGATAACAGGGTTTTAAAAAGTCTACAATTTAAAAGTCCAAATTTTAGGCCTTAAAAAGTCTTACATTTACAGTTCTAGGTGTATCGTTATCGTCCACAGCTCTTATTTTTATGATGTCCATGTAAAGCTCGTCTGATAGGTGTTTTTTGTTGTTGCATGGGGTTGCCAGAGATTGAGAAAATGTACATAAATCCTACGTAAAAAATTTAAATGATGATGCCATAGACTGAAAATTTTTCAAAAATCCTTAAAAACATAAAAGTGATGTTTAGCACTTTAAGGCAAGACTCATACACACTCAACATCTTAAAAGTGATTGTAAGGGTTGCCAGAGATTGAAAAAACATGCACAAATGCTCAAAATTAAAAGTGATGGTTAATGTTGTCAGTGATTGTGAAAATAAACACATAAAAGTGTTTATTAGGGTTGCCACATATGGTAAAAATGTGCATTAATGTGATTGTAAGGGTTGTCAGAGATTGCATAAATGCTCAAAAGCATAAAAATGTTTTTTTAGGGTTGCCAGATATTGGGAAAGTGTGCATAAATGCTCAGAATCATAAAAGCGTTTGTTAGGGTTGCCAAATATTGAGAAAATGTCCATGAATGTGATTGTAAGGGTTGCCAGAGATTGAAAATATGCTCCTAAAAGTTCAACTTTGTAAAAGGCATGGATAAGGTTGCCAGATTTTTAGAAAACCTTCATAACTGCTCAAAAATAAAAGTGATGGTTAGGTTTTCAAACAATGTTTTTGAAAAAGTTGTGATATCGATCTGAGTTTGATTCTTAAAAAAGTGTTAAATTTGTCCTGATCAAATTTGCAGAAACCCTGTATGACTGAAAGCAATTTTATCAGATCAATAAATCTGGCAACTTTCATATTTTGTATTCAATGGGTTCGTTCCTGAGATGTCACTGTTTAACTCTAATAAAAGCAGTTTAAAAGCTCTTTTTGAGGTCTTCAACTTTTCAGGTTGCTTTATTGCTTATTTATATCCATCGATTATCATCAAAGCGTCGCGCTTTTGTATCTCAGCACATTTTCGCAGTGCGTTTGGGGAGAAAACTCTTCAGAACTGTGATGTCTGTTATTGCTTTGTGGGATATTCAGTCAGATTTTTGTGTGATGTTTAATAGTTTTGCATATTATTAGTGTTTATGTGTGTGTTTGAATGATCCACTCGGAGAATAATTAGCGAAGCATTTAATAATCCTGATACTTTCTTTGATAAATATGGAGAGAATATCCTACTATTGCTCGGAGTTGTACGTCGTACCTTGTTTGTCCACCAGATGACGCCAGAGATCAATACATTTTATCTCTCACCCCCCTCTCTCTTCTCCCTCTCTCTCTCTCTCTCTTCTGTCTCTTTATCTCTCATCCCCCCTCTCTCTCTCTCTCTCTCTCTCTCTCCTGTCTCTTTATCTCTCATCCCCCGCTCTCTCTCTCTCTTCTGTCTCTTTATCTCTCATCCCGCTCTCTCTCTCTCTTCTGTCTCTTTATCTCTCATCCCCCGCTCTCTCTCTCTCTTCTGTCTCTTTATCTCTCATCCCCCGCTCTCTCTCTCTCTCTCTCTTCTGTCTCTTTATCTCTCATCCCCCCCTCTCTCTCTCTTCTCTCTCTCTCTCTCTCTATCTCCTTTCTATCTCTCAGCCCCTCTGTCTCGCTCTCTCTCCTGTCTCTTTATCTCTCATCCCTCTTTCTCTCTTCTCCCTCTCCACCTCTCTCTCTCTCTCTCTTCTTTCTCTTCTCTCTCTCCCCCTTTCAAACTTTGTCATCAGAAAAATATAATTTCAGATGGAACAAAGTTATGAATGTGAATCATAGCACACACAAAAAAAAAACCTAGAGCATTCCTAAAGACTTGGCAACCCGCGGCGTTCCAACGGTCGCCCATCTCAGAGAAATCGCCCTCCGTTTCGCTCGCGCAAGGCTTTTATTTCTACTGTAATAAAGTCGTGTATCATCCTGGTGATAAACGCGTTCTCACACAAGCCGTTCCTCGCGCAAAATCGCAATCGTAACAGAAATATCTCGCCGACTCGGAAAGGAAATACCTGGCAACCCAGCCTCTCCCACTCGGCTCCTCGCGGCTGTCAATCATCGCGGAGTCGCACGAGCGCGCGCTCGCGATGTAGGAGGAGACGCGGCTGTCATCCGCAAAAGTGCTCCAATATATTTATTTTTACGATTTGGGGGTTCACTGCCCTCACCGGACACCGAACCCTCTCTCTCTCTCTCCCCGAACGGAAAAAACACCGGAGGAAATGTTTGGGATGGCACTGAGCTAGGCGTCGCTCTCGCTGGGAAGCGTTGACGCGAGCCCACCGGACAGCGAGCTCTCCTCTCCTCGGGAGCGTTTTTGGGGGTTTCCTCCACCGGGAGAAGCGGATCGGGGACGGTGGATGTCGGGAGTGACGCGTTCACCGGCAGCTGAAGCGCCGCGGAGCCGTTAGTGGGAGTGTCGCACGTACGCGAGGATAGTCTGCCCTGGATTTTTCAATCATTTGCGAGATACGGCTCCCGGTACTCCGCCTCTCCTTCGTCGTCGACGGTTCCTTCCTCATCCCGCTTCAGCGCGAACGAGATCCACGTTAACCGACAGGCCCCCCGACCCCCTCCCCCACTCTCGTCATTTTCACTTTAAAAACTTGCTTTCCTCCCCGAGAGACAACCGGGGTTGGGGCAGCCTCGTTTTCCACCGCATTCCCTCATTTAACGGGAATCCAGCCGCTTTTGTGGGGTTTTCCCGCATCCTCCTGAAGCCCCCCGTTAAGGCCGGGCGGAATCCGGTGAAGCTATGACTTTAGAGTCGATGATGGCCTGCTGCCTGAGCGAAGAGGCCAAGGAGTCGAAGCGAATCAACGCCGAGATCGATAAGCAGCTGCGCCGGGACAAGCGCGACGCGAGGCGGGAGCTGAAGCTGCTTCTGCTCGGTATGGATCCCTCGCCGGGGCCGCATGGGTTCGGGGCTGTTGTGGGGTGTTTTTGGCACGTCGTCCCCGCGTGAGCTGGGTGTGCGGGGCGCCTGCGGGTGTGTTTTTGTTGGGAACCGATGTTTGCGTGGCTACCACAGCTAGCTAAGGCGTTAGCCCGCGCGGCCCGAGAGCTGGACGGGGCCTGGCGGGATCGCGAGGAAATCACGGCTTGGTCTCTCTCGGTGCTGTTTGAGATGTTGGAGAAGCCAACGCGCTCTGCTTCGTGGGTTTGTTTCTCGAGCTGTCACTCGAGTCCGTGCATCCAGATGTTTCCTGTGTGGGTCATTCCAGGTCTTCTCGTACTGTGGTCCACTTTGCTGGCCGTGTTTGTGGTCCACTTTGCTGCTCGTGTTTGTGGTCCACTTTGCTGGCCGTGTTTGTGGTCCACTTTGCTGCTCGTGTTTGTGGTCCACTTTGCTGCTCGTGTTTGTGGTCCACTTTGCTGGCCGTGTTTGTGGTCCACTTTGCTGGCCGTGTTTGTGGTCCACTTTGCTGCTCGTGTTTGTGGTCCACTTTGCTGCCCGTGTTTGTGGTCCACTTTGCTGGCCGTGTTTGTGGTCCACTTTGCTGGCCGTGTTTGTGGTCCACTTTGCTGGCCGTGTTTGTGGTCCACTTTGCTGGCCGTGTTTGTGGTCCACTTTGCTGGCCGTGTTTGTGGTCCACTTTGCTGCTCGTGTTTGTGGTCCACTTTGCTGGCCGTGTTTGTGGTCCACTTTGCTGGCCGTGTTTGTGGTCCACTTTGCTGGCCGTGTTTGTGGTCCACTTTGCTGCCCGTGTTTGTGGTCCACTTTGCTGGCCGTGTTTGTGGTCCACTTTGCTGGCCGTGTTTGTGGTCCACTTTGCTGCCCGTGTTTGTGGTCCACTTTGCTGCCCGTGTTTGTGGTCCACTTTGCTGCTCGTGTTTGTGGTCCACTTTGCTGCTCGTGTTTGTGGTCCACTTTGCTGGCCGTGTTTGTGGTCCACTTTGCTGGCCGTGTTTGTGGTCCACTTTGCTGGCCGTGTTTGTGGTCCACTTTGCTGCCCGTGTTTGTGGTCCACTTTGCTGGCCGTGTTTGTGGTCCACTTTGCTGGCCGTGTTTGTGGTCCACTTTGCTGGCCGTGTTTGTGATCCACTTTGCTGCCCGTGTTTGTGGTCCACTTTGCTGCTCGTGTTTGTGGTCCACTTTGCTGCTCGTGTTTGTGGTCCACTTTGCTGGCCGTGTTTGTGGTCCACTTTGCTGCCCGTGTTTGTGGTCCACTTTGCTGCTCGTGTTTGTGGTCCACTTTGCTGGCCGTGTTTGTTGTCCACTTTGGTGCCCGTGTTTGTGGTCCACTTTGCTGCTCGTGTTTGTGGTCCACTTTGCTGCTCGTGTTTGTGGTCCACTTTGCTGGCCGTGTTTGTGGTCCACTTTGCTGGCCGTGTTTGTGGTCCACTTTGCTGGCCGTGTTTGTGGTCCACTTTGGCTGCCAGTGTTGTGGTCCACTTTGCTGCCCGTGTTGTGGTCCACTTTGCTGGCCGTGTTTGTGGTCCACTTTGCTGGCCGTGTTTGTGGTCCACTTTGCTGGCCGTGTTTGTGGTCCACTTTGCTGGCCGTGTTTGTGGTCCACTTTGCTGGCCGTGTTTGTGGTCCACTTTGCTGGCCGTGTTTGTGGTCCACTTTGCTGGCCGTGTTTGTGGTCCACTTTGCTGGCCGTGTTTGTGGTCCACTTTGCTGCCCGTGTTTGTGGTCCACTTTGCTGCCCGTGTTTGTGGTCCACTTTGCTGGCCGTGTTTGTGGTCCACTTTGCTGGCCGTGTTTGTGGTCCACTTTGCTGCTCGTGTTTGTGGTCCACTTTGCTGGCCGTGTTTGTGGTCCACTTTGCTGGCCGTGTTTGTGGTCCACTTGCTGCCCGTGTTTTGTGGTCCACTTTGCCTCGTGTTTGTGGTCCACTTTGCTGCCGTGTTTGTGGTCCACTTTGCTGGCCGTGTTTGTGGTCCACTTTGCTGGCTCGTGTGTTGTGGGTCCACTTTGCTGCTCGTGTTTGTGGTCCACTTTGCTGCTCGTGTTGTGGTCCACTTTGCTGGCCGTGTTTGTGGTCCACTTTGCTGCTCGTGTTTGTGGTTCCACTTTGCTGGCCGTGTTTGTGGTCCACTTTGCTGCTCGTGTTTGTGGTCCACTTTGCTGGCCGTGTTGTGGTCCACTTTGCTGGCCGTGTTTGTGGTCCACTTTGCTGGCCGTGTTTGTGGTCCACTTTGCTGCCCGTGTTTGTGGTCCACTTTGCTGGCCGTGTTTGTGGTCCACTTTGCTGGCCGTGTTTGTGGTCCACTTTGCTGGCCGTGTTTGTGGTCCACTTTGCTGGCCGTGTTGTGGTCCACTTTGCTGCCGTGTTTGTGGTCCACTTGCTGGCCGTGTTTGTGGTCCACTTTGCTGGCCGTGTTTGTGGTCCACTTTGCTGGCCGTGTTTGTGGTCCACTTTGCTGGCCGTGTTTGTGGTCCACTTTGCTGGCCGTGTTTGTGGTCCACTTTGCTGGCCGTGTTTGTGGTCCACTTTGCTGCTCGTGTTCGTGACCGTTTGGTTATCGAAGCTCATTTAATGAATGTGATGAAATGTTTAAATTAGGGTTGTCCTGCTTTGGTTTGTTGCTGATGATTTGATGGCGATCATTTTCATCCCTAGCAGTATTTTCCCGGTTGAATTCCCCCTTTTTTTACTTCGAGATAACTTAATTTTTCCTGATTGGATACTGTTTAGGGGATTTGTTAAGAATGAAAGAGGACTATAACTCAGTTCAGTTTTCCCAGGTTTTTGTCTTAATCCATTCTTAGATATCGACAAATATTGTGCAACAGAATTAAATCAGAACAAGACTTGTTGCGTTGGTGCACAGCAAAAAAATTGATAAAAGATGTGATGCATTGATGAGCTGTGTGCAGCATGCTGTGCAGCAGGTGTCTGGTTGTTGGTCACATGACTAGTTTAATAAAAAAAAATGTCATTGCAGTTTTGCGGAATATGTACAATTCGATACGCCTCAAAAACGACTTTTTCAATAAATGCAAGTGTTTTTTTTATTGTCATGTTTGAATTGGGCAAATTTATTATCTAGGCAAATTAATCATTTATATTTATAAATCCATAAATCCAATTTGAGCAATTTCCTGGTCAATGCAACAAAACATCTTTGGCGTGATTATTTGATTTTTATTATCTGGTATTTCCAGATCTGATCCCCTTTTTTTGCCTCTTGAAACAATTACTTTTTTTGTGATTAGATACAATTTAGGGGGCATTAAAAATGAAAAAAGGGACTATAACTCTATTCAGTTGTTCCTCATGGACATAAACACATTTATATTTGTTTTCGTAGCACAGAATTGAATCAAAACACTTGTTAGCACTGGTGCGCCACAAAAAGTCTCTAACAAGGTGCTGCATGAAGAACGTCACATATTAAATGAGCAGGAATCCGGTTGTAGGTCACGTGAGTCGTTTAATTAGGAAGAAAAGGTACAGTTTTGTGCAAACTTTTTCTGGTAAATGTGAGGTTTTTCATAATTATGTTTCCATAAAGCTAATATATTTTTGCAAATCTAATTTGTGCGGTTTCTTGGACATTCATGGACAAAAACAAACATACATTTCTCCTTTTTTTTTTTATTAAAACTTCCAAGTTCACATAACTACAAAAAAAATTTGGAGACAGTTTCATATACATTTTTATAAAAAGGTATTCATAACTTGGTAAATGAAGATGTGAAAGAACTGTATGTGAGCTCGGTGGAAATAACAGTTGTGATAAATATAATCTCTTTTAGAAGCCGTATAAAATTATATCCTACAGCGCTCTATTATTCTGCTATGCGTGTGTCTCCATTGGCTAAAAACTAAATTCATTCAGCGAGCTAAACCAATCAGAAGCGAAAGGTGCAGCTACCTCATGAAGTGCGGCCTCTGATTGGTCTTCCAGGAGATTAAGTCATATGACAGGGAGGCTCGACATTCACTTTTTGATCTTTCGAAAGTTTGTGAGATCGAACCTGATCGATCGGGGCCACCCCAGAGTCCAAACCCGAAATGCATGGTTCACGAGGAAACAGAATGAGTCAGTGACACAGATGCTGCGTCCCAATCTGCACACTATCCCCACTTTTAAGGGTGGGAAATGCATCCCGAACCGTAGTGTACATTAAAAAGTATCCGAGCGGCCTGAGATGTGTATTTATGCCGCTATTACCCACAATCCCCTGCGCTCAGACGGATGGAGTTCTCTCTTGGACCCAAACGAGCGAGGTTTCTCTGAACTACGACTCATTAAAGAAGAAGCTCAGAAATAAATAACAGCTATATATTTAATAAGCAGTGTTTTATTTGTGATTAGAATATTTTTAAGGACTTTTAAAGGAAAAGAAGGAGTTAAGTTCTCGCACACGTCGAGCGTAATCACAACTCCTTCCGTCACGTGACGTTTTAGTGCATCCCAGACTGTTCGCACTCTCGTCTCACACGCTAAAAAACATCTACATTCCTTTTAAAAATTAGAATAAGTAGCAGAATAAGTATTCGGATTGAGACGCAGCAATCCTGTGCTGATTTTCTGAGATGGACCCTAAGCAGTATGGAAGCATGCATCAGAGATTGCGTGTGCAGATATAATTTCTGCGTTAGTTTGAGTCCGCTAAGAATTCGGTTGTGACTCTGAAGGCCAGCGGTGGAGAAAGAGGGCTTACTCCATGTAAAGGACCAGAAGAAGACTTGCAATCACTTGCTGTCCTCAAGACGCTGTCGGGGCAGGCATCTGAAAAATACAGACTATTCTGAAAGACTCCTTTACAAATCGTGGTGTTTGTCACTATGCACGCTGTAAGAAGCTACAGAAACGCCTGTCCAGAAACCTGTTGGATCTCAAATTAGTAGAGGTCCACCTTTGCTTCAGGCCATGCACGCGCTTCTTGTACACATGGCTATAAGTTCTTTTTTTGTTTTTACTGAAGAGTGTTTTCTGTTGGTGACCGTTGCGCATGGAAGGTGTTGCTTGGTTCCATCTGGGCCATCTCCATCTCTCTGAAACGGATGCAGATTAGCGATCGAATTTCACGAGAGTTTTCCTAATGTTATATTTGATTTCTCCTCTCGCTGGAAACACTTATTCAGGTTGCGTTTGGGACCTCGCCGCTCGCTGGTGAATCGGTGTGCTCTTTGAGGAACAGATTCATAGCTCTTTGAATGCAATCACCTAAAATAATAATAAGATTAAGCTGCAAATCTGGAGTTTTAACTCGTCCGGCGCTAGTTTAATGTACTACTTGAGGGATCATTTTAAAAACTAATGATCTAAATACTTCAACATGTAACATCAGGAACATCTTCTTGGCTCCAAATGCTCTTGGGTTGCAATGGTAGATGTCTTCACATTTAACAGATATGCGATCATCACAGTTATTATCTCCTCAGGTCTTCAAACCGTTTTGTTCACACCGGAATTTGGTAAATGAATGCTCCTGAACGAGTGCTGGAAACCTCCATGGCTGGTGTTGGATTGATTGGTGCGGCCACAAAATGTGAACTTCCTCGATTCGATCCTCCTCAGCACTCCCTGCGTCTCACGGTGCTCATCGTAGCTACTCCATCTTCTCCGCCCGGAGTCCAGATCACACTGAGTGATCGACTAAACATTGAAATCACTCGCTAACGCTGCGAACTCCAGTCGGTTGATAAGAAAAGTTGATAACGGCAGCTCCAAGAAACACTGGATGTCATCACCTGTTTTAGTTAAAAAAATCGATGTGATTTCGACACAAAAATAAACTACATTCAAAAATTGAGAAAATTATTGGATACAGTGCGTACAGTGAAAAAGATAACTTAATCTGTTACTTTAGCGATAATAAAGGAAGATTTTCAACGCATTTGGAATAAAAAGTGTCTTCTGTTTTTGTTGCGACGCTCCTAAAAATAAATGCTCCGGCTGAAGTCCCCAGTTGGTTGGCGCAGAGGTTTATATCGGCTGAACCTCAAATACTTCAAGTTCTGATGGCGTTATTGTTACGACCTCAAAATGGTGGTGGTGTCTAGGGTCGGGGTGTAACAAAAAGGTGGAGGAGCAGAAATGAAAACGGGAACAACAGGACACAAACAATAACTTGACAAATCAAATGTGCTTTAATGAACAGAACTGGTGTTACCAATGGTAAAATAAATCAAATACAAATACACACATTCCAGGGGCAGAGACTAAGGGACGCCAGGTAAAACAAAACAAACTAACTAGAAAGTGCAGACAATTCTAAGCTAACTAAATAATACACACAAAGCTAGAACTAATCTACACTAACTAGAAAGTTATACAATAAACAAACCTGGCGCACACCGCTAAACTAGCGTGTATAACAGAAATAATCCTACGTGCAGAATGTATGTCACGTGACATGCTAAGCTGTCTCTGAGACCCTGGAAGTCAGAAGACAACAAACGTGACACACCGGGTAGGAAACAGGATTGAACTCAAATGGCAACATAAACGGAGGCAAACAAACAGGGAGCACAAATTAACAAAACGATCGGCAACCGAGTGGAGCCACTCTCTCCACGCCGCGTGAGCTAAGGACTCCGCAGAGCCCTCGCTGCTGAACAGGTGTCGGCGCGGTCCTTTTCAACTCCAGCTGCTGCCACTGATTCGCAAACGAGCCGAAGTGGTCCGCCTCCTCGCTGGTGATCGGCGTCCCGACTGGCGAATCAGGGGACAGCTGGAGTCACCTGGCAAATAATCAGAAGCACGCAAAGCCGCACGCACAAGCAGGTGACAGAAAATAAAAAGGAAACGCTGCGAAACGGCAAGGGCCGTAACAGTTATATGCAAAACCAACAACATTTCCGCTTATTGGCATGCATTCAAGATCGCATCTTCTCATTGATTGAACCTGTAGGTCACGCGTCATCCACAAACACACAGTTAGATTAGATACGCCCAACTCATTCCAGATTTGGGAAATTCCCATCACAGCAGCTATAGACACTTCTTTTTAAGCCATCACGGACATCCTCGAGGTCAAACCTGAAGAGACATAACTTGAGACCAAACATACTACCTTAAAAAGCAGCATCATCTGTGGTGCATTTCTGTAGCCCTCTGTGCTTCGGAGCAGAGAAACTCTCCTGACTAACAGGAAACGAATGGAGGCTGCTGGTGTCAGATAGCTTTGCTGACCAACACGCTGAGTCATAGACCGAGCAGCAACAAAACTTTATGGCTTGATAACACATCCAATTCTCCTTCCTCGGGAGAAACCAGAGTCCAGTGTGCACTGGCACCCTCCCAAGGTAATAACCATCCACCATTTTGAGATCATTCGACCTAGGAATACATGTTCGAAGTGCAAGGATGAACCAAATTTGGCCGGTGGCACAAGAATCCCAGGATGCACGCAGAGATGGATGCTGCGGACTCGCGGATGATTCTCAGATACTTGTATTTTTTTGTTCTGTTAATGTGAAGACCATTAAGAGTGAGAAGTTGATCTGAAAGCATCGAAGGCTAGGCTCACAGTGAAGTTTTCTGCTGATGTTTAAAGCTAGATTTGAAGATGAACGAACCCAGCTCCTGAAATTAGCTTATTGTTGATGTCCAAATAGTGATTTGCACCAAGCTAATTTCTCCTCCAAGGTCTGCGCTGAGCAGAACACCTCGAGGTTGCTTCCCGTGGCCAGGCTTTCGACGAGTTTTCTGCAACTCAAACTAAACCAGCATTTTTCAGGACGCACACGCTGTCCCCTTCCTTCTTAGGGTAGACTTCAACACCGTTATCTGTTTAACATTTAACTCTATAATGGGGTAAATCTGCTTTCTTTACACATTCTTGATCATTTCTGAGAAAAGTAGAAAGGGTAACGTGTTTTGTTGACAGCAATTGCGTATTCTCTCTCTCTCCCACTGCATCCTGTATTTCGTACACTAAACGTAATCCAGACTTTATCATTTAAAAACATTTGTCTCAATGCAAACCAAGAACAAAGAGTCGGTAGACGAGTTTAGCCTAAAGCAGTGGTTCTCAAATAGTGGGGCGCGAGGCGCCGTCAAGAGAGACTACATGCTTTTTTATTTTTCACATTTTTTTTTACTGTTCTAGAATAAAGTGCAATACCACTCCACTACATTAGGGGGCAGTGGTGCTCTCAGTGTGAAGTGTAGAAGAGAGGCGGAGAGAGAAGGAGATAAAGAGACACGAAAGCTAAGACGAGGAAATATGATGCGTTTGTAGCGCTTGGCTTCACTGTGACTGCGGCGGGAGACGAGGAGAGACAGGTGTGCTTACTGAGTCTAAACATGTTGCAGCGGACAGCATGAAGCCAAATAAATGAAAGCGTCACTTAAAGACGTTACGCTCCGATTACGCTGATAAACTGCTTGAGTTTTTTTCAGAGAAAACGAGCCAAATATTGCAGCAATGACGATCAGCCAAACAATGTTTATAGTTTTATTAAGGATTTAATGTTTTTTTTTTACATTTCAGATGCGCCTTAAATCTTTTCTGGTACAGTTAATGAAGCTATTCTTTGTTGTAAGTGGGTCCATATTTCTTTCTTTTTTCTCTCTTATACATTAATAAGGATACTGTGTTATGCAGAGGTGTACTTATAACACATTTAAAGACCAATAATACTATTTATAGTTGCGCGAGATCTTTTTTCTTCCTAGAGGGGGCGCTACAGACAATAATCAAGAAACACTGGGTTAAAGGGTGGTTGATGTCAAGAACCAAAAAGTACCTGTTTTTTATTTGTCATGTAAGTGCTGTGCGACGATAAACCGACGCGGGAAGTTTCAGAGCTCAAAAAGCTTAAAGGGTTTTTAAATCAAGCTCGAGTTGTTCGAGAGTTAAGAGCTCTCGAGACAGCGTTCGCGACGTCAGGAGAGCGTTTTCAGACCACGCCCTCCAGGCATCGAGTTTAGACTCTTTTCTAGCTCTACACAAAAATTCGATTTCTACACCATAAAATAAATCTCCCTGCTGGGCGACTTGAAGCATTTAAACATTCACCATAAATATTAAATATACTTTTAATAAACCTAATATGTTAAGGAATCTCACAGGAACCTGGTTTAAACTAGGATTTCGTTTAAGTTCAATTTAATTCAAAATAGAGTGAATAATCTCACAATTAGAATCTCAAAAAGGAGTCGGCATCTCGTGAAAGTCATATCTGGCCCTCATTTTCACGTTCCGAAGCCTGGCTCGTGTTCCTCCAACGTTGAACCTTTGATTCGCGCAGCGCTGGAGGTTCTGTTAGAAGACACCTGCGCACCAAAGATGTTCGGAAAAGCTAGCGTCTTGGACAGATCCTGGACAACACTGGCCTTTCTGATACTTCACAAACTCTTGAGTTAAAAGGGATGGAACCGCTTCTTTTGGTCCTCCTCAAGTTAAACCAATCTCTTTAGATGATGTTTGGTGGTGGTGTAAATTTACAGATTAATTTTTGGATGAGACTCAGATCTTGGGGTTGGCATCACTAGGGCCACATGGAGACTAATCCATGAAAAGTCTGCAGAAGGATTTTAAACATCTAGGAGAAAAAACTTGTTCACCTGGGATTATTTCTAGAGTTTTGGAGAACATCTTCTGACTTGGGCTCAAGAGGCCGTTGGTGGAGTATAATAGTGGAAGATCTGTACACGAGATTCCGTCTGGCCCTGACCTCTGCGTGAGGCGCTACAGTGCTTTCTATGGCCTGCGCAAACACGAGAATTTGCACTTTGGACTTGAAACCCTTCGTGCATCAGGTGCTCGAGGTGAGGCGCTTTGAACGGGACGGATCGAGAGTGAAGGAGCCGTGCAGTGAGTGTACGCAGGTCCATGCAACCTCTGCTCTGGCGTTCGGAGCACAGTAGCTTGTTTTTGATCTGGTGTGTGTAGACTCGCAAAACCAAAGTATGAGCCTTTTCAGATTTTTATCCAACTCAAGATGTTCTTTCCTTTTTCCATAACCATTAGTTATGTGTAACAGTGTTAATGCTTGTAT
>UELW01000220.1:0-193215 GCA_900490495.1 Danionella dracula | reverse complement strand
CCATTTACAATTATCATTTACTAGTATACTAAAAACAATCCCTTAAACCCCCACCCATCAAATCAACAATCCCATAATGAGTGGAGAAAGACTGAAAAGGATTATATGACAGAACATTAATAAGCGTTGATTAAACAATAATAAAAATCCCACAAGATCCAAATTTGTTCAATGTGACCTCAGTCTGAACAGCCAGATTTCAGTTGTCTGGGGACAGATGTCACATTTCTGAGCGTGAGTGGGAAGTTTCACATCAACAATGGCTGAAGATGCTGCTGAAAGTAGTCAGTGGACAGAAGTGAAGCAATAGAACGATTATGGTGGCTCCAATCAAAAAATTAACTTAAATAAAGCAACACAATAGCATTGAATCAGATTCTCCTCCCTGTTTACTTTCATTTTGATCAAAGCCATTTCCTTCGCATATTCTCCTCTCAGCAAGCAGGACTGAGTTCATACACATGATAGATACAAGTCACATGTTGTGTGAACAAGCTCATAAAAATGATTATATATATATATATATATATATATATATATATATATATATATATATAATTTATCTTTGATGATGTTTGTTGTAGGGCTGTAGCTATCGAATATTTTAGAAATCTTGTTTTTCCACTAAAAATGTAATCGGAAAAAACTAATGTGACGTCACCCACTGCTTGCGGTACCTGCTGCTCCACTCACACATAGACATTTCATGATAGAAGACACTTAAACTGAAACTTTGAATTATTATTATTACATCAAAAATCCTATACATCCATTTTAATTAGGCAGAACACTACCGTTTTAGGGGCCTTTCAGATTAGGAACGTCTAAAATATAACGTTACTGACAGCGTTCGCTCCCCCTCCTCAGTTTTACATTCACACTCTGTGTTTCTGATCTGTTTCGGAGACGCTTGCATACATACGTAGCTGGAAACACGTTGCGTGGACGTTGGAAGAAGAAAAGATGAAAGCTCTTACGTCATCGGTCTGCGATGGCTCGCTGAAATTTACGATCGTCTGAACGTAATAACTTTGGTGACCTCAGAGTTTGTGAGCGTGCTGTCGAGCTGAGAGACTGGAGGCTCTCCTCGGTCCTTATTTCCATCAAATATTGGATTTCTTCACTCCTCCACAAACATCCTTCTCCAGCCGTGTTGATCTCTTTATAAACAGTGAAACAGTCGCGGAGTTTCTACGTCACGTCGAGCTCAGACAACTTCCTCTTTTGATCCACACGCTCCGCTCATATCTCCGCTCGACCGCGTGAACCGTTCCCCATCAGTCGGTCACTACGACTAATGTCGGTGACGACTATGGGAAGCTCCACTAGGGGCGCACTACTCATTCCACACTGTTTTAAAATGCCAATCAGCAAACGCGCTGATGGATCGAGGACTGTCTCCGTCCATCCTGAATGTTTACATCGCCGCGATTTCTGCCTATCACCTTCCGGTTGAAGGGAACACGTTGGGACGACACGAGTTAACGGTCAGATTCCTCAGAGGGGCAGAAGGGTTAGACCTTCTAGGCCATCCTTAGTTCCCTCCTGGGAACTTTCCATTGTCCTTAGAGGACTTCAATATCCTCGATTCTATCCGCTTGAATCAGTAGAGCTTAAATTTCTGTCAATTGAGACAGCGCTCCTTGTCGCGTTAGCCTCGATCAAGAGGGTGGGGGATATTCAGGCACTCTCTATCAATGCGAACTGCTGATACAGGTCTCATAATGCTGAAGTTCGGACCTGGTGATACTCATGTTATTTTGAAGCCCAGGCCTGGATATGTGCCCAAGGTTCCTACCATCCCCTTTAAAAACTCAGGTAGTGAACCTCCAAGCTCTTCCCGGAGAGGAGGCAGCATCAGCCCCTGGTCCTGGAGGACAGCAGATGATAGGGAAGGCCGTCTCCAAACAGAGGTTGGCCCACTGGCTAGTGAAGGCCATCTCTACCGTATACACAGCGTCCGTTGTCCCTTGCACCCTGCAGTTGAGAGCCCACTCTATCAGGGGTGTCGCGGCCTCCTGGACGTTGGCAAGGGGGACTCCGCTGGCAGAGATCTGCAAGGCTGCAGGTTAGTCGACACCCAACAACTTCACCAAGTACTATAACCTGAGCATTGAATCCGTCTCTTCAGCGTGCTAAGTGGTGGTAGCATTGTTTGAGATGTACGAACGGGTGTCCAGCTTGGGTTGCGCCATTCTTAGTGATCCGTGCGCTATATTTTGCCCCTGGAGATAACCTCCAGCTTTTTGGCTCCTCTCACCCCAACAGGCGTAGTAGAGTAAGCGGAGTATTTCTACGTTCTGTCCACGTGTGTTCCCGCTATGGCTGACTGAGGGCCGAGCACATGACTTTGAGGTGGCGAGTTCGGGCCTCCGCACATCTCCCTTCAGCTCTGGGATCGATGCTCCTTCCTCTGGTATGAGTCGTTATGAGAGAAAATTGCAGATTACCCATTAAAAATCAAGTCTATACTTAAGGCCAGGGCGGAGGAGGGCCTTACTATTCATACTACTGATGTGCTCGGCTTGCCAGGCCGTCGGCCGATGCGGAAGGACCTAGGTTGTGGCATTTTTTCAGGGTGTTCCCATAGTCATCACCGACATAAGTCGTAGTTACAGACTGATGGGGAACATAATGGTTAGTTTCATAACCCATGTTCCCTGAATAGGGGACGGTGACTTATGTCCCTCAGCCACAACCATAAGGTCGTGAGTAAGTCTGGTTGCGTAGGGGGTGAGTACAGCTCCAGCGTCACAACAGGAAGATTGTCACGCTGGCCTCCAGTTTATGTGGGACGGCGTGATCACGTGACCATCAGCGCATTCCCTGATTGGCATTTTGAAACAGTGTGGAATGAGTAGTGTGCCCCTAGCAGAGCTTCCCATAGTCATCATCGACATAAGTCTCTGTTCCGTATTCGAGGAACGGGGGTTACGAAAGTAACCATTATGTTTCAGAGACGAGTTTCTGGAAGAGCTTTCGGAAACGCTTCATCGAAACAGACGAAATGTTTACACACACACGCTACAATCAACAAACCGCTACCAGAGCTGAGAATTTTTTAAAATGGAATACAGATGCCAACACATCTCCTAAACATACATTCATGGGGTATGTATTGTACTTTATTTTTAGTGTCTTGAAAGCTGGAACACTCCCTTTAAGATGATTTAAACTCTGTCCTTGCTCCTGACACAAAGTGTCCAAATGTAAGTGTCGACAATTACTTGAGTTTAAACATTGAGTGTTTACGCTAGTACTTGGGTCAACAAACGCTTGTAGCACTTTATGTCCTGTTTTTGTTTTATCATCTCTGGGTTTGTGTTTGCTGATGGTTCACAGGAGAAGCTTTCGACACGACTCAACCGGTACACTACGCCATGTCCAACATCATCTGCTCCATCGTCTACGGCAGCAGGTTTGAGTACACGGATCCTCGATTCACAGCGATGGTGGATAGAGTGAGTGAAAACATTCGTGTCGGCGGGTCGTCTTCAATTCTGGTATGGTGATTCAAACTGAAAACTTGGGTGAAATCTATCCTAGATGTTTGATTCATGTTCTTTCTGCTTCACAGCTTTACAATACTTTTCCATGGTTGGGTCCGTTCCTCAACAGCAGAAGGACCATGTTCAGAAACATGATGAAGAACAGAGCTGAAACTAAGAAACTGATCAGGACTGGAGGAGAGTCTGAACCCACAAGACCGCAGAGGGTTTGTTGACTCCTTCCTCATCCGGAAACAGAAGGAGAGAGGGTATCGGGTCACTGTTTTCTACAATCATTCATGTGTTGTGTTTACTGCTTTCAACACTCAAGCTAACATTAGCTTGAGGAAAAGTTAAAATGAATAAAATATTTAACTAAAATATGGGTCAATCTGGAGGTTGTTTTTGTTTAATCTCTGTTTTGAGACACAAGAGCAGCTTAAATAAAGAGGTTTAATGTATAAATCAGGTGTATTCCAGGAAACTTTGTAAGGCTGCGGGGCTCCAAGAATTGGCTTTAAGCCCTTGACCTAAAAAAGAGACTTAAAAATTATGATTACAAAGCTTTTGCCAAAAGTGGCGACAAAGAGAAGTTTAATAAGTCTTTGTCTCCCACTGAATAAACCCTTGAGTAAATGCTTGAGGTAAAAAAAAACATTGGATGGTTTGGTAAAAGAGCTTTCTTTATTTGTGGGTGTTTCTCAGCAATTGGACAAAAAAGGACTCGTACTTTCACCTGGATAATCTTCTGATGTCCGTGTCAAATCTGTTTACTGCTGGAACTGATACGACAGGAACGACTCTGCGCTGGGGACTGATGCTCATGGCCAAATATCCTCAGATACAGGGTACAACCCTCACATTCCATCAAGTCACAACATAAACACTCAAAGAGTGAATGAACAATAGAGAAATCCTAATGATCAATATTTGGTGTCCCAGACACACTCGATGATGAGATCGGGGCTCTGTGGGGTCGTGCCATCACTTCCAGTACTTCTTGTTCTTAAGTTGAAGATGGTTCTTGGATGATGAGGGTCATTGTTCTGCTGCAGAATTTACTTCAAATGCCTCCCTGATGATGTAGTGTGATGGATAGTGTCAAATCTTGCTTGTTATGAGCCAAAACAGAGAAGCGCAGACAGAAATATTAGATAATTTTTTTAGATGTTTGTAGCACAAGTGGTAGGATAACAGAAGCCTAGAATGGTTTAACTGGGTGAAGTCATCTTTGAATGTTTCATTCAAACAAATGAGAAACTACGAGAGAAGTGAGGAAATGTTCTTAAATATACAACAATTATATCAATAATCATTTGGCATGAAAGTCAACATCACTCTCAGATCAATCTTGCATTCTCTCAACAGAATGGACGGTTATTACAGATCGATATCTGCTTTATTTCTTATTGAGAACACTAACACTGACCGAATCTCCAACTCCAACCTCAACCATGCTCCACCGTTGCCTGCAGACACTCATTATTGTACCAGCCTTTTCTTTTTCTGCAGACAAGTGTTCACATTTAAACTCATCACTTCAGAGCACCAGCTCCTATTTTCTGCTCCTCACATCCTATGATTTTGTGGATTCTTGAGTTGCTGTCTTATTTCTACATTAGATGTATGTACCAGGTTCTCACAGGTTTCTGATTTGAAGGATTTTTTTTTGCTGTTTTAAGTTTCATTTGGCAACAACTGTATCTACAATCCTCAGCGTTTCTTTGTTCTAATTAAACCAATGAGAGTGTGTCTGTGATATATTGTTGATATAGTAGAGCTACCTTGTGTCTTGTTGCTCTGCTTAGTCTTGCCATAACAAGAAAACAGCCTCACGCAACTTCTGCTTAACAGAGTTTGGCTGTTACTTGCTCAGTTTTATTCCCTGCTCAGCTGTTTCTGCTTCCAATAATGTCTGTGTTTTCATCTGTGACATTTATGACCATTCGAACTTGTTTGGGGTTATTGTTCATACACCTGATTTTAGTTAAATACAAAAGCAGTTTACAAAACACTGATTTCATTTAAATGTTTATATTCTGAAAGAAAAAAAGTTTTACTCCTGCCAAACCTTCTGCACTAGATATCACATTTCGTGTCAATAATTGAATGTTTGTGAGCAGATGGAGTTCAGGAGGAGATCGATCGAGTGATCGGTGGACGTCAGCCGGTGGTGGAGGATCGAAAGATGCTACCGTATACAGACGCTGTGATTCATGAAACACAGAGACTAGCGAACATAGCACCCCTGAGTCTTCCTCATTTAACCACCTGTGATATCACCTTCAAAGGATACTTCATTGAGAAGGTTAGCTGGAAGTGATTAATTAATACAAACAGGATGTAAACTGAATTGTTTTGTTTGGAATCGAGGTTGTGCAATTTGAGTTCCACAGTGAAAATGATTTAAAGAAAATCTACCTGCAAGTGCTGATCCAAAACATAATAGATTTTGAAACTATTGTCTGTTTTTAACTGTAGCATCAAAAGCAGCTGTTTATTACAGGGTGTTCAGACCAAGCGATAAACATTAGGACAAAGCGCGTCTCCCGCGCCTATCTGACCGCTTTCAGAGGGGTGCACTCGCGTTAGGACGTCCGCTCGGAGAACAGCGCGGAACAAAGCGCGAGCTCGCTGGGAGAGACGCGATGAAGAGACCGGAGCGTACCTGCTGCTGACCCTCCTCCTATTTCTTTCTTCTCTCCTTCAAAAAGTGTTCAACCCTCTGAACTTCTTCCTGCACACTCCTCTGATAAATTACACGCTTAGCTTTAGCTAACATCAGCACAACATCCATTTATATCAGGTTGATTAATTAAAAATGTGTAATTTACAAGATTCAACCACCTCAGCACCCACTTAATTTTGCTTCCACATGGATAATAAAACAAAGTTATTAATTCTGGCTGGCCACAAACTGTGATATTTGTCTCCTCTATTGTTGTTGCTCATGTTCCCGCTTCACAGAACAACCATGTGACTATGTAAGGCGCCATTCCTTTGCCCAAAGACGGAATCAAAGGTGGCGGGAAGGTGGTGTTTTGCGTGCTGCTACTCTCTGCTGGATGAACAGGGCGAGAACAAAGAAATACACAAAACGAACGCGCTAACTGCGTAATGATGTTTAAAATTTGGATAAAACCTTTAAATCTGACTCCATTAAAATTATTAAATTATGGTCATGTTATTTTCTCCTTCTCTCGTTATATTAGTTTCTTCGGTAAATTATATTACTTTAGGAGGACATAATGATCCTTAAAGTTTGCCTCTTATCGTTATTTGTTCATATTTTAAGGTTCTGAATTCTGTCGCTTTGATAAAGGTCTCAATTTTTCATAAGCCTTCGACGATCAAGAGCCGTCTCAGAAGTGTATTATAATCGTTCAAGGGATTCACAAATATGCAGTCGCTTAGCTGCATCCGGATACAAACAATGAACAATACAACTATCTGTGCGATGTCACTCCAGGTAACAGAAACGATACATCAGAAGTAATGATAAATAATGATTTCTGGACAAACTTCAAAACAAACGATTATGTCAATTTATTAACCAGGCAAATCATAAACAAATCCAACTCCAGCTAAAATGCAACCATCAAATACATTCAGTTCAGTACAGTTTAAAGTTCCAACCAAATGCATTCTGACAGACCAAATAGCAAGGAGAAAACCTAATCATTATTTACCTGATCATAGAGAGAGGCTGCGCACCACATGACCTGCTGCGGGAGCTCTGGTTGCAGAGACTCCTCGAGCTTCGGGACAAGTCCCTTTAAATACCCGAGATATCGATATGAAATTACATAATTTACACTGATTGGTTCTTTAACTTTGGAAGGCTGTCCTTCTGTGAAAACCCTTTAATTTAAAAGTTGCTTGTGTGTGTGATTGGTTCACGAGAGAATGGTGAGAGACTAAATGGTGCAAAGCAATTAAACCAACTCATATGTAGATTTAATACACAGTGGGGCGTTGATCACTCGGCACCCTGACCCAGTCTCTTGGCTAGACGTATTGTCATTAATGTTCGAGTCAGGCTCTGTGATCACTCTCGGTTCTGTTACTAAAGAACAGCTCGTCTTCTTAGTTTACATAATCATGTGAGCGGCATCTCAGCTCAATCTGTGCCCTCTGCATAATATACATCTGAAAAGGGTGGCCATCTCTGTTGGCTCCTGGTGCTCAAAGCAAATGGCCAGGCCGTCTCAAGCAGGATCACTCAGGAATAGTTCAGTTCCTTACAACTACAAGAACAAGCCCTTGATTGGTTGTTGCGCAAACGAACATTCGGATGAGTAGAAAATATTCCTACTCCAGCGATCAGTCCGTTGTGCCGCACCTCGTCTCTCGCGGCCTTCGCGTCCCCCGCGCCGTGTGGTCCGGACCGTTCGCACTGTGGGGTGCCTTATTGCGTCTTTACATAGACTTTACATTGAAATCAGCCGCCCTTACCGCATCACTCGCGCTTGGTGTGTAGGCAGCATGAGAATGCATCTTCATTACACAAATCAGGCTTGCATTTCCTGGAAGAGAATAACTTGAAAAAGTTAGCGTTGGTTCTTGTTTCTCCGCTTGAGAAAGACTTTGTTGTCATTACGTATGCAATCTATGAATGTTGACATTTTGATGCAGATATATGATGGAGGCATTGAACATTTATTTGTTCCATTTCTAGGGCACTACAGTGATTCCTCTGCTGACGTCTGTTCTGAAGGATGAAAGTGAATGGGAGAAACCCAACAGCTTCTACCCAGAACACTTCCTGGATGAGAAGGGCCAGTTCATCAGGAGAGACGCTTTCATGCCTTTCTCTGCAGGTATAGAACAATTCATATAAAATAACTTAACTGAAATAAACCCTTCTTCTCTCTCTCTCAGGGCGCAGGGCTTGTCTGGGGGAGAGTCTGGCCAGGATGGAGCTCTTCCTCTTCTTCACGTCTCTCCTGCAGTGCTACCGCTTCACCACCGCTCCAGGAGTCTCTGGAGATGATTTGGATCTCAGAGGAATCGTCGGGTTACGCTGAATCCATCTCCACACGAGCTGTGTGCCATCAGACGCTGCTGATCTCTCACAAACAACACGGAAACAGTTTTTTCTCATCTTACAGAAGATTATGACATATTTGTTAATTTGATGTCAAATGTCTAAATGTAGAAGTAAATGCACAATTACAATTAAACAGTGAATAAAAAATTGTTATAAGAACTAGTGTGTAGATTTTAAACCCCCAATTATGTGAATTAGTGCACAAATGTCAATTTATTTAAATACATTTTTATTGATCACATTGTTTTGTTTGACAGCAGACAGTAATGTTCTATTTTAATTACATAGTTTACTCATCAAAACTTGTAGTTATTTTATCCTAGGGCCAATTTGTACAAGACAAACTAGAAAGAGACCCGAAGTTCATGATCATCCAACCACCATCTTCAGAAGACAGAGCTTACGTAAAAAGACTTGCAGCTAGACAGCTGCATGAGTTCTGATTGGCTGATTTATGAGAAGTCTGGTTTTGGATCACTCTACAGCACTGAGAAGGTGCTGGTAAAGATTCAGAGATGTTTTCTGTGCTGCTGATCATTAGAAGGTCTCTCTCTTGTGGTGCTGCTTGACCTAACTGCAGCTTTTAAACTCTGGCTGTTCTAGGGGTCACTTGTACATGTTGGGGACACATCTGTGAATATTGGGGGCTTCTCTTCATAGAGCTGGACAGTAAAGTCAGTTGTGCCACAGGGCTCGATATTGGGTCAAATTTTATTTCATTACTTCATTCTTACATTTATTATTGGTTCCTTCTTTTCTGAACTCATCAAATGACCTGCAGTTTAACAGTGGTAAACATAAGTTAAACTATTGGTCCATTCTATTACTAGATGTAGTTTTACTTCTTTACAGTTTGCCTCTTGAGTTCCTTCCCTGGTAAACAGCATTGGAGAGATATCAAGTTTCATTTTAGCGCATGCACATGTTGCTAGTCGTTTGGGGTACTGTAAAACACTCTACTGTGGTTATTATTAGAGCTTAAAACCCTAATTGTAAAAATTATCTCAGAAAGTCAGTTATTTTGCAAAAGCTAAAATAAAAGGGTCCTTCAAATGTGTCGTCTTTTGCCAGAATTTTGAGGATACATCGCTACCATCCTTCGTAGCCTCACACACACCAGGATGCTTTGCGATGAGCGCTCTGGAAGTGCTCTGCCATCCCATTTACCAACGATTGATGCAGCCTTTGGAGGACCCTCCGAAGCCGTAGCCTCCGGATGTGAAGGCTGCACACGCTGAAGGATCCGGAACCTGGAATGAAACATAGCTAATGTCCAAACTGGCTCAAACTAAAACTTATCTTATTCTCATCATAGTCCAAGCCTGAACATGTTCATGTGACAACACAGTCATAACTCATAATGCCACTTTGTCTTTGTTTTACGCCACACATGTAGGACAACGAGACCTAAAGAAAGTCTATTGAGTTGAGTTTAGAAACTGAACAGGAAGATGCTCTTTTTTATTTTTAATCAAAAAAATTGTACCCGTTCCTCTCTAAACTCAGCCACAATACTGTTATGTCATGTACAATTTTATATTGCTAAGCTTTTTTAAGATATAATAAAGGGTGTGGCAGTGGAGGCCAGGGAAGGTTGTTATAGCCCAGCTGTAGAATACAGATTAAGCTAAAACTTCTTTAAGAGAAGCTAACATAAACCCAAATGTTATTGATTGATTGGATTGTTGACCAGACAGGTTAGAATGTTGTAAGGCGTTAAACAGGGGCCAGCAAGCTAATTATTCACCCCGGGTGGTTTAACTTAGTGACTCCCCGTCGTCAAGGATGGGCCTCCAGAAGCTATAAACATCTGAGTGCCTCAGGTTAGAAGCTCAGGGAGAAAATGGCTGCTGTCGAGTCGCTTCTGCAGTTTCTGAGCGCTGGTTCACTGCTGGGAGCTTCGCTGCTGTTTCTGAGCTTCTATCTGCTCGCTACCGGAGTAAAGAGTGAACATAAGGAACCACCGGGTCCCAGACCACTACCTCTGCTGGGAAACCTGCTGACCCTTGACCTCAGCAGACCCTTCGACATGTTTATAGAGGTGAGAAAGCTGCAGAGCATAACTAGCAATGCTTCAAGATGAACTGCTACGTTTAGAGGGTTGTTAATGAATCTGTGTCCCTCAGCTCTCCAAAACCTACGGGAATGTTTTCCAAGTTTTTTGGGTCCACGAAAGACTGTCGTTCTGGTCGGTTATCAAACGGTTAAAGAGGCTCTGGTGAATCACAACGAAGAGTTTGGAGACAGATTCATCACACCTTTATTCAGGATGTTGAATAACGAGCATGGTAGGAGTCTTCTCACTTTAATCTGAGAATAGATAGTGAAAAAGTTAATGAGGATGTTTTGAGCAACTTAACATCACGGTTTGGATTCGTCAACTTTTCCTTTTTTTTTTTTGACATTGTGCCACTTGGAAGCTCCGTTTACTAAACACAGAGATGTAAATGTTAAGGTAAATTAAATGCTGCCTTTTACAATCTGTTAAGATAAGACAACTTAAGCAAATTAAAATCTAAAAGACTAGTAGAAGTAAGACTGAAGTAAATGTGACATGGTGCACGTCTCTCAAACGGAGTGACAGTGGAAACAGCCAATCATTGGTTAACAGTAACTGCCAGCAACCAATAGATGAACTTAGATCGTTTAAGGGAATGAGCTTTAACTTTAATTACTGATTGTTTTCTTTGAGCCAGACGCCTAGAGATACAAACCAAGAGCGCTGCAGCTCTTGTCTCTTCTGGTCTCCACGTCACATGTTTGGGAAGTAAAAACTGGGGGTCCCACCTGCACCCCACCCAAAATACGGCGATGGGACCACTAATAGGGCGTATGTTTCCCTCTGCAGTCATTGACTAACAATATTCAGCTGTTTTCCTCAAAAACATTCAGGAACAATTTTTTGGATGCACCACAAGTTAGGAAAACAATTGACAAAAATGTATGAATTTTTTCTTATTAATACCTTAATTTCATTTATAGCATTGTGTCAAGGTTAAAATGCTCACTTCTGTTACTAGCAGCCAAGTGGTCAGTGAAGGAATTACAACTCCAGTCACTTCTCATTAGGTGTCCGGGGGGAAAGACGGGGGTTCCTGCTTGGTCATGTCTCTCAAACAATCAAGTTTTTATATAGCGCTTCTTTAGCAGTTGCTTTCAAAGCAGCTTCACAAAGTCCTCGTGAGGATCAGGTAGAGTAAAGAAGAGTTCCTCCGTGAGGCCCCTGGGAGCCTCGCTGACTGAGGCAGGTGCTAATCACCTCCCCAGCATAAAGAACATACAAACTCAAGAGCCATCGACGAAAAGTGACAGCACCTGAAAAACAAAACAAAGAAAGAAAGACAAAACGGAAACTAACTAACTAACGAAAAACAACAGGTAGAAAAATGTAACACAGACAACAAACAGGTGATCAGCCCTCAGAAACCAGATCCGTTTTGACAAATGCCAATGTAAGAACTATAGACCCAGCTTCAATCATTGCGCCTTTAATTCTGAAAGAAGCCACATTCCAGAGGGGGGGCCCACACCCCATCTAATGGTGCCATCGGTCTGACTCTATTTAAACAAGTCAAACGTAATTACCTTCACAGACTTAGAGAGGTCACGAAGATAACCTCAACGTCGCCTGACAGTCGGCACGACCATGCGAACGCTCCGACCTCTCCACGACCCCAGGATCAAAGCGCTGAGCGGGCGAAGCCTGGCTCAACTCAAACGAGTCGTGCTCACCCAAAAACTGCTTTTCAGAACACTAAACTTGCTTTTAAGAACACTTTCGGAGCTCATACAATATCTCCTGAAATGTACTCTCATGTTATGGAATAATTTGTAATGTAAAGTTAATAGCTTAGTCAGTTTAAAACGAATGAATGAACGAATGAATGAATTTCCGTAACTGCCCCCTAGTGTTTGATCTTGTTATAATGCATATCACGTTCCGGAAAGGATTTAATTGTGTAAAAATTTATCCGGTACTCTCGTGAGGAGATATAGCTTCGTTTATTAATAAATGCAAATCAGGGAAACTTCTCCGCAGATAAGAGCCTCCCTGGACTGGACCAAAGTGTGACATCATCACAGATCCGATCTCAGAAATGCTCTCATTGGCTAGAGCTGCGAGAAAGACCCGCCTCCAATTCAAAGAAACCGAGGCGCGCTCCCCTGAAGAAAGTAGTTTTTTCAGTCTTTTCTCTTCTTCACTTCTTCAGTCTTCTCACACTTTTCTTCTTTTCCGGGCTTGCAGTACCAGTTCAGAACTTTTATCGTTGGGTGCCGTCCCAACAAAGGAAACCCGGCTCTTAGCGACACAGAGCCGTGATATGAACTTAAGACTGTCGAATCCAACGGGAAACTCCTTCGGACTCTCAAGAAAGCTCTGGACACTAAGATCATCCTCACAAACCAAACCCCTTTACAGCCGTCCTCCCGGGATCTGCTCGTTCTGTCACGGACCACGCCGGACCGGATCAATCCAAGATCTAAACGGTTAGACTGCGATAATCATTACTTTACTGGGTAGGTTTGTGGGGTAACGAGAACAGAACGACTGTGGGAATGCTAAATTAAGTACGTGCCCAAACTGATATTTAAAGATAACTTGAGCTGTTAGTTCAAAACTTGTCTCTCTCTCTCTCTCTCTCTCTCTCTCTCTCTCTCTCTGGTGTGAACGTGTGTGCATGTTTGCTTGAGCGAATGAGTTAGGTTAGCTTAGTCAAAATTATTTATCCAAGTTGTGTGTCTAGAATAGATTTAATAAAACATTAAAAGGACAGTTACCTTGTCTGTGGTCTATACAGTGTACGCCGTTCTCTGTGGCTAAAGATCTGACATAATGCGATTTACAGGTTGGGTAGTAATGTTCGGGACGATTCATTTTGAGTAAGGGTCAAAGTTCATGGGGTAAATGATTTGGTGGACAAATTAATTAAAACTGAATTTATGATCTGCCGCAATCTCATCTGATTCGACTCTCCAGCACCTGGCAGTGTTCCTAATTCCCCTACTGGCCAGTCACCCACACAGGTAATATTCTGATTTGTTTATATGACAGATTGAATGATTATCTCTTATCGTATTATCAATTATTAAATATATGATAACCAGTTTGTTACACCAAATACCAATTATTGGAGCGATAGATAAAACAAAAATGTTTTTAAATTATTTCTGAACTCTGTGAGTGTAGCTGAGCTCCGGACAACATCTGAGGGTTCGTTCCAGAGCTTCGGGGCTCTATATGAGAACGCTCTCTCCTGTGGATCTACTCATCTGCAGAATAATCATTAGTCCTGCTTCTTGTGATCGAAGAGAGTGTAGGTAAGATGTTTGTTCTTATTAGGTATCCTCTTTTCCAACGGAGAGAACTGGAGAGAGATGCGACGCTTCGCTCTCAGCACCCTTCGAGATCGGGATGGGGCAAGAGAGGAAGCGAAGATAAAATCATCGAAGAAATTCAGTTCCCAAAGAAAGTTTGACAAGTTGAAGGTAAATGTAAAGCGGACAGTTGTGTTGGTTTATATATATATATATATATATATATATATATATATATATATATATATATATATATATATATATATATATATATATATGATCATAAAACGTTCTTCACAGGAGAAGGCTTCGACACGACTCAACCGGTACACTATGCCGTGTCCAACATCATCTGCTCCATCGTCTACGGCAGCAGGTTTGAGTACACGGATCCTCGATTCACAGCGATGGTGGATAGAGTGAATGAAAACATTCGTGTCGGCGGGTCGTCTTCAATTCTGGTATGATGATTCAAACTGAAAATTTGGGTGAAATCTATCCTAGATGTTTGATTCACGTTCTTTCTGCTTCACAGCTTTACAATACTTTTCCATGGTTGGGTCCGTTCCTCAACAGCAGAAGGACCATGTTCAGAAACATGATGAAGAACAGAGCGGAAACTAAGAAACTGATCTCAGGACTGGAGGAGAGTCTGAACCCACAAGACCGCAGAGGGTTTGTTGACTCCTTCCTCATCCGGAAACAGAAGGAAGAGGTATCGGGTCACTGTTTTCTACAATCATTCATGTGTTGTGTTCTACCGCTTTCCAACACTCAAGCTAACATTAGCTTTGAGGAACAGTTAAGATATGAATAAAAGATTTAGCTCAGTGGCAGTGTTGCCAACTTAGCGACTTTGTCGTTTAGATTTAGCGACTTTTCAGACCGTCTAGCAACTTTTTTTGTATCCTAGCAACTAATGACAAATCTAGAAACTTTTTCTGTAGTTCCTGGTGACTTTTAGCGACTTTTTTTCGTTTTGGCTGACTGGTTCTTTGGACGGAGGAACGCGGCTGCAATGTCTGTGCTGTTCTCCTGTAAATGCTATTGACTATATATAACAACCAATGATCCCAGCCGGCGCGCGGTTCTTCTTCTTTGTATGCTGTTTAAAGGCAGTTTGCAAGTCTTCTTAATGATGCATTACCGCCACCAACTGGAAAGTAGTATGAACTATATATGAAGGAAGGAAAATGAACCTTTCCTATTATTATTAATTGATATTCTAAAAGTATTCTCTTATACATGTACAGTATTGCAGGTACACATGTTTCGTGTCATTAAACTAACACATATGACATTATAAAACAACATGTAATGCTAAATAAAATTAAATAATATTAAAAACATTGACAATGGAATGAAGTAAATGACATAAAAGGTGAGCTCTGTGATGTTAAACTAATCACAATTTTTATTTCACAGTTTGTTTTTTAAATAAATATCTAAAAAGTATTTTTGTAGTGTCAAAAGGTTAAATCACTTTGTATTATTAATTGTAATAATGAAGGATGTTGTGTGAGAGAGGAAAACCTCACACAGACACAAGCTTGTATTCTTGTGCAAATATATAAACAAAACATTTTATAGTACTCTTTTTTTGTAATAAAGACCCTCAATCTTGAAACCTTACACCGGGAAAACCGGGAGTTGTGATAACTGTGGTGTCAAGGAAACAATAGAACATTCATTCATTCATTCATCTTCATGTCAGCTTTCTTCCCTTTCGGGGTCTCCACAGCGGAATGAACCTCCAACTCTTCTGGAATATGTTTTACGCGGCGGATGCCCTTCCAGCTGCAACCCATCGCTGGGAAAACAATAGAACATGTAATACCTAAATGTAAAACATATGAAAAGGAAAGAACAGAAATGATGAAAGAGATTAGGGAAATAATAAGAGAGCCTATAACAATGATCAAAATCCTAAAGAAAACAAAAACGGTATTATTCAAATTATATGGTGACGTCATTTAGTGACTTTTTGGGCCAGCCTATAGCGACTTTTCTTACTGAGGGGTTGGCAACACTGCTCAGTGGGTCATTCCTTGAGACTGGTTTTTGCTTCATCTCTGTTTTGAGACACAAGAGCAGCTTCAAACAAGCCAAAAGGAGCTTAAATGTCTAAAGCAGGTGTGATCCAGGAAACTGCGCAGGGCTGCAAGCCTCCAGGAATTGGCTTTGACACCCTTGTATAACGCACTTGACCAAATGTAGACATCTTTAAAAAATTTGCCTAAAGTGGTGTAAGGCGCCTATCCTTTGCCCAAAGACGGAATCAAAGGTGGCGGGAAGGTGAATTTGCATGCTGCTGCTCTCTGCTGAAGAAACATGGCGAGAACAAGGAAATACACACAAATGCGCTAACCGCTTAGGAATGTTTAAAATTTGGATAAAACCAATAAAATCTTTAAATCTGACTCCATTAAAATTAATAATTTATGGTCATGTTAGTTTCTCTCCTTCTCTCGTTATATTAACTTTTACAGTTAGTTCTTTTAATTAGGAAGACATGGTTCTTAGAATTTGCCTCTCATCAGCATTTAACATTTCTCAAGGTTCAGAACACCGTCGCTTTCCAGAAGTCTTAATTTACTTAAGCTCTGACGATCTGGAGCCGGCTGCAGACGTGTGCTTTAACACTGCGCTAGACGCTCCAGGTAACAGACACTACAACTGAAGTTATGATAAACAATGATTTCTGGACAAACTTCAAAACAAAAGATTGTCAATTTATTCATCAGGTAAGCCATGAGCAAATCCACTTCTGGTTAAAATGCGATAATCAAATACATTCAATTCAGTACAGTTTAAAGTACAAATAAATCACAAGTAGAATGACTTTCCAACTAAAAGTATTGTGATTAACCCATCCATCCATCCATCCATCTTCTCCCGCTTATCCGGGGCCGGGTCGCGGGGGCAGCAGTCTAAGCAGGGATGCCCAGACTTCCCTCTCCACAGACTCTTCTTCCAACTCCCCGGGAGGGATCCCGAGGCGTTCCCAGGCCAGCTGGGAGACATAGTCCCTCCAGCGCGTCCTGGGTCTTCCCCGGGGCCTCCTCCCAGTGGGACGTGCCCGGAACACCTCCCCTGGGAGGCGTCCAGGAGGCATCCGGAACAGATGCCCAAGCCACCTCATGACTCCTCTCGATGTGGAGGAGCAGAGGCTCTACTCCGAGCTCCCCCCGGTGACGGAGCTTCTCACCCTATCTCTAAGGGAGCGCCCAGCCACCCGGCGGAGGAAGCTCATTTCGGCCGCTTGTATCCGGGATCTTGTCCTTTTGGTCATGACCCAGAGCTCATGACCATAGGTGAGAGTAGGGACGTAGATCGACCGGTAAATCGAGAGCTTCGCCTTCGGCTCAGCTCCCTTTTCACCACAACAGACCGATACAGCGACTGCATCACTGCAGATGCTGCACCGATCCGCCTGTCGATCTCGCGCTCCATCCTCCCCTCACTGCGTGAACAGGACCCCGAGATACTTGAACTCCTCCACCTGAGGCAGGAGCACTCCACTGACCTGGAGAGGGCAGGCCACCTTTTTCCAGTCGAGAACCATGGCCTCAGACTTGGAGGTGCTGATCCTCATCCCAGCCGCTTCACACTCGGCTGCAAACCGCCCCAACGCACGCTGCAGGTCCAGGCCCGAAGAAGCCAACAGGACAACATCATCCGCAAACAGCAGCGATGAAATCCGGAAGTCCCCGAACCGGACCCCCTTTGATTAACCCAATCAAATCAAATCAAATCACTTTTATTGTCACATCAGCAGCAGCGTGTGAGTGAAAAGCTTAGGTGCAAGCTCCAGTCGGTGTGGACATACAGTACGAAATACAAATACAAAAAAACAAGACCTGTCAGTGCAATATAAAAGCGATATGCAAGACATTGCATATTTATGTACAAAGGTAGAATACACATTTGTGTGCAATGTGGGTGCAATATATGACAATGTACATCTACATGTACATCAAAATTAAGTGGAGGGAGGGAAGTTCACCTACAACACGCCGGGCAGCTCGCACAAGCCTCTGGAGATCTTTTTTGTTACTGCTGGTGTTGTTTGCATACCAAACAGTAATACAGCCAGTCAGAATACTCTCCAATAACGAGTGGAAAATGTAATCATTATTTACCTGATCATCGAGAGAGAGAGAGGCTGCGCACCACATGACCTGCTGCGGGAGCTCTGATTGCAGAGACTCCTCGAGCTTCGGGACAAGTCCCTTCAAATACCCGAGATATCGATATCAAATTACATCTTCACGCTGATTGGTTCTTTGACTTTGGAAGGATGTCCTTATGTAAAAACCATTTATTTCAAGAAATGCTCTTGTGTATGATTGTTCTCTGAGAGTTGAAGGCGAGGGATCAGACACACTGGTGTGGAACAACGACTCATGGGTTTGGTTAATTAAATAAACTCCAATGCAGATTCAGTGCACAGTGGGGCACACTAGAACTAGAACCAGTCTCTTGGCTCCATACATTCTCATTGAAATGTTTGATTCAATGTCACTCTCGGCTCTGTTCTAAAAGGATGGCTCGTTTATTTAATTCGCATGTCCATGTCAGAGACATCTCAGAAGCATCTGCTCAATCTGTGCGTTCTGTCCGATATGCATCTGAAAGGTGGCCATCTTTTGGTTCCTGCGTTGAAAGCAAATGCCCAGGCCTTCTCAAGCAGATCACACAAAGGCATAATTCAGTTCCTTACCTTGACCACAGAAAAGTTTAATAAGTCTTCCACTAAATGTTTGAGGTAACAAAAGAAACATGGGATGGTTTGGTAAAAGTGCTTTCTGTATTTGTGGTGTGTTTCTCAGCAATCGGACAAAAAGGACTCGTACTTTCACCTGGATAATCTTCTAATGTCCGTGTCAAATCTGTTTACTGCTGGAACTGATACGACAGGAACGACTCTGCGCTGGGGACTGATGCTCATGGCCAAATATCCTCAGATACAGGGTACAACCCTCACATTCCTTCAAGTCACAATATAAACACTCAAAGAGTGAATGAACAATAGAGAAATCCTAATCTGATCAATATTTGGTGTCCCAGACACACTCGATGATGAGATCGGGGCTCTGTGGGGGTCGTGCCATCACTTCCATTCTGTTCTTAAGTTGAAGATGGTTCTTGGATGATGAGGGTCATTGTTCTGCTGCAGAATTTACTTCCTAATGCCTCCCTGATGATGTAGTGTGATGGATATTGTCAAATCTTGCTTGTTATGAGCCAAAACAGAGAAGCGCAGACAGACATTTAAGATAATTTTTTTTAACAAAAGCCTAGAATAGTTTAACTAGGTGAAAGTCATCTTTGAATGTTTCATTAAAACAAATGAGAAACATAGAGAGGAAACACAATTAAATATACAACAATTATATCAATAATCATTTGGCACAAACATCAACATCACTCTCAGATCAATCTTGCATTCTCTCAACAGAATGGACGGTTATTACAGATCGATATCTGCTTTATTTCTTCGTATTGAGAACACTAACACTGACCGAATCTCCAACTCCAACCTCAACCATGCTCCACCGTTGCCTGCAGACACTCATTATTGTATCAGCCTTTTCTTTTTCTGCTACAGACAAGTGTTTCACATTTAAACTCATCTCTCCAGAACACCAGCTCCTATTTTCTGCTCCTCACATCCTATGATTTTGTGGATTCTTGAGTTGCTGTCTTATTTCTACATTAGAGACTTAGCTTTTTTTGGTTGTGACACTTCAATGAAGGTCACCTCTGGGAAATAGATGTGTGTACCAGGTTCTCAAGCTTTTCGGATTTAGAAGAATTATAATAAGATTGATGTGTCATGTATTTGCTGTTTTAAGTTTCATTTGGCGACAACAGTTATTTAAAGACAAAAAGCAGATATGCAAAACACTGATTTCATTTAAATGTTCATGTTTCTGAAAGCAAAATTTGTTTTTACTCCTGCCCAAATCTTATGCACGGTGCGTAACATTTCGTGTCAGTAATTGAATGTTTGTGAGCAGATGGAGTTCAGGAGGAGATCGATCGAGTGATCGGTGGACGTCAGCCGGTGGTGGAGGATCGAAAGATGCTACCGTATACAGAACGCTGTGATTCATGAAACACAGAGACTAGCGAACATAGTACCTCTGAATCTTCCTCATATAACCACCTGTGATATCACCTTCAAAGGATACTTCATTGAGAAGGTTAGCTGGAAGTGATTAATTAATACAAACAGGATGTAAACTGAATTGTTTTGTTTGGAATCGAGGTTGTGCAATTTGAGTTCCACAGTGAAAATGATTTAAAGAAAATCTACCTGGAAGTGGAAGGGGAATATTCTGGTGTAGTTTCTCGACCCAGAGATAAATGTTTGAGAGTTAAGGGGATGCGATGCATCTGCAATCCCAGAGTTGTGCTTATTGGATTTACACTAAAGGTTAGGGTACATTTAGGCAATATGTACCACAGTACAAAAATACAGAAGAATTAAGGCAAATTTGTCAATAATAATAATAATAATGTATCCAGAAATTGTTCAAATGTTAATTCTCAGTTAAATTGTGGAATGTTGCGTCTACCATCCCGGACGAGCCCCTAATCTCAAAAAAGATTAGTCTGCCCTCAGTGCTGATCCACAACACAATAGGTTTTGAAATTATTATTATTTTTTTAACTGTGGCATCAAAACAGCTGTTTATTAGAATGCATCTTCATAACACAAATCAATCATGCATTTCCTGGAAGAGAATAACCTGAAAAAGTTAGCGTTGGTTCTTGTTTCTCCGTGCACCATTGAGCTTGAGAAAGACTTTGTTGTCATTACGTATGCAATCTATGAATGTTGACATTTTGATGCAGATATATGATGGAGGCATTGAACATTTATTTGTTCCATTTCTAGGGCACTACAGTGATTCCTCTGCTGACGTCTGTTCTGAAGGATGAAAGTGAATGGGAGAAACCCAACAGCTTCTACCCAGAACACTTCCTGGATGAGAAGGGCCAGTTCATCAGGAGAGACGCTTTCATGCCTTTCTCTGCAGGTATGAGAACAATTCATATAAAATAACTTAACTGCAATTAAACCCTTCTTCTCCTCTCTCTCAGGGCGCAGGGCTTGTCTGGGGGAGAGTCTGGCCAGGATGGAGCTCTTCCTCTTCTTCACGTCTCTCCTGCAGTGCTACCGCTTCACCACCGCTCCAGGAGTCTCTGGAGATGATTTGGATCTCAGAGGAATCGTCGGGATTACGCTGAATCCATCTCCACACGAGCTGTGTGCCATCAGACGCTGCTGATCTCTCACAAACAACACGGAAACAGTTTTTTCTCATCTTAAAGAAGATTATGCCATATTTGATGCCAAATGTCTAAATGTAGAAGTAAATGTTGATCACACAATTAAAAAAATATTGTAGATTTTAACACACCAATTAGATGAATTCGCTGCAAAAAAAATGCACTCTTGGAACAAGAAAAAAAAGCTCAAATAAAGTTAAACTCTTCCTAGATCAAGCAAAAGAATCTGCTAATGGGGCGAGCAAATTTGAGTTGGCAAGAATTCTTAAAATTAGAAAAAAGTCTAGCTGATAACAAATGCTGTCGAATCTTAAAAAAAGACACAAACTCTCAAAACAAGTCTTTCCAAGCTGTAACACCGCTCTGAAACTAGAATATTTAACTTGCATCTAGTCACTAGTGGTCTTAAAACTAGACAATCTGTCTTAAAACGAGAATGTTTTCTCTTTTATTGAAGACTGTTACGTGCCTCTAAGTCACTTTACTTTGATTTAAATGATTTTGTGTTACGTCTGAATTATGTTTTTGTGATTGGGACCAGCTGGAGCTTCTGTGATTGTGTCTGCGTCAATCCTGGTTGGTGCGTGGCGGGGAATCAAAGGAGGCGGAGTTCTTCATATCAGCGAGCTCATTCCGTTTGTCACCGCGCTCAGTGAAGAGCTCCGGGTTCCAGCTCCGTCAGCAAACACCTTCATGTTTAGTTTCGACATTGGTTTAAGTAGGCTTTGTGTTGATGTTGTTTTGTCATTTGATTCTTTCTCTTCATGGTGGGTGGCCTATTTTTATTTTTTGGAAGACTGTATATTTTTGTTAGGAAGTTTAGGGAAGTTGCGTTGTATTTTTACCTTTGTTGTCCGTTAGGGAATTTAGTATTTTTTTTTTATAGGGGGTTTTGTTTGTTATTTTGGCCGATCTCATCTAAGTTACTTTGATTCCTTAATTTTTAATGTTATTTTAATGTTACACTAATAAACTTGTAACAATTTCATATTTGAATTCCTTCTGTGTGGTGTTTTGTTGGCGGTGGTTGGAACTCTTTCGTTTTATTTTTGAGTTTATTCAGACCTATTATCCACACTCTCCTCCCCTTAAAATGAGTCGAAACAAGACAAACTTAGAAATTTTTGTATTAAAATAAGTATATATGACCTGAAATTAAGAAAGTTTGTGCTTAGTTTTAGTTCTTAAAGTAGAATATGGGTTCTTAAAACTAGAAATTCTAGCTTACAATTTTAATTTTAAATAATTATATTATATATTATTTAGGCCTATTGATGCATTTTCAGATAGTACAGTTCAGATGGGAGAGAGGAAGAACTCTTAGTAGGGATCAGGGGAGATGTTCGGTGAAGGACCAGAGCTGGATTGGAACCCCGTCACCAGAGGCTTCAGCTCCACATGTGAGCGCTCTGACCGCTGCGCTATCAGTGCTGATGAGTTTATTTATTTCTGATCAGCAATATAAAACTAAAAGAGAAAACATTCTAGTTTTAAGACAGATTGTCTAGTTTTAAGAGCACTAGTGACTAGATACAAGTTGGAATATTCTAGTTTCAATGCGTTTTTACAGCTTGGAAAGACTTGTTTTGAGAGTTTTTGTATTTTTTTTTAAGATCCAACAGCATTTGTTACCAGCTAAAAGTTTTTGCTAATTTTAAGAATTCTTGCCAACTCAAATTTACTTACCCCATTAGCAGAATCTTCTGCTTGATCTAAGAAGAGTTTATCTATATTTGAGTTTTTTTTCTTGTTTCAAGAGTGCTTTTTTTGAAGTACAGATCTCTTTCATCAAAGTTAGATCACAACTGGACGGTTATTAAGGTTTGGGGTATTGACTATTTAATTATGGTGTAGATCCTTTTTCTTCTTTTCTTTTCACAAACATTTGAGGCTTATTTCAAGAAATCAAATGTTCTTACCTTTACTTGATCTAGACTGGAACTAGATTTAAGATTTTTTTTCTTGTTCCAAGATGCATGTTTTTAATAGTATTTAATATTGATTTCTTAAAATAAGATATCAATAACATTCTTGATATAAGAATATGTTTAGTCAAAAATTCTTGTTTTAAGATTCTTGTTTTAAGATCAGTGGCAAAATCAGCAGCTTGTTTCACATAGTTTCTTAATTCAAGAAAATAAATGACCGGAATAAGAAGTTTTTCCTCCTCAAGAAAATATAAGTGATATTTTCTCAAAATAAGATAAATAGTCTATACCCAAAAAGTTTAAAAGAGAAATTTCTTCCTAAAATAAGAAAATCAAGATTTTCAATCTAATCTTAAGCATTTTCAGCTTAGCTTAGATTTCATTTTTTGCAGTGTTGGTGCATAATGTCAGTTTATTTAAATACATTTTCTTGATCACAGAGTTTTGTTTGAAAGCAGACAGAAATGTCTCATTTTAATCATATAGTGTATCCATCAAAACCTGTAGTGCAGAGGTTCCCAATTATTTTACCCAAGGGTCAATTTGTACAAGACAAACTATAAAGAGGGCTGAAGTTCATGATTTCTATGAAGACTAAATGATCTCTATAAAGACTTGCAGCTAGACAGCTGCATGAGTTCTGATTGGCTGGATTACGAGAAGTTTCAGTCTGGTTTTGGATCACTCTACAGCACTGAGAAGGTGCTGGTAAAGATTCAGAGATGTTTTCTGTGCTGCTGATCATTAGAAGGTCTCTCTCTTGTGGTGCTGCTTGACCTAACTGCAGCTTTTAAACTCTCTGGCTTTTCTAGGGGTCACTTGTACATATTGGGGACACATCTGTGAATATTGGGGGCTTCTCTTCATAGAGCTGGACAGTAAAGTCAGTTGTGCCACAGGGCTCGATATTGGGTCAAATTTTATTTCATTACTTCATTCTTCCATTAGGTGATATTTTGCACAAATATAATGTTTAATTTCATTATTGGTTCCTTCTTTTATCCTGCAGTTTATCCTGCAGTTTAACGGTGGTTAAACAGAAGTTAAACCGTGGGTCCGTTCCATTATTAGATGCAATTTTACTTCTTTCCAGATATGATCTGAGTTTTTTCACATTAAAAAGCTGGTAAACAGTCTTGCAGAGTTATCAAGTTCCATTTTAGTTCATGCTCTTTTTGCTAGTCGTTTGGAATATTATAAAACACTGTATTGTGGTTATTATTAGGGCTTGACCACTAATTGTAAAATGATCATATATATATATATATATATATATATATATATATATATATATATATATATATACACACACACACACACACATTTTTATCTATTTTTAACACAACATTTATGTCAGATATGGGTTTTGACAAATGGCTCTACAGCGCCTTCAAACCTATTTTAGCTGCTGGTGTGCACCCAGTTTGTCATAAGTGAATGAAACTTGTTGCACATATTTCCTAGATGGAAATTTTACTAATATAAATTTGTTTCAAAACTTGACAGAAAGTTAGGATGTTGAATAATGAGCATGAGTCTTCTTACTTTCATCTTTTTAAAAGAGGTCATTTTCTGCTTTAATCTTTCTTTCTTTCTGCTAGCCATTGAGGTCCACTAATTGGGCAAATGTGCAATGTGCTTCCGTGTTTCGCTATACAGAGTCGATCACTTTCTGCTGCAGGAATTTCACCAATAATATGCAGCTGTTTTAAGAATAAGAATAATAATAATGGACAAGGGTTGATGCAGCGATGGGAGAGAGAGACTGGCGTACGTGATTTATATTTCTGATTCGAAAAAACGCAGACCTGTTTACTGAGCTAATGTGAGCTTCCAGAGAGAGTCTCTGGTCTAATACCACTCCAAGGCTCTTAACCTGCTTAGCAACAGGAAGCGCTTCAGTGTCGATAGTTAGAGCGGTCAAGGTGCATCTGGAGATGGCATTTTTAGAGCCAATCAGGGTGATCTTGTTTTTTTTTTTTTTGCTGTTGAGCTGCAAAAAATTACATGCAAATCATGTCTTGAGCTCAGAAAGACAAGAGACCGGAGCAGGTGGGGGAAAGGAAGCAGAGGGTGCAGATGTAACATATAGCTGTGTATCATCTGCATCACAATGGAAGGATACATTGTGCTTTCTAAATACATCTCCCAAAGGCAGCATATAGATGAGAAAGAAAAGAGGGCCCAGCACAGACCCCTGGGGGACACCAGAAGTGACAGTGTAAGATTTAGAAGAGAAGTTTGAGATCTTAACGAACAGAACATGATCTGAGATGTAGGAGTTTATCCAGTCCAGGGTTGTGCCAGAGACCCCGAGAGAAGATGGACGATTCCTCAAAGGTGAGTAAGAAACCATGTCAAAAGCTGCCGTCAGGGTAAGCAACACAAGCAGCGCCCCCTGTCCTGAGCCAGCAGCATGCAGGAGATCATTGTGGATCTTCACTAGTGTTGTCTCAGTGCTGTGGAGTGGCCAGAAGCCCGATTGAAATGTTTCATAGTGGTTATGACTGGTCATGCTGTCTCCTTTCTCCTTGTCGCTCTCTTTCTATCCCCACTCTCTCTCTACACTGTCCCCCTCTAGCTTTACACTCTCTCTCTCTCTATTCTTTCTCCCTCTCTCTGTTCTCATGTTCTCTTTCCCTCTTCTCTCGCCCTCCTCTCACTATGACGCTCCACTTTTTTCTCATTCCCTGTGTCTCTCTCTTCTCCTTCTCTCTCTTTGTCTCTCTCACCTTTCTCCCTCTTTCTCTCTCCCTCCTCTTGTTGTCACCCCTCTCTCTCTCTCCATCTCCTCTACTTCAACCCCCCTCTCCTCTATCTCGCTCTTCTTTAATTTCTCTCTTCCTCTTTTCTTTGTCTACCTCCATCTAATTCGGGTGTAGGGCTTGTCTGGCCAGGATGGAGCTCTTCCTCTTCTTCACGTCTCTCCTGCAGTGCTACCGCTTCACCACCGCTCCAGGAGTCTCTGGAGATGAGCTGGATCTCAGAGGAATCATCTGGGTCACGTTGAAACACCCATCTAGCTGTTGTCCACCAATCAGGAAGCTGGAGATCCACTCACAGATAGACTCGTGAACTATAATTTATTTGAATGTTTCTGCTTTCTTAGCTAATTATTCTCTTAAGTGTTTGTTAAACACACTAGTTTATTCAATTTCTCAAATAACTGAATAGATTTCACATTACTTTACTAGACGCACTTTGATATTTTCTGTTTTTGTTAGGTTTTATTCTTTAACTGTTTATTATCTTTATTTATTTATTTTGTTTCATTTTTTTTTTTTAATAAATAAATATATGTTCATTTTCCTTTTGTTTCCGGTGCTTTTGTCATCTTGGTCTATTATTGTAACCAGGTTCTTTTATAAACAAAAGCTTTAAAATTAATTAATCTTTATTTGTTATTAAAGAGCTTCTTTTATAAGCAAAAGCTTTAAATTAAATGAATCTTTATTTGTTATTAAAGAGGTTCTTTTATAAGCAAAAGCTTTAAATTAAATGAATCTTTATTTGTTATTAAAGAGGTTCTTTTATAAGCAAAAGCTTTAAATTAAATTAATCTTTATTTGTTATTAATGAGGTTCTTTTATACACTAAAGCTTTAAATAAAATTAATCTTTATTTGTTAATAAAGTCATTGAGCTTAGGTTTTTGTGCTTTATTGTAATCTTCAAGTTAAGGTTTTAGTATAGGTTGAGGTTTGATTATCACGTATTTGCTTTTACTGTATATAATATTTGTACAATAAAGCGAGTGTGACTGGTGCTTAGTCTCTTCGTGTTGCTTTGTGTCTAAATCAGCTTTTCTCACGCTCTTGTTGAGTTGAGTTGCTGATCAGGAGTTAAGTCTTCGCACCTGTCCCTGCTCGCCATCGCCTGCTCTTTCCTTTAGCTCTCAATCCCAGCATTCGTTGAGATCGCCACCTTGTGAGTCCTTGTTGGAATCCTCCAATTTGTTAGTTTAAGTTCTGTTTTACGTGAGCTCAGACTCATAGTAGTTTTTGTGATCTTTGACCTTATCTTTTGACTTTAAGGCAAAGTTTATCATATTCTGGAAATCTGGAGTATACAATTTTTTTAACAAAGATAGTTTTCTCTTGGGTCCCTGGCTGTTGAGGAATTGAGTTTTGCAACTTCCCACACACCCTGACAGTTTAAGTTTTAATTAAAGAATGATTGAATTAAAGGAAAGCGTGCAGGGCTGCAGCCACACAGGAATTGATTTCAGAATTCCTGCTTTAAATAGTGATTAAAGGCCCAAAGCTTTGATACTGATGAATTAAGAATAAGTAAGTAAATGCTTAGGTTGTGTTTGTATTTATGAACCAGGAGGACTAAACATAGACGATTCCCTTCGGCCCCCAAATGATTTGGGTCCCCTTGCTTAGATCAGGAGGAATATTTAAATGTGATTTAGTTCGTTTAGGTGCTCATAGTTAATGTCAAAATGGCTATTGCAATGTCTTTGCTCGCCGATGTACTTCTTCGTTTGTGGGTTGGTACGAGATTTGGAGTATTTGTTGAAGGCATTGTACCTATATGGTATATTTCAATGTCTTATCCAGAAAGCAATGATTTTTAAAGCACAATCATGAACATCTACTTTGAAATACCACTGTGAGCTACTCTTGGCTTGAAGCTGCTCTTGTGTCTCTTGAAACAGGGCAGGAACAAAAACCCAAAGGACCTGCAGGCTTCCAGGAATAATTATCAGACTCCTAGTTTTAAAGAGAGATTTCTACATCATGAAAGAGTTGTATGCTTTCAGACTATAAAGAGCGCTATTAGCGCATAGATTAAAGCGTTTTTGCCTCACCAGGAGATCTCAAGAAAGAAAGGGACCTAAAACCTTGAGTGACTGATGATCATTTCATCTGATTGAAAGAGAAGCTAACATAAACTCAAATGTTATTGATCAATTGGAATGTTGCCTAGCCAGGTTGGGCCATTGTAAAGAATCGATCCTGTTAAACAGGGGCCAGCAAGCTAATTATTCACCCCGGGTGGTTTAACTTAGTGACTCCCCGTCGTCAAGGATGGGCCTCCAGAAGCTATAAACATCTGAGTGCCTCAGGTTAGAAGCTCAGAGAGAAAATGGCTGCTGTCGAGTCGCTTCTGCAGTTTCTGAGCGCTGGTTCACTGCTGGGAGCTTCGCTGCTGTTTCTGAGCTTCTATCTGCTCGCTATCGGAGTAAAGAGTGAACATAAGGAACCACCGGGTCCCAGACCACTACCTCTGCTGGGAAACCTGCTGACCCTTGACCTCAGCAGACCCTTCGACACGTTTATAGAGGTGAGAAAGCTGCAGAGCATAACTAGCAATGCTTCAAGATGAACTGCTACGTTTAGAGGGTTGTTAATGAATCTGTGTCCCTCAGCTCTCCAAAACCTACGGGAATGTTTTCCAAGTGTTTTTGGGTCCACGAAAGACTGTCGTTCTGGTCGGTTATCAAACGGTTAAAGAGGCTCTGGTGAATCACAACGAAGAGTTTGGAGACAGATTCATCACACCTTTATTCAGGATGTTGAATAACGAGCATGGTAGGAGTCTTCTCACTTTAATCTGAGAATAGATAGTGAAAAAGATTAATGAGGATGTTTTGAGCAACTTAACATCACGGTTTGGATTCGTCAACTTTTCCTTTTTTTTTTGGACATTGTGCCACTTGGAGGCTCTGTTTACTAAACACAGAGATGTAAATGTTAAGGTAAATTAAATGCTGCCTTTTACAATCTGTTAAGATAAGACAACTTAAGCAAATTAAAATCTAAAAGACTAGTAGAAGTAAGACTGAAGTAAATGTGACATGGTGCACGTCTCTCAAACGGAGTGACAGTGGAAACAGCCAATCATTGGTTAACAGTAACTACCAGCAGCCAATAGATGAACTTAGATCGCTTAAGGGAATGAGCTTTAACTTTAATTACTGATTGTTTTCTTTGAGCCAGACGCCTAGAGATACAAACCAAGAGCGCTGCAGCTCTTGTCTCTTCTGGTCTCCACGTCACATGTTTGGGAAGTAAAAACTGGAGGGACATGTCCCCTCTGCACCCCACCCAAAATACGTCGATGGGACCACTAATAGGGCGTATGTTTCCCTCTGCAGTCATTTGACTAACAATATTCAGCTGTTTTCCTCAAAAACATTCAGGAACAATTTTTTGGATGCACCACAAGTTAGGAAAACAATTGACAAAAATGTATGAATTTTTTCTTATACATACCTTAATTTCATTTATAGTGTTGTGTCAAGGTTAAAACGCTCACTTCTGTTACTAGCCAGCCAAGTGGTCAGTGAAGGAATTACAACTCCAGTCACTTCTCATTAGGTGTCCGGGGGAAAGACGGGGGTTCCTGCTTGGTCATGTCTCTCAAACAATCAAGTTTTTATATAGCGCTTCTTTAGCAGTTGCTTTCAAAGCTGCTTCACAAAGTCCTCGTGAGGATCAGGTAGAGTAAAGAGGAGTTCCTCCGTGAGGCCCCTGGGAGCCTCGCTGACTGAGGCAGGTGCTAATCACCTCCCCAGCATAAAGAACATACAAACTCAAGAGCCATCGATGAAAAGTGACAGCACCTGAAAAACAAAACAAAGAAAGAAAGACAAAGCGGAAACTAACTAACTAAAAACAACAGTTAGAAAAATGTAACACAGACAACAAACAGGTGATCAGCCCTCAGAAACCAGATCCGTTTTGACAAATGCCAAATACCAATTATTGGAGCGATAGATAAAACAAAAATGTTTTTAAATTAGTTCTGAACTCTGTGAGTGTAGCTGAGCTCCGGACAACATCTGAGGGTTCGTTCCAGAGCTTCGGGGCTCTATATGAGAACGCTCTTCCTCCTCTGGTGGATCTACTCATCTGCAGAATAATCATTAGTCCTGCTTCTTGTGATCGAAGAGAGTGTAGGTAAGATGTTTGTTCTTATTAGGTATCCTCTTTTCCAACGGAGAGAACTGGAGAGAGATGCGACGCTTCGCTCTCAGCACCCTTCGAGACTTCGGGATGGGCAAGAGAGGAAGCGAAGATAAAATCATCGAAGAAATTCAGTTCCTCAAAGAAGAGTTTGACAAGTTTGAAGGTAAATTGTAAAGCATGGACAGTTGTTGTTGTTTTTATATATATATATATATATACATATATACATGATCATAAAACGTTCTTCACAGGAGAAGGCTTCGACACGACTCAACCGGTGAACTACTCTGTGTCTAACATCATCTGCTCCATCGTCTACGGCAGCAGGTTTGAGTACACGGACCCTCGATTCACAGCGATGGTGGATAGAGTGAATGAAAACATTCGTGTCGGCGGGTCGTCTTCAATTCTGGTATGATGATTCAAACTGAAAATTTGGGTGAAATCTATCCTAGATGTTTGATTTACGTTCTTTCTGCTTCACAGCTTTACAATACTTTTCCATGGTTGGGTCCGTTCCTCAACAGCAGAAGGACCATGTTCAGAAACATGATGAAGAACAGAGCTGAAACAAAGAAACTGATCTCAGGACTGCAGGAGAGTCTGAACCCACAAGACCGCAGAGGGTTTGTTGACTCCTTCCTCATCCGGAAACAGAAAGAAGAGGTATCGGGTCACTGTTTTCTACAATCATTCATGTGTTGTGTTCTACCGCTTTCCAACACTCAAGCTAACATTAGCTTTGAGGAAGAGTTAAGATATGAATAAAAGATTTAACTCAGTGGGTCAATCCTGGAGTTTGGTTTTTCTTTCATCCCTGTTTTGAAAAAAGATGGTTTAGGTAAAATAGATTTATTTGTGTGTTTCTCAGCAATTGGACAAAAAGGACTCGTACTTTCACCTGGATAATCTTCTGATGTCCGTGTCAAATCTGTTTTCTGCTGGAACTGATACGACAGGAACGACTCTGCGCTGGGGACTGATGCTCATGGCCAAATATCCTCAGATACAGGGTACAACCCTCACATTCCTTCAAGTCACAACATAAACACTCAAAGAGTGAATGAACAATAGAGAAATCCTAATCTGATCAATATTTGGTGTCCCAGACACACTCGATGATGAGATCGGGGCTCTGTGGGGGTCGTGCCATCACTTCCAGTACTTCTTGTTCTTAAGTTGAAGATGGTTCTTGGATGATGAGGGTCATTGTTCTGCTGCAGAAATTACTTCCTAATGCCTCCCTGATGATGTAGTGTGATGGATAGTGTCAAATCTTGCTTGTTATGAGCCAAAACAGAGAAGCGCAGACAGACATTTAAGATAATTTTTTTTAACAAAAGCCTAGAATAGTTTAACTAGGTGAAAGTCATCTTTGAATGTTTCATTAAAACAAATGAGAAACATAGAGAGGAAACACAATTAAATATACAACAATTATATCAATAATCATTTGGCACAAACATCAACATCACTCTCAGATCAATCTTGCATTCTCTCAACAGAATGGACGGTTATTACAGATCAATATCTGCTTTATTTCTTCATATTGAGAACACTAACACTGACCGAATCTCCAACTCCAACCTCAACCATGCTCCACCGTTGCCTGCAGACACTCATTATTGTATCAGCCTTTTCTTTTTCTGCTACAGACAAGTGTTTCACATTTAAACTCATCACTTCAGAGCACCAGCTCCTATTTTCTGCTCCTCACATCCCATGATTTTGTAACTACATTAGAGGCTTAGCTTTTTGTTTGCAACTCTTCCATGAAGATCACCTCTGGGAATTAGATGAGTGTACCAGGTTCTTCGCATTTCTGATTTAGAAGAATTATAATAAGATTGATGTGTCATGTATTTGCTGTTTTAAGTTTCATTTGGCGACAACTGTATCTACAATCCTAAGCGTTCACAGTTTCTCTGTTCTTATTAAACCGATGGAAGTTTGTCTGGGAGAGGTCTTGTTGAGATAGTAGATCTACCTTGTGTCTTGTTGCTGTGCTTAATCTTGCCATAACAAGAAAACAGCCTCACGCAACTTCTGCTTTTTAGAGTTTGGCTGTTACTTGCTCAGTTTTATTCCCTGCTCAGCTGTTTCTGCTTCCATTAATGTCCGTGTTTTCATGCGTGACATTTATGACCATTCAAACTTGTTTGGGGTTATTGTTCATACACCTGATTTTAGTTAAATACAAAAGCAGTTTACAAAACACTGATTTCATTTAAATGTTTATATTTCTGAAAGAAAAAAAGTTTTTACTCCTGCCCAAACCTTCTGCACTAGATATCACATTTCGTGTCAATAATTGAATGTTTGTGAGCAGATGGAGTTCAGGAGGAGATCGATCGAGTGATCGGTGGACGTCAGCCGGTGGTGGAGGATCGAAAGATGCTACCGTATACAGACGCTGTGATTCATGAAACACAGAGACTAGCGAACATAGTACCTCTGAATCTTCCTCATATAACCACCTGTGATATCACCTTCAAAGGATACTTCATTGAGAAGGTTAGCTGGAAGTGATTAATAAATAAAAACAGGATGTAAACTGACTTGCTCTGTTTGGAATCGAGGTTGGGCAATTTGAGTTCCACGGTGAAAATCTATTAAAGAAAATCTACCTGGAAGTGGAAGGGGAATATTCTGGTGTAGTTCTCGACCCAGAGATAAATGTTTGAGAGTTAAGGGGATGCGATGCATCTGCAATCCCAGAGTTGTGCTTATTGGATTTACACTAAAGGTTAGGGTACATTTAGGCAATATGTACCACAGTACAAAAATACAGAAGAATTAAGGCAAATTTGTCAATAATAATAATAATAATGTATCCAGAAATTGTTCAAATTTCAGTTCTCAGTTAAATTGTGGAATGTTGCGTCTACCATCCCGGACGAGCCCCTAATCTCAAAAAAGATTAGTCTGCCCTCAGCGCTAATCCACAACACAATAGGTTTTGAAATTATTATTATTATTATTTTTAACTGTAGCATCAAAACAGCTGTTTATTAGAATGCATCTTCATAACACAAATCAGGCTGCATTTCCTGGAAGAGAATAACCTGAAAAAGTTAGCGTTGGTTCTTGTTTCTCCGTGCACAATTGAGCTTGAGAAAGACTTTGTTGTCATTACGTATGCAATCTATGAATGTTGACATTTTGATGCAGATATATGGAGGCATTGAACATTTATTTGTTCCATTTCTAGGGCACTACAGTGATTCCTCTGCTGACGTCTGTTCTGAAGGATGAAAGTGAATGGGAGAAACCCAACAGCTTCTACCCAGAACACTTCCTGGATGAGAAGGGCCAGTTCATCAGGAGAGACGCTTTCATGCCTTTCTCTGCAGGTATGAGAACAATTCATATAAAGTAACTTAACTGAAAATAAACCCTTCTTCTCCTCTCTCTCAGGGCGCAGGGCTTGTCTGGGGGAGAGTCTGGCCAGGATGGAGCTCTTCCTCTTCTTCACGTCTCTCCTGCAGTGCTACCACCGCTTCACCACCGCTCCAGGAGTCTCTGGAGATGATTTGGATCTCAGAGGAATCGTCGGGATTACGCTGAATCCATCTCCACACGAGCTGTGTGCCATCAGACGCTGCTGATCTCTCACAAACAACACGGAAACAGTTTTTTTACAGAAGATCACGCCATTTTTTATTCATTTTGGTTTTGATGCTACCTCATGGTTAAATGTAGACATACATGTTGACCACGCAATTAAAAAAAATATTGTTATGAGAAACTGTGTGTAGTTTTTAACACACCAATTATGTGGATTGGTGTGCAAATGTCAGTTTATTTTAAATACATTTTCATTGATCACAAAGTTTTGTTTGAAGGCGGGCAGTAATGTTCCATTTCAATTACATAGTTTACTCATCAAAACTTGTAGTTATTTTACCCTAGGGTCAAATTGTACAAGACAATCTAGAAAGACGGCTGAAGACCATGATGTCCAGCCACCATTTTCAGGAGACAGAGCTTACGTTAAAAAAAATTAATTAGATTTCGTTAACGTTCTATTTCAAATCTTAAATTTTTAGTGAAAACTCTATAATTACTTGCAGCTAGACAGCTGCATGAGTTCTGATTGGCTGATTTATGAGAAGTCTGGTTTTGGATCACTCTACAAAGCACTGAGAAGGTGCTGGTAAAGATTCAGAGATGTTTTCTGTGCTGCTGATCATTAGAAGGTCTCTCTCTTGTGGTGCTGCTTGACCTAACTGCAGCTTTTAAACTCTCTGGCTGTTCTAGGGGTCACTTGTACATGTTGGGGACACATCTGTGAATATTGGGGGCTTCTCTTCATAGAGCTGGACAGTAAAGTCAGTTGTGCCACAGGGCTCGATATTGGGTCAAACTCCTTATTTCATTCTTCCACTAGGGGATATTTTTCACATATATACTGTTTAGTTACATTATTGGTTCCTTCTTTTCTGAACTCAGTAAATGACCTGCAGCTAACAGTGGTAAGGGGTTTGAAATATGGGTTTTGACAAATGGCTCTATAGCGCCTTCTAACGTATTTTATCTACTGGTGTGCACCCAGTTTGTCATAAGAGAATGAAACTGTAAATTATATGTAATTACCTAAATAGACTTTTACCAATAAAAGCCCTGCTTGACAGAAAGTCAGTCGTTTTGCAAAAACCTGCGGACTTATTCACAACAAACCATGTTCTCTCTCTCTCTCTCTCTCTCTCTCTCTCTCTATCTCTCTCTCTCTCTCTCTCTCTCTCTCTCGTCGTTCATCTCTCTCTCTCTCTCTCTCTCTGGTTGGAGAAACTATGGTGCTGCTAACGTCACTTTTATGGTTTGAGTATTTATGAAGGTTTTCTCAAACTCTGGCATCCTCAAAGCAATGACAACAGATGATATATGGGCATCAGAAAGATTAATGAAAAATTATTTTAGATTCAAAACAGTGAAGTTAAAACTTTTTAAAGCATACAATTGAGCTTTACATTTTTTTAAAGATTTAAAGATTTTTTAAGACCCCTTGACAACCCTGATTGTAACACGGAGAAAAACTATAATGAACACACAAACTTTGTCATAGAATGTTGGTTAATATATATATTTATATATATTATATTTATATTTAAGGGTCAAAATGTGTACTATAAAGACATATATGTCTTTGATGAACACAAATACAAGATGTCATACATTTTTTTAAGAATAAAAAAATATGTATATATTTTCAATATTCAAGCTATTCAGATACATTGTGCCAAATTGATAGACTGACAACCAGTTCAATCCTGAGTCTTCAGCTAGAACATACCAGATGTTTTAGAAGAACAGCTCCTTTAACAGACCCTGGCTGCTGCTGCTGCTGCGAAACAATGTGCTGCATGGAGTGAGTAAAGAGTCGTGCATGAATAAAGCTAATGTGTTGGAATGAGCGTCCTGCATTGTGAATACTTCCAAAGAGAAATATCTTGTCAAAGATAGTTTTTAAAGACTATAATTAGCTTGCGAGACTCAATGACCTAAGCTCAACTGGAATTAAGGAAGACTCTTGTTTGAATAGCTTGCAAACATGTTCTTGTCACAGAAAGCACGCGCATCAACATAATGGATGATATCCTGAAGGGTGGAGCACTTGTGAGGTGAGACGGATGCGTCATTTCAGTTGTGAAAGCTTTAACTCACAGCTGAGGAATGAAATACTTTCCGGTTTTGGACTGCGGTTATAAAAATAAAATAAGTACAAAAAATTTATTGTTAGGAATCTGTTGTTGTTGTTGTTACCTGGGAAAACTAATACTGCTGTAAACAGACTCATACATGTGGTGTCTTTTTCTGTTTAGGAATCCTGTTTACAAGAAAAACCAGCAGTGGAGTTAATTTACTTTGTTGAGTGAATTGTTTTGTAATGGACTCTATGCAGCACTGACTGCTTGAGTACTTCCGCTAAACTGTGAGCTTTCAGAAAGGAGTGTGCCAAGTAAACCTCATTTTACACATTTTATCAAAGATTTTAGAATATATATATATATATATATATATATATATATTATATATATATATATATATATATATATATATATATATAAAGCTCCTGAATCAAACCCAAAACAAGAAATGCACAAGAAAAGACATGCACAATATATATATATATATATATATATATATGTTTTGACAAATCTGGCTATTTGTACTGTACGTAAAAATGTCCTGTTGTTGAGTCAATAAAGTAAACACACACAAACAAAGATAGCAGTGTTGTGTTGATGATGTTGATGGTGGATTGTTCACGGGTAGGTGTTCATTTAGTCAGATTGTAATATTTCCATTTTATTGTCATATTTTATCTTCAACCGATATCCCAAATAAATTTTTAAGTGAATTCTAGAAGTTCTAAGCTCCTCCAATCTGAAGATGAGACGTCACTAAACTCGTTGTGGTTTAATTCTAAGGTTGGATTCATACTTTTCCTCAAAATAAGGATACAAGTGTAAAGTTCCACGACGATCGCATCCGTTGCAGCGAACCGGTAGTTGAGAAAACACGGAAGCAGGCATGCGTAGAGTCGATTATCGTTGCTCCGGTGGCTCTGTCTGGGATTCGTTGTGTATCTAAAATAACATCGAAGAGCACCACTCATTATTTAACAGTCTCCCGTCACCAAGTTTGCTTTCACACTCACCTGCTCAAGATTTATCCTCAGGTTGTGAGTTAGAACTACCACAGGCTGCTCTAAACAGGGAGCTTCTGCTTTCAGTTACTCTGCTGCCCGCAGCTGGAACCCGCTTCCAGAAGAGATTAGAGGAGCTAAAACTTCAGTCATATTTAAATCCAGAATTAATAAGGATGTTTCTTCAATCAGGTGCACAATATAATTTTGAAAAAGCAAATCCATTTTCTTTGTCAAACTATAAAACCACCTTCACCCTTTTACTACTTTTCTATTATGACTTTTTCATACTTTATGATGTCCATATATGTGTCAAAATCACATATGCAGCCTTTCAACATATGACTTTACTTACCCTTGTGTGGTGTTCATATTATTGTTACTCAGGCGGTGTTTGAGTAACCCTTGTGTGGTGTTCATATTATTGTTACTCAGGCGGTGTTTGAGTAACCCTTGTGTGGTGTTCATATTATTGTTACTCAGGCGGTGTTTGAGTAACCCTTGTGTGGTGTTCATATTATTGTTACTCAGGCGGTGTTTGAGTAACCCTTGTGTGGTGTTCATATTATTGTTACTCAGGCGGTGTTTGAGTAACCCTTGTGTGGTGTTCATATTATTGTTACTCAGGCGGTGTTTGAGTAACCCTTGTGTGGTTTCATATTATTGTTACTCAGGCGGTGTTTGAGTAACCCTTGTGTGGTGTTCATATTATTGTTACTCAGGCGGTGTTTGAGTAACCCTTGTGTGGTGTTCATATTATTGTTACTCAGGCGGTGTTTGAGTAACCCTTGTGTGGTGTTCATATTATTGTTACTCAGGCGGTGTTTGAGTAACCCTTGTGTGGTGTTCATATTATTGTTACTCAGGCGGTGTTTGAGTAACCCTTGTGTGGTGTTCATATTATTGTTACTCAGGCGGTGTTTGAGTAACCCTTGTGTGGTGTTCATATTATTGTTACTCAGGCGGTGTTTGAGTAACCCTTGTGTGGTGTTCATATTATTGTTACTCAGGCGGTGTTTGAGTAACCCTTGTGTGGTGTTCATATTATTGTTACTCAGGCGGTGTTTGAGTAACCCTTGTGTGGTGTTCATATTATTGTTACTCAGGCGGTGTTTGAGTAACCCTTGTGTGGTGTTCATATTATTGTTACTCAGGCGGTGTTTGAGTAACCCTTGTGTGGTGTTCATATTATTGTTACTCAGGCGGTGTTTGAGTAACCCTTGTGTGGTGTTCATATTATTGTTACTCAGGCGGTGTTTGAGTAACCCTGTGTGGTGTTCATATTATTGTTACTCAGGCGGTGTTTGAGTAACCCTTGTGTGGTGTTCATATTATTGTTACTCAGGCGGTGTTTGAGTAACCCTTGTGTGGTGTTCATATTATTGTTACTCAGGCGGTGTTTGAGTAACCCTTGTGTGGTGTTCATATTATTGTTACTCAGGCGGTGTTTGAGTAACCCTTGTGTGGTGTTCATATTATTGTTACTCAGGCGGTGTTTGAGTAACCCTTGTGTGGTGTTCATATTATTGTTACTCAGGCGGTGTTTGAGTAACCCTTGTGTGGTGTTCATATTATTGTTACTCAGGCGGTGTTTGAGTAACCCTTGTGTGGTGTTCATATTATTGTTACTCAGGCGGTGTTTGAGTAACCCTTGTGTGGTGTTCATATTATTGTTACTCAGGCGGTGTTTGAGTAACCCTTGTGTGGTGTTCATATTATTGTTACTCAGCCGTGTTTGAGTAACCCTTGTGTGGTGTTCATATTATTGTTACTCAGGCGTGTTTGAGTAACCCTTGTGTGGTGTTCATATTATTGTTACTCAGGCGGTGTTTGAGTAACCCTTGTGTGGCGTTCATATTATTGTTACTCAGGCGGTGTTTGAGTAACCCTTGTGTGGTGTTCATATTATTGTTACTCAGGCGGTGTTTGAGTAACCCTTGTGTGGTGTTCATATTATTGTTACTCAGGCGGTGTTTGAGTAACCCTTGTGTGGTGTTCATATTATTGTTACTCAGGCGGTGTTTGAGTAACCCTTGTGGTGTTCATATTATTGTTACTCAGGCGGTGTTTGAGTAACCCTTGTGTGGTGTTCATATTATTGTTACTCAGGCGGTGTTTGAGTAACCCTGTGTGGTGTTCATATTATTGTTACTCAGGCGGTGTTTGAGTAACCCTTGTGTGGTGTTCATATTATTGTTACTCAGGCGGTGTTTGAGTAACCCTTGTGTGGTGTTCATATTATTGTTACTCAGGCGGTGTTTGAGTAACCCTTGTGTGGTGTTCATATTATTGTTACTCAGGCGGTGTTTGAGTAACCCTTGTGTGGTGTTCATATTATTGTTACTCAGGAGGTCGTTGCTTGAGTAACCCTTGTGTGGTGTTCATATTATTGTTACTCAGGGCGGTGTTTTGAGTAACCCTTGTGTGGTGTTCATATTATTGTTACTCAGGCGGTGTTTGAGTAACCCTTGTGTGGTGTTCATATTATTGTTACTCAGGCGGGTGTTTGAGTAACCCTTGTGTGGTGTTCATATTATTGTTACTCTGGTGGTGTTTTGAGTAACCCTTGTGTGGCGTTCATATTATTGTTACTCAGGCGGTGCTTGAGTAACCCTTGTGTGGTGTTCATATTATTGTTACTCAGGCGGTGTTTGAGTAACCCTTGTGTGGTGTTCATATTATTGTTACTCTGGTGGTGTTTGAGTAACCCTTGTGTGGTGTTCATATTATTGTTACTCTGGTAGTGTTTGAGTAACCCTTGTGTGGTGTTCATATATTGTTACTCTGGTGGTGTTTGAGTAACCCTTGTGTGGTGTTCATATTATTGTTACTCGGCGGTGTTTGAGTAACCCTTGTGTGGTGTTCATATTATTGTTACTCTGGTGGTGTTTGAGTAACCCTTGTGTGGTGTTCATATTATTGTTACTCTGGTGGTGTTTGAGTAACCCTTGTGTGGCGTTCATATTATTGTTACTCAGGCGGTGGTTTGTGGATCTCGTGGACCCATTGCCTTTTGCGGATTTTAATTCACCCAATCAAGACATTTATGTTAAAAACTTAAACAATATTTCCTTTAGCCAAAAAAAAGTGATATAAAACAGCAAATATACTTTATTTATTGTTCTTTAACCTGATTTCTTCACGTTTAGAGTTTGAACCATGTGTGGTGTTCTCATTATTGTTACTTTGGCAGGGTTGGTGGCTCTGCTGGACCCCGTTGCATTTTGGCGCTTTTAATTTACACAATCACACAATTTTATTCTAAAATGTTCTGTTATGTGTGATTTATGTTTGTGTGGGAAGAGAGAATTAAGGTAAAGAATCTGCCATTTTCACACTTTAACACGCCCCCGGGTCCAGTAGAGCTGAACACCCTTGTGTGTAATATAAATGTGTAGGGGGCGTACGTGTGGGGTCATAAAAAATCTGTTCTGATAAATGTTTTTCACTGGAAATGAGCAGAGCCCCAGTGAATCTCTCTGCTTCAAATAATAAATGCTTCTTTAAACTTTCTTCTGATGAAAATTGAAAATGGGTCCCACAGACCCGAACACCATACAAGGGTTAACTCTTGTGTGGCCTTCAGGTCAAATCGACCCGTTTCCAATTTTTACAAGAACAAAAAATGTTACAAGTGTATATTCTTTTCTAGTAGGGACTGGTTGCTATAAGATATGTTCTCTATAGTGTTTGAATTTGAGATAAAAGTCATAAATGTTAATGTGGTTATGTAATGTTAATGGTGTTATTAACATAACTTTAGTGAGGTAGAATGAGCCTTCATTTCTTAGTGAAAAACTCGTTTACTGCCTACTACTTGCCATTGGTCTGTGTCCTCCTTTAACATCTTACCACAATCTCCACCTTCAAAAGTAGCCAAGCCTGCTTTAACTCAGCAGCTATACAAAGCCACAGATAATTTTTCTGATAATGAAAGTAAGTGAATATGGCTTTCCTGGAAGCTCTTCTGCAGCTCTCCGGCTCAGGAACGTTCACCTGCTCTTTGCTGCTGCTCTGTGTTTTGTGCTTTCTGTTCTTCAGATCTCAGGACGATGGAAAGGATCCTCCGGGACAGAAGCCGTTGCCATTGCTGGGAAATCTGCTCTCGCTGGACGCGCACAGACTACACTTGAGCCCTGAATGAGGTGAGCTTGAGGATCCAGGTCTTTTAGCAGCAGTCTCTTTCTGTTGGTCACTCTAAAACAATAAGTAAAAAGGGTTTCTCATCAAATAATGTGTCATAGGATAAAAGAAAAGTTTATATCGCATCGCAATTGGCCTTGTGAAGTAATGTAAAAGCACATACTGTAAAGGTGTTGGACCAAGATATATTAAATGAACAGAAATTTTTTTATAAAATAACCAAAACAGAAAGCAACTAACACCAGGAGAATCTTGGCGTTTGCTATGATTTCTGGAGGATTAACATTAATGTATTACAAATATAGATTATGACTCAGTTGCTTTCAACATTTAACATAGCGAGGGCTTTAACATAACCAACGCTTGTGTTTGTAATTATTTGTGGACAAACGTGAGCCACCGGCCACCGGATCAGGAGATGGACTGGTGATCGGAAGGTTTGCCGGTTCGATCCCCAGTTCCACCGAGTTGAAGGTGGAGTGAGTGATAAAGCACTTGCTCTCCATCTTCAACAAGCACAGCTGTGGAGCCCTCGAGCGAGCATCAGTTCCCCGACTGCTCCCCGGGCCCCGCAGCCATGGCCCCCACTGCTCCGGGTGAGTGCTCACGGTGTGTTTGTTCACTGCTGTGTGTGTGTGTACACTGGGATGGGTTACATGCAGAGCACATCCGGGTATGGCTCGCTCCAGATCTGTTCAACTGCTCACTTTCACTTCACTTCACTTTCACTTACTCTGTGTGCCGTCCTTCACCGTCCATGTTGAAAACAGCGCATCGTTGCACTGCTGGTGTGTTTATCGGATTTTCTTGCCTCGTAATTTTTTCCTGCAGAAGCAAAAAATTATAGACTAGTCTGTTGGTTTTCCCTTCCCCCATCGAAACTTCTTTCTGCATTCTGCTGCAAATATCGATGTATGACAATAAATGATGTTGGTCTTTTAGTCATTTTGGTTAAACTGGAATGTTATGATTTAGCAGACGGACAAAACAGCGCGATTTCACGCTCGTGTTTTAAAAATGCTGTTGTGTGATTTCCATAAAAAATTTAGATTTAACTACTCTGATTAATTATTCAATAAGAGACTTTAGTGAGATATTATAGTGAAAATAGCTCGTGAGATTTATCTATTTATATCGTCTTAAGGATTGTTTATTGCATTTTGTGTACCCAGGCGGGTACATTTCAAGAAACAAGAGTTCGTAAGGGAATTGAAACTTTCTTCCGTGCTGTAAAAGGCCAATTTATTGATTAAAGAGTATGGTTTTGACGTGCAGCTCATGAAAATAAAAGTTAAAGAGATAAATAGTCAAAAACTTACATTTCGCGAGAAACGTCAGGAGAAAATAACGGGCGTGGTTATAATAATGACTAAAATGACGCTGTTCATGTTGTGCGCATGCGCACAATGACGCGGCAGTAAAAAATTACGGGTAGAGGAAACTGATGGAACACCGGCTCATCTCTGGGTGGTGACGTAGCTTCGTGTTGCCTTAACCCCTCCCTCCGTGCCAAAACAGGGTCAAAACTTCGAACTCGCAAAAAGAAAAAGTGCAAGCAAAAAACTGAATCGTAAACTCAGAAGTCGACTGAAACGTAGATCAAAATTTTGTGCTGCAAAACTGTTTTTCATATCTCAAAACTTCTTTTTGCATTTGCGCTTTATTTGTTGCTTTCTCAAAATTTCTTTTTGCGTTTTCTTTTTTCATTTGCGCTTTTTCAAAACTTTGTTTTGCGCTTGCAACCTTTTTATTCCATGCACAGTCACCTTCCCTGAGTCTGTATCTGAGCGGATATCTTTTGTGATGTTTAGCAGAGCTGACTCTGTGCTGTGATGAGCTCCGAACCCAGATTGAAAAGTATCCATATGCTCATTTAAGCTCAAGAAATGGTTAAGCTAAACTAATTTAACATTTTCAATCAAATTTCCTGTAAATAGGAGATTTGAGATTGACCTGTAGTTGTTCTTTATGGTGTTGACAAAATTTCTCTTTTTTCAGAAGTGATTTTACTACTGCAGTTTAAAGAAGAGAGACCTTTAAACCTCTATGTGGTCTTTATCTAGACTGATTTTCAGAGATTTCTCTCAAGTTTTAGAGATGTTTCTTCAATAAAAACATGCCTTGAGTCATATTCAGATTGGTTCATGTTTGTGTAATACTATTTTCTTTGTCTGGGAGCTTAAAACGGCTCAATGGCTGTAGCCACACCCACTGACCGAAGCCCTGCCACTAACCAATCAGGTGAAGTGCTTATGCAGCTCATCTCAATGAAGAGTGTCCACATTTACTGACCCGGAAGTGAACCGTAGAAGAAGCACATCAATAAACAATAAACAAAAATAGTGTTTTTTTGATGTCCCGGACCAAAAGTTTTTTTTGCCGCTCAGAAATATGTATTTGTAGGAATCCAGCAGGGGGCGTAAGCATGGCAGTGGAAGGAACAGGGGGAACACGCCTTAAACACAACCATGTGATACGATTCAAATAGATTAATTTATAAATAGATTTATGATAAATACAGCCTTTAGAAGGTTATTAAGGGTGCAGAGATAGTCTAGAGGGGGAAAATATTTATTATCAATAAATTAAAAGAAACATGATATCGCACCTTTAAGGCAGTGATGGATGAATTCATTAATTATTCGTTACTCATGAACAGGTTTAATGAGTTCATGATTAGTTAAGTCATCGAAATTTTGTCTTTAAATTGTGGATTATTGTAAAGTTTCATTTGAAAAACCGCTTTAAATGTACGAAAGGAAAGAAGCTACTATAAAGATATGTTCTGCTAACAAAACCTTACTTCATGTGAGCTCTTCTGTAATCTCTTTACCATTTCTTTTGGTCTTCTTTAGATGGCGAAGCAGTTCGGCCCCGTTTTCACCGTCTATTTAGGGACGAAGAAAGTGATCGTGTTGGCCGGCTACAAAACAGTGAAGCAAGCGCTTGTTAATAACGCCGAGGCGTTTGGAGACCGAGAGATCACACCCCTTTTTCATGAGCTTGCTAAAGGCAATGGTAAGCACATCTTAATCTTTACAGTCAAGATTACACTTGTAATTTAACATCTAACACTTTATTAGGCAAGTTTTGCAAGGTGAAATGAAATGTAAGCTGGCTACAGTGCATCTCCTGTGAAGTGAAGTCAAAACTTTTTTATTCATTGGACCTCATTAAGGAAACATTTACATTTTACATTTACATTTATGCATTTGGCAGACGCTTTTGTCCAAAGCGACTTACATTAAGGGAGAGACAATATGAGATATGGTACACCGTCAAAGTCTATTTCAGCTTCTCATAATAGAAATTGTATCAACTGATCAATAAACCAAAGCAGTGAGGAAGTAGAGGAAGAAGATAAAGACAGAGGAGGAAAAAAAGAAAGTAGTTTTTTTTTATAAACAATGAATAGTTTTGAAATAGATAAACACAGAAAAGGTGAAACTTTTCGCTTTGTGAAACATTATTAATATTGCTTCAAGTCCAACCAGGTACTTGGAGTATTTATGTAGTTCAAGTATTTGAAATATGAAGGATCTTTAAGTTGAATTTGTTTGCAAGCGTGTCTGAGTGCCATCTGAGTCTCTGTTTGTGTTGCAGTGCCAGCATTAACCTGCAAACATTTAAAGCATGCAGATCTTTCAGGACATGTTTGTGACGAAGGTGATGGAGGAATTTGCTGGTGTTGCCTTCTGTGGCTAACATTGCAACTTTAGCCCAACAACAATTACAAATTATGTTGTTTTTTTATCAGCTTCAGATTTTTTTAACCCACAATATTTCCACACAATCGACTTGACTCCTGTTTCCGAAAAAATCTCTTCTGTGTCTGAAATTCTTGAAAAAAAAATCACCGCTCCTCAATGCAACCCAACGTTCTGCCACTATCGGTTGTCGATGGGCTAAATAAAAAATGCACTTAATTAAAAACAAAAACGCCGGTAGTCTGTATGAAAAGGTATCAGCTCAGCCCTACAAGAACTTATGCAGATTATTTAGAAATTTCCCCAATTTTCTTCCATTAATTACTTCTCACTTAACATTTCCAACCAATCAGCAGTGAAGTCGTAATCCTATTCTTTTAATCAAAGTCAGAAAGAAAGACTACCAGTCTGGTATTGGCTGACTGGGAGATTTGGGTAATGTGCTAAAAGTAAGAGGCAGTAGGAAATGGAATATATATATATATATATATATATATATATATATATATATATATATATATAATTCACCTGCCTCAGCGGGTTCATGAAGCTCAAAACTGGCGATATAAATTTAAAAAGATTGCAGCACCAGGGGTGGAAACATGTTTTTGTTCTGCTGCAAAGTTGGTCAGTTTTAACATGTAACAGATAAATGACATACATGACTGTAAATGATTTGTACAGTCTGAAACAGATTCAACTAAACGAGTGAATCGTGTACCAAAACACAAACCCTGAGCAACATTTATTCCAGTTCTTTTACAGATCTTTACTCTCTGTGCATTCATGATGAATACACATCAACAAAAATGTATTTTCTGGAGCATTAAAACCTTTTTGCACACACTGTGGTTGCGCAAGGCGTCACGGTGGTGCAGTGGGTAGCACGGTCGTCTCACAGCAAGAAGGTCTCTGGTTCGAGCCTCAGCTGGATCAGTTGGTATCTCTGTGTGGAGTTCTCATGTTCTCCTCGTGATCGCGTGGGTTTACTCCGGGTGCTCCGGTTTCCCCCACAAGAACAAAGACATGCGGAATAAGAGAATTGAGTAAGAACGATTGTTCGTAGTGTTTGAGTGAGAATGAGTGTGTGTGGATGTTTCCCAGCGATGGGTTGCTGCTGGAAGAGCATCCGCCGCATAAAACATATGCCAGAAGAGTTGGCGGTTCATTCCGCTGTGGAGACCCCGAAAGGGAAGAAAGCTGACATGAAGATGAATGAATGAATGTGGTTGTGCAAACACTCTTCTGTGACTCAAGTGAAGTCCACAAGTCTGGAGTGTGGCGTTTGGGACAGGGCCTTAATCAGAAGACTCAGAAACAAGTGCGCCTCCCAGAGGCAGAACATGAGGTTGACAGCTTAAGTCTTAAAAGTGACCAGTGAGAGTGAACATAGCTGAGACTTGTTTATAGTTAACCTCAAATAATATCAATTGCATCCAGTGCAATTTTGAGTCAAGTTTTCTGCTTATTAATCCTAGTTTTCGTGCAACTGTTTCCCTTAAAATGAGGGGAATCGTTCTCCTCTATTTTTTGTAGGAATAATATTTGCAAACGGAGAGAGCTGGAGGGAGATGCGACGCTTCACTCTGAGCAGTCTTCGAGACTTCGGGATGGGCAAGAGAAACATCGAGGAGAGAATCATCGAGGAAACCTGCCATTTACGAGAAGAGTTTGAGAGGTTTAACGGTAAAATCCATGTTCATCTGGTTAAACTTGATCACTTCTCTCAGTTTAGTGATGGGAAGTTCGGATCATTTCTCAGACTCGGATCTTTGAGTCCCGTTCAGCAAAATGAACGAATCTTTTTTCGAGTCATTTCGTTCATTTTAGTAAAATACCAATAAAATGTTGTGTGTTTCTTCCCAAACACATTTAGTATCTACACAAACCCAAATCACACTACAAATAAAACAAAACTATAATGCTAGAAGAAAAAAACAAACCAAATGCAGTTTGAGGCGGAAACAGAAAAGATTCGTTCTTTCCCCGAGTCCTCGGCTCCTTTCGTTCTCTCATCATTAATGATGGGTGTGTTACGCTCAGATAACCAGAAGAATGCTGCGCATGCGCCACTGAACGAATCCCTCTCCGACATGATTCCTTCCTACGGAGTCACATTAAAGAGTCGTTCAAAAAGAACGAATCGTTCATGAACGACACATCACTATCTCAGTTCTGATGTCTATTTTGGTTATAAACTTCCGTAAACATTTTTGTCTTCTTTATACTTCTCTGAATTTAAAGCTTTTGTCATTTCCCTCTGAAATGCAAAGTATTGTTCAAAACAACTTTATAAAATATCATTTGTCAATGCATGAACTGTTATCAGACAAGTATCAGAGATAAAGATTACAATATCAGGAGTTGCTGGATTAATGGAACCACTTTCTCTCTGCAGGAAAAGCGTTCGATACGACGCAGCTCATAAGCTACGCCGCATCAAGCGTCATCTCTTCCATCGTATACGGCCGCAGGTTTGAGTACACGGACCCTCAGCTACGAAGTATGGTGGATCGAGCCAATGAGAGCGTGAGACTCACAGGGACAGCGTCCATCCAGGTTCTTTTCTGATGCTTTGATTTTAAGGTTTATACAGCTAGCCCAGGAATTACTTCAGAGGCTAGCTAGGAACCAAAAGCACTAATCACCCTCTCAAAGTTGATTGCTCAGAGTGAGTCTCCTTAACAGAACTCACGTTGTGTTTCTTGATTTTTTTTATCTGTAGCTGATGAAATGGATAGTTGAACATCTGCTATGAATAGCTGCAGTCACCGACTGCTGAAAAGTGTGCATATCGAGAAGGGTTAGGGAACTCAGCCACGAGGTAGGCCATGTAAATACTGCCACATGGAAGTGCTGCGTGTAGGTGGATAGGTTACATTTGGAATTGATCTCACCATGACACAAATCCCTTGAAATGCTAACTACGCCACCCGGGTGGAGAGCCCAGGAATTACTCCAGAGGTAAAAGATCCATGTCACTGAGTGAAGACCTCTGCGTCAGCTCTACGAATCGCCCGTTGCGGAAGCTTTGCACGCGAACATTTGTCAACAGAGCATTTATATTATATTGTGCGCTCCGTTTCTGGACTGTTGGCGACTCCTCAGTAAGAAAAGTCACTATTGGCTGGCCCAAAAGACGCAAGATGACATCATCACTCAATTTGCATGAATACCACCTGACGTGCGTGATGTACATTCCCCGCCCCCGATGGGTTTTTATCAATGCAAACATAAAAGTGTTGCAGGTACACGTGTTTCATGTAATTAAATTAACACACGTGGCGTTATATAACAGACATGTAATGCTAAATAAAATTAAATAATAATACAAACAATGAGAACGGAATGACTTTTGCTGTTGCTTGAAAATGAAAGGTAAGCTCTGTGATTTTAAACTAACGTTGATCATATCTTTAGATCAATTTTGATTTCACGGTTTGTGTCAAGAAATTAATATCTAAAAAAGTATGTTTATAATGTCAAAAGTTTGGGCTACGTTGTATTATATATGAGGATGATGATGATGAGGATGATGATGGATGTTGCGTGAGGGAGGAAAACCTCACACGGGCAGAGGCTCCTATTCTTGTGCAAATATGTAAACAAACTTTTTTGTAATAAAGACCCTCAATCTCGAAACCTTACACCGGAAAACCGGGAGTTGTGATAACTGTGGAGTCGAGGAAACAATAGAACATTCATTCATTCATCTTCATGTCGGCTTTCTTCCCTTTCGGGGTCTCCACAGCGGAATGAACCACCAACTCTTCTGGAATATGTTTTACGCAGCGGATGCCCTTCCCTGCCGCAACCCATCGCTGGGAAACATTCACACACACATTCACACTTTAACACTATGGGCAATCGTTCTTATTCAATTCTATTATTCCGCATGTCTTTGGACTTGTGGGGAAACCGGAGCACCCGGAGTAAACCCACGCGATCACGAGGAGAACATGAGAACTCCACACAGAGATACCAACTGATCCAGCCGAGACTCGAACCAGCGACCTTCTTGCTGTGAGACGTGCTACCCACTGCGCCACCGTGACGCCCACAATAGAACATGTAATAACTAAATGTAAAATATATTAAATGGAAAGAAAAGAAATGATGAAAGAGATTAGGGAAATAATAACAAAGCTTATAACAATGATCTAAATCCTAAAGGAAACAAAAATGTATAAGGCAATCAATTTAATTTCATAAAAAGACTAAGAGTAATTTTAGAATATAAATGAATAATAATCAATAAATCAAGTTTTTGCTTTGAAAGTAGCTTCACAAAGTCCTCGTGAGGATCAGGTAGAGTAGATAGGAGTTCCTCCGTGAGGCCCCTGGGAGCCTCGCTGACCTCCCCACCTCCCCAGCATAAAAGAATATACAAACTTAATATCCATCGACGAAAAATTGATAAATGTGAAGCCGAAGTCACTTAATGTTTTTCATAGAACAAATTAGCATGCTCACTGCAACACAAGAGTCTTTTTTGCTTTAAAATATATGGTTTGATTACAGCATAGAAGTAGAGAGTGAGCTGTGGGAGCAAGTACAGAGGTGTCAGTCTAGTGTTTGAATGGATTGAAATGCCATTTAGCAAAGGCATAGAGGTTAGTTAATAAAAAACTAAATGGTATCATTATCTTATGGAATTCAAAATTGCGTTTTGCTCTGCAGCTCTACAACATGTTTCCTTTCCTTGGTACTTTGCTCAAGAACTGGAGACTACTCATGAAAAACCTGCAGCTGGATATTACAGAAATGTCGGAAATTGTGAATGAATTACATCAGACACTGAACCCTGAAGAGCTCCGAGGCTTCGTCGACTCCTTCCTCGTCCGCAAACAGAAAGCAGAGGTAGCGAAGCTCATCTTGGTTCCTTTTCTCTAACTTCTTCTAATTGAAATATTCCATCAGGAAGCTGGAGAGGAGAACTCACACTTCCATGAGAAAAACTTGATTTTTACAATCACAAACCTGTTTGTTGCTGGTATGGACACAACGAGTGCAACTCTGCGCTGGGGGTTGCTGCTAATGGCTAAGTTTCCACGTATGCAGGGTATGGAAACACACTATTATTGTTGTATATCTGGTGTTAACTTTGCAAATTAATCATACAGCAAGGATTTCAAAGTCAGTTTGTAGAGCTTTACAGTTTGTGTCATACCTTAACAGAACATACCTGATTCCACTAATAAGCTGCATTTTGACTTATTTGAGGAGAATTGTGTTCACTCAGTTTGATGCAATGAATATTTAATCTACTTTGCTCTAATGCTGCATTTTGTCTTTTTGAGGTTGAAGTGAATTTCCTTATCCCATACAATAAGTTCCTTCGCCCCAAGTCCCGCGAGTATGTTTCACCTCGAAGTTTCAATTGATTGGATCAATAATATTTTAACCATGTAAAATATTAAAAAGCATCTCACCAACACTTGTAGAATTGAAGATCAAACTCAACACCAGGAAATCCAATGTCCACACAGTAAGAGAAAAGTTCTAACTTATATTTATTTTTAAAAAGTTGTACAAAGCAAGGTAAAGGTTACAAAACTCTATTTATAGAGCCAAGACAAAACGAGATTCAGAAAAGCTGCTTTCCTTCAACACGTGAATGCTGGAGTACGTGCGAGTTGATTGAGGAGAAGAGCAAGAGTCTATGGGTTGACTTCTCTTTTATACAGAATGTCTGTGGCCCGATCGTACACACTATGTCAGGTTGAACACACATTTCTTCCTTTCTGTTTTCATTTGTGATCAAGTAAGCACCAGGAAGTTTCAACACAATGAAAGTTTCGACACCATGGAAGTTTTAGAAGCAGGAGGAATACTTTTGTACGACCAACATCACACAAATATTTAAATCAATTCAAACTCATATTTTAGAGTGTACCAAACATCATCAGAGCTATTTTACTACTCAGTAATTCAATGGAAGGTGTAATGACACCATATCATTATTCCAGCAAGGTTGAAAATGGGGAGTAAGACTTGGGTGTCGGTGGATGGTCAACTGACTTGGGTGTCGGGGGATGGTCGACTGACTTGGGTTTTAGGGGATGGTGGACTGACTTGGTTCTTAAGGGAATGGTGGACTGACTTGGGTGTCGGGGGATGGTCGACTGACTTGGCTGTCAGGGGATGGTCGACTGTCTTGGGTGTCGGGGGATGGTGGACTGACTTGGGTGTCAGGGGATGGTCGACTGACTTGGGTTTTAGGGTATGGTGGACTGACTTGGCTGTCGGGGGATAGTCGACTGACTTGGGTGTCGGGGGATGGTCGACTGACTTGGCTGTCAGGGGATGTCGACTGTCTTGGGTGTCGGTGGATGGTCGACTGACTTGGGTTTTAGGGGATGGTGGACTGACTTGGTTCTTAAGGGAATGGTCGACTGACTTGGGTGTCGGGGGGATGGTCGACTGACTTGGGTGTCGGGGGATGGTCGACTAACTTGGGTCTCGGAGGATGGTTGACTGACTTGGGTGTCGGGGGATGGTCGACTAACTTGGGTGTGGCGGATGGTTGACTGACTTGGGTGTCGGGGGATGGTCGACTAACTTGGGTGTCGGGGGATGGTTGACTGACTTGGGTGTCGGTGGATGGTCGACTGACTTGGGTTTTAGGGGATGGTGGACTGACTTGGTTCTTAAGGGAATGGTTGGACTGACTTGGGTGTCGGGGGATGGTCGACTGACTTGGGTGTCGGGGGATGGTCGACTGACTTGGCTGTCAGGGGATGGTCGACTGACTTGGGTGTCAGGGGATGGTGGACTGACTTGGGTGTCAGGGGATGGTCGACTGACTTGGGTTTTAGGGGATGGTGGGACTGACTTGGCTGTCGGGGGATAGTCGACTGACTTGGGTGTCGGGGGATGGTCGACTGACTTGGCTGTCAGGGGATGGTCGACTGTCTTGGGTGTCGGTGGATGGTCGACTGACTTGGGTTTTAGGGGATGGTGGACTGACTTGGTTCTTAAGGGAATGGTCGACTGACTTGGGTGTCGGGGATGGTCGACTGACTTGGGTGTCGGGGGATGGTCGACTAACTTGGGTCTCGGAGGATGGTTGACTGACTTGGGTGTCGGGGGATGGTCGACTAACTTGGGTGTCGGTGGATGGTCGACTGACTTGGGTTTTAGGGGATGGTGGACTGACTTGGTTCTTAGGGAATGGTGGACTGACTTGGGTGTCGGGGGGATGGTCGACTGACTTGGGTGTCGGGGGATGGTCGACTAACTTGGGTGTCGGGGGATGGTTGACTGACTTGGGTGTCGGGGGATGGTCGACTGACTTGGCTGTCAGGGGATGGTCGACTGTCTTGGGTGTCGGTGGATGGTCGACTGACTTGGGTTTTAGGGGATGGTGGACTGACTTGGTTGTCAGGGGATGGTCGACTGACTTGGGTGTCAGGGGGATGGTGGACTGACTTGGGTGTCAGGGGATGGTGGACTGACTTGGGTGTCAGGGGATGGTCGACTGTCTTGGGGTGTCGGTGGATGGTCGACTGACTTGGGTTTTAGGGGATGGTGGACTGACTTGGCTGTCAGGGGATGGTCGACTGACTTGGGTGTCAGGGGATGGTGACTGACTTGGGTGTCAGGGGATGGTCGACTGACTTGGGTTTTAGGGGATGGTGGACTGACTTGGCTGTCGGGGGATAGTCGACTGACTTGGGTGTCGGGGGATGGTCGACTGACAGCTTGGCTGTCAGGGGATGGTCGACTGTCTTGGGTGTCGGTGGATGGTCGACTGACGTGGGTTTTAGGGGATGGTGGACTGACTTGGTTCTTAAGGGAATGGTCGCCTGACTTGGGTGTCCGGGGGATGGTCGACTGACTTGGGTGTCGGGGGATGGTCGACTAACTGGGTTCGGGGGATGGTCGACTAACTTGGGTGTCGGGGATGGTTGACTATGACTTGGGTGTCGGGGGATGGTCGACTAACTTGGGTGTCTGGGGGATGGTCTACTAACTTGGGTGTCGGGGGGATGGTTGACATGACTTGGGTGTCGGGGGATGGTTACTGACTTGGGTGTCGGGGGATGTCGCTAACTGGGTGGCGGGGGATGGGTGACATGGGGGATGTTGACTGACTTGGGTGTCGGGGATGGTTGACTGACTTGGGTGTCGGGGGATGGTTGACTGACTTGGGTGTCAGTGGATGTCGACTCACTTGAGTTTTAGGGGGATGGTGGACTGACTTGGGTGTTAAGGGAAGATTGACTAAATTGCATATCAGGGGAATTGTCAACTCACTTGGGTGACAGGGGACTTGAGTGTTAAGGGAAAATTGAGTGACTTGAGTGTTCGGTGAAGGGCAACTTGGGTGTTAAGAAAAGGTAGAATAACTTGCGAATGAAGAGAAGTGTCTACTGGCTTTCATGTCAGAGGAATTGTCGACTGGTAGCAGGGAGGTTGACTAGTGCATCATGTACTACAGACATTTTAGAATGAGTGATGTCTTGGCAGACAAGGTTCAGGAGGAGATTGATCAAGTAATCGGGGAAACGACAGGCCAGTTACAGACGACCGGAAGAACCTGCCGTATACAGATGCGGTGATGCATGAAATACAAAGATTGGCCAACATCATTCCCATGAGCATGCCTCACATGACCAGCTGCGATGTCACCTTCAATGGATACTTCATTAAGAAGGTTGGCAGAAAACCTTAAAACTGAAAAAGCAGCTTAGCATGACAATGAAGCAGAGTCAGAAATTAATTTTCCTCTCGTAGGGGACGTGTGTGTTTCCTCTTCTGACCTCTGTTCTGTGGGATGAGGAAGAATGGGAAAAACCTCACACGTTTAACCCGGGGCACTTTCTGAATGAGGAGGGGCGATTTGTGAAGAGAGATGCATTCATGTCCTTCTCTGCAGGTGATGGCCCTTGTGGGTTTTTTTTTTTTTTTAGTTCAGAGCAAAGGTGAAGCTATCTATTTGAAGCCATGTTTGCAGCCTGCTCTACTAACAATTATTTTCTCTCTTAGGGCGCAGGGCTTGTCTAGGAGAGAGCTTGGCCAGGATGGAGCTCTTCCTCTTCTTCACGTCTCTCCTCCAGCAGTTCTGCTTCACTCCTCCTCCTGGAGTATCTGAGGAGCAGCTGGATCTCACTCCAGCTGTTGGGTTCACTCTGAACCCATCTCCTCATAAACTCTGTGCAATCAAGCGATTGTGAAGCAGCAGCAGTTTTGAACTTCATCTTGAAGAACTTGTCTGCGGCGAGAAGGTGGCTATAGAAAATTCGATTTTATTCAACTGACCGTGTGAAAATAAACCGCACACCACACAACATAATCAGACTTCAAACTTTCCAGTTTATTTGTATTTTAGAGAAGTGTTGGGTTCTAAGGTTTGATCTATGTTTCCAAAACAAATATGCACCTATGCCTTCAGCCATTGACTGGTTGCTGTAAATAATCACAGATCCTGTGAAGGAACAAAGATTTTAATATCTGATGTTTCTGGAACGGTACGTTCCTCCCCAGCAGCGTTTGTCACGTAAGAGTTTTTGTTGCAAAATAACACTCGGTGTTCCTTTATGTGCCTCGTCATGCTGTTCATCACTGTTCTCGTTCACTGTTAGGCGCCAGAGGATTTGCAAAGCACGTACCACACGTGGTTTGTTGTAACTCGGGACACGTAGCATTTCATTAAACCAGTCAAACAATTTGATGTTAAAATACTCAAAACATGTGCACTAACACATTAATTAAAAACAAGTAACATAAACTACATATATATGTTTATATTTTAAACTTGTTTCGTCACATTTATCACGTTTTTCATTTGCGTTTCAATAAAATAAAAAAAAGAAAATCAGCTTTCTGTGGCAAAAGATTCAACGCGATGACAAACGAAGCAAATGTGTTTATGAACGGATTTCAATCATTTGAAAGTTCTTCAAATACTTCTTCAAAGAATTTTTGAAAGAAAAAGAAAGAAAAATTATTTCAAAGAATCTTTGAGAAGCACGATCTAGGGCGATATTATTTGGGCCCTCTGTACATGACAACGTGTCTAAACTTTCCAGCTATTTGGACAGGAATATGACTCATTTATGAGGACGTAAATCCCGCTAAAGCGATGCAAATCCATCCAAGGTTTTTACTTTGTAAATAGTTGGTTCAGATCCAAGTTTCAGTCGCAACTTCATTGCAAATCCAACAGTTCTGATCCTCATTTAACAAACCTCATCCACATTTGCAAACAAACACGTGTTTTGGTACATCTTCCGAAGCATTTCCTCCATAAATAAAAGTTATCCGCTCAGTCCTGAAAGGTTTCTTCTTTATACCTCAAAACATCGCAGACCTTTGAAGCCAGGGCTCATAACACGCAAAATGGACTCAATTGTGTTTACAACCAGACACAGTTCTGCAGCTCGTATATAAGTCCAAACATAACTCAGCAGCTAAACACCTAACAGAGAAGATCAGTGAATACACACCAAACAGAGAGCTGAGATCCCACAGATCAGATAAATTAGATCTCCCCCGGGTTAATTCCACTCAGAGTAAATCCTCCTTTAGTTCTCCTGCGGCCCACAGAGGAACCAGCTCCAGAGGAGATCAGGGGTGCCAACACTTTAGTTCCCCTGCCGCCCACAGAGGAACCAGCTCCAGAAGAGATCAGGGGTGCCAACACTTTAGTTCCCCTGCGGCCCACAGAGGAACCAGCTCCAGAGGAGATCAGGGGTGCCAACACTTTAGTTCCCCTGCGGCCCACAGAGGAACCAGCTCCAGAAGAGATCAGGGGTGCCAACACTTTAGTTCCCCTGCGGCCTACAGAGGAACCAGCTCCAGAGGAGATCAGGGGTGCCAACACTTTAGTTCCCCTGCGGCCCACAGAGGAACCAGCTCCAGAGGAGATCAGGGGTGCCAACACTTTAGTTCCCCTGCGGCCCACAGAGGAACCAGCTCCAGAGGAGATCAGGGGTGCCAACACTTTAGTTCCCCTGCGGCCCACAGAGGAACCAGCTCCAGAGGAGATCAGGGGGGCCAACACTTTAGTTCCCCTGCGGCCCACAGAGGAACCAGCTCCAGAGGAGATCAGGGGTGCCAACACTTTAGTTCCCCTGCGGCCCACAGAGGGAACCAGCTCCAGAGGAGATCAGGGGTGCCAACACTTTAGTTCCCCTGCGGCCCACAGAGGAACAAGCTCCAGAGGAGATCAGGGGTGTCAACACTTTAGTTCCCCTGCGGCCCACAGAGGAACCAGCTCCAGAGGAGATCAGGGGTGCCAACACTTTAGTTCCCCTGCGGCCCACAGAGGAACCAGCTCCAGAGGAGATCAGGGGTGCCAACACTTTAGTTCCCCTGCGGCCCACAGAGGAACCAGCTCCAGAGGAGAGCAGGGGTGCCAACACTTTAGTTCCCCTGCGGCCCACAGAGGAACCAGCTCCAGAGGAGATCAGGGGTGCCAACACTTTAGTTCCCCTGCGGCCCACAGATGGAACCAGCTCCAGAGGAGAGCAGGGGTGCCAACACTTTAGTTCCCCTGCGGCCCACAGAGGAACCAGCTCCAGAGGAGATCAGGGGTGCCAACACTTTAGTTCCCCTGCGGCCCACAGAGGAACCAGCTCCAGAGGAGATCAGGGGTGCCAACACTTTAGTTTCCCTGCGGCCCACAGAGGAACCAGCTCCAGAGGAGATCAGGGGTGCCAACACTTTAGTTCCCCTGCGGCCCACAGAGGAACCAGCTCCAGAGGAGATCAGGGGTGCCAACACTTTAGTTCCCCTGCGGCCCACAGAGGAACCAGCTCCAGAGGGGATCAGGGGTGCCAACACTTTAGTTCCCCTGCGGCCCACAGAGGAACCAGCTCCAGAGGAGATCAGGGGTGCCAACACTTTAGTTCCCCTGCGGCCCACAGAGGAACCAGCTCCAGAGGAGATCAGGGGTGCCAACACTTTAGTCACGTTTAAATCCAGGATAAAGACTCCTGTTTAGTTGAGCTTTTGTCGACTGAGCACCAACGTCCAACAACTATTTTATCTCTGCACTTCTCTATCTTAATCTACGTCTTAATTTTTTAATCAATGATTTGATATGACTTTTTATGCTTGATTTTGTTAAATGTGCTTTCTTTTTATTCTTTTTTTCAAATGTAAAGCACTTTTAATTACCCCGTGTGTGAAATGTGAGGGTCTCACAGTATCGGACATCACTTACTGTGAGCTTCACTCCAGCTCGTCCTCAGAGGGTATAAACCATAGGTTGTGATTAAAAATAAAACCCTAGGATGGATTATGGTTTTAGGGAGGACTTTATCAGTGAGCCACATTTCTGTCTAAACAACTGGAAAGTTTAGATGTTCATCTGAGGTCTCCTTTAAGGAAGTTGGAGTCTCCAGGCATTGTTGACGGAAACAACACTGTTCCACAGGAGACAAGAACACATCTCACACGGGAACCTTTGAGATCCAGATTTCTGCTTAATGTATTATTCACGAATGTTTAATTTGGAAGTCGCCAAATTCAGATATCACGATAAAACATTTTAAAAGGGGCCTCCTGGTTGTTGCAGAACATATTGAGCCGGCCCAGTCAAGAAAAGGCAATTTTATTTGTATAGCACATTTTTGTACACATTAGCAATACAATGTGCTTTACAGAAGAATGAAAACAGATCAGAGATTTAAAAAAAGCAAGGGATATGACAATAAAACATTAAAAAAACAGAAGCTTTTAAGAGCAGTGATGTTTGAACAGCAGAGCTCAGTCAGTAAACGCACAATTAAATAGAAGAGTTTTTAGTCTTCAGTTTTAGCTTCCCTAAGCTCTTCTGGAAGCCGGTTCCAGCTGTGGTATGAAGAAGACAGAAAATAAGGCCACAAAACGTTCAATCTTCATACTTTGAGATGCCCCAGGTCCAGTAGACTCGGGCACCTCGTATGTGCTATAGATGTGTAGTGGGTTATACGGTGAGTGTGTGTGGTCACTGAAAATATGATCTGATAGGTCCACACACACGAGCACCACACAAGCGTTAAGTTCTCTTTCAAGAATTCACATGAAGTGATCTTTTATCTTTGTTAAAGTGTAATGAAACATGTTTAAAGATCATGCTAGCGTAAGTTAACATGTAACATAAACTCTGTCTGATCAGGGCCTCACGTGCTTGTGAATATTTCTTTAATTCAGGTCAGGTTTCATGCAGTGGTGGAGATGGCCCACATTTAAGGGAGTCATTGGAAGGGTTATGCACACCTGTGCTGATCGTTTAAAGGTGCTATATCATGCCCCTTTTAAGTGACTGATAATAAATATTTGAGCCGTCTAGAGGATCTCTGCAGACTTAATCACCTTCAAAAGGCAGTATTTATCTTAAACAATGTCTTTGAATCCCCTCAAATGGTTGCTTGTGGTATTTCTTGTCATTTTGTCCATCCATCCATTTTCTTGTTGGCTTTCTTCCCTTTCGGGATCACCACAGCGGAATAAACCGCTGCATTTGTTTTACGCGGCGGATGCCCTTCCTGCAGCAACCCATCGCTGGGAAACATCCACACACACTCATTCTCACTCAAACACTACGAACAATTTTGTTCACCCAATTCTCTTATTCCACATGTCTTTGTTCTTGTGGAGGAAACCGGAGCACCCGGAGTAAACCCACACGATCACGAGGAGAACATGAGAACTCCACACAGAGATACCAACTGATCCAGCTGAGGCTCGAACCAGAGACCTTCTTGCTGTGAGACGACCGTGCTACCCACTGCGCCACCGTGACGCCCTTTGTTGTTTTGGAAAGGGTTAATTAATGGTTTGGTTGATAAAATAGAAAATAATTATTACAATATAATTATTTCAGTTGAGGAAAAAAAGTGGATTTAGTCTTGTGTTTCGTTGCGTTTGGGGATGAAGGAACGTGGCTTATGGACGTCAATGAAAGTGAGGACAGACCGAACACTAGCCTTTATCTGTTTTTTCCATCTTGAGGGAAGGATTTTCTCTGAAAGAGACGACAGACATAGAGAAAGCATAGTTACTGAAAGCAGACTCTCACTTAGTCCGAAGAAGATAGAAACAAGAGTGAGTCACCAAACGAGTCGTGTACCTCTTGTTCCTCCCACTACCATGCATCAAGTTTGGATGAATACATTCATCTTTTGGTATCAAAAGCGCTTTTGGTCAGGGATATTCAAAAACACTCTTTCTTTTCATTGTTTATCGATCCGGTTCTGCTACGGTTCACTGCTACGGATCAGTCAGTACGCTCCTCATTGAGATGAGCTGCATCAGCGCTTCATCTGATTGGTTAGCGGGCGGTGCTTCTGTCAATGAGCGAGACTACAGACATTGAGCCATTTTGAGCTCTTAGAAAAAGAAAATAGGATTACACAAACATGCATGAACCGTACTACACCGTGGTAGTGATGTCTGGAAAGTTATTTCCATGATGCGCCATCTTTAAACAATTCGTGTCCACACAGCAGTCAAAAATGTGTTTCCCCTCATTTCCTTTTATCCAGCGCTGCTTCGTTAAAGGATAATCAAACTAGCGTAAGTTAATATAAAACATAACCTCTGTCGGTCTGATCAGTGCCTCACATGCTTGTGAATATTTCTTTAGTTCAGGTCGGGGCTATGCAGGGATGGAGATGGCCCACATTTAATGGAGTCATTGGAAGCGCACAGCTGTACCAATTGTTTAAACAAATCTTATGTACATAGCAGACCCAACATGTGAACTTTAACGGTGAATTGTTTGTTTAAAAGTGCCCCTTTAGACTATCCCTGCATCCTTAATAACCTTCAGACGACGTCTTTGAATCTTCTCAACTGGTTGGGCTCCACAAGACTCTAGTGAGTGAACCTCATTTGTTAAATTACCACAAAGGCTGCTTCAGGAGGTCTCAACATGAAAAATAAGACATTTTTAGTCATCTAAAAGAAATCCCATGTTTGACGTGTAAGGTTTCTATTTTCTGAAACAGTTTATTTAGGGTTACTTGTGCAGACTGGAAATTGGGTGCACTTGTTGCTCGGGGCTCGTCATCAAAACAGTAAAAAAAAAAAAAAAGCATGCTTCCATCCATCCATCAGAGAGCCAGCCATATTATAGTCCTCAATCGAATTCCGCTGCGTACAAACTAGTCCGAATTACAGTTTTTCACAATTGCTAAGACAGTTTTTTCAATACATTTAACAACTTTCCTAAACTCTTAACATGATTAGCACAACATCAGTCGAGGTAGGCTCTACAATTAACACATTTTTTGTTGCTTTGATACAAAACACATTCAGTTAACACAAATTTCAAATGCTTGAACATCTTTTACACTCGAGCTCCACCAAACACCAAAACTATGTCATATTAAAACAAAGTTTATTCTCAATGTGTTCTGATTGACTAAATGTTGCTGTTGGAAGAAAACATGAGTTAGTGTTTTGAAAACTGTGTTATTGTATTTTGAAAATGAGTTTTGGAGTTTTGTTTACAACGAGGGGTTTTGAGAATGAAATTAACTGTTTTGCCAATTGTGTGTTTTAACTGATTCGGTGCGTTAAGAGTTAAGCAAACTTGTTAAATGTATTGAAAAAACTGTCTTAGCAATTGTGAAAAACTGTAAAGTGACACTCTCAAATACAAGTCATCTGTCCGAGGTTCTGCTTGTTGGCACTCACACGATCTCCCTATTTCTCGAGGTTTGTACATTTTTGGTTTGCTTCACTTCCAGGTTCACACAGTGCTCTTGTGCTACATGGAAATGAGAAGCGTTTGAACGTAATCCGATTGGTTAGTGTGTGGGGAGGAAATCAAGCTCCTCGAGCCATTTTGAGCTCCTCAAAATGAATCCACGATTACAGAAACATGCACTAACGACTGTAAATACAACTCCAGGCAACTCTCTGTTGAGGGAACATCACTAGAACTTGGCTCTAAAAAATAAATATTGTATGATTTGAGCTTTATTACAGACACAGAGCGCACATGGAGAGAGAAGCTGTTTGTAGACCAGGGCTGCAGGCTTTTGTTCAAACCCTGTGTTGAGACACGCCAGCAGCTTCACACAAGCTTACTTAGTGCAGTCAGGTGTGTTTAGTGAAGGTGGGAGCTGAGTTTGAGAGTCCTGATGTAGACCTACTGGTCCAAGAGAAAATAAAGCTTATGTAGTTCTAATCTGGATCCAACTGTGTTTGTGTGTTTTAAGAGGAAATAAAATTGAATGCTTACAGTTTTTTTTTTTACAGTCACTAAGACTAAGATATTTTCAATACATTTAACAAGTTTGCTTAACTCTTCACGCACCGAATCAGTTAGAAACACACAACTGGCAAAACTGTTAATTTCATTCTCAAAAAAACTCCCTTTGTAAACAAAACTCCAAAACTCATTTTCAAAATACAATAATAGAGTTTTCAGAACTCTAACACGAGTTTTCTACTGACAGCAACATTTAGACGATCATAACACATTGAGAGAAAATGTTATTTTGTTATTTTATATTTTAGATGTTATTGTTTTGGTGTTGGTGCAGCTCGAGTGTAAAACAAATTAAAGAAAAAATTGGTGCATTTTGTATCAAAGCAGCAAAAAATGTGTTCACTGTGGAGCCTACCTCGATGGAGGTTGTGCTAATCGTGTTAAGAGTTTAGGAAACGTGTTAAATGTATTAAAAAAAACTTTCTTAGCAATCGTGAACAACTGTAAAAGCTTCAGAAAAGAGAGAAGGACAGATCCATGAACACGAAGAGGGATTTTTGATGAGGAAAACTCCTAAGCCACCTTTCATAGTCGGATCTCTTTAAGAATTTTAAAATCTTTTTGAGGTCCAACTCTAACGGAAACTGCAGACGTCGATGCTGCTGATATCTCAAAATCCTTTACAAATCCAAAGTACAGAGGTTTGCAGCAGCTTGAGGACGGGGAATCGTGGAGGGACAAGAATTGAGTGATGAACCCTCCGCAGCCAGCTCTGATCAATCATTTAAAAACACCTTCAGACGTGCTTCGGCCCTTACTGTGCACCTCAGTGTGAAGGGAACGAGATGTTCGATTGGCAGAAGAGCAATCCCAACACGAGTTGCACGTGTTTGTCTGAGTCTTTGGAAATTCAGGTCAGTGTTCAAAGTGCACGCTGCAAGACTCCGGGTTTACTCTCACGAACGAGAGGATCTCTTGGGAAAGCTTGTTTGTTAACTCAAATCATGATCTCAAAGTTTTCTCCCAAATAGAAGTGTTGGTTTTATTTGAAGAAATCATTGCGAAAGCTCCCTCTATTATTTATTTTCTTAACAAAACCAAGCATTTTTTGTTTGTCATCAATTGGAGCCCATTGGAGAAACTTGAAAGGCGCTCCGTACATCAAACTGCTTTAACTTAGCCGAGTTCATTCTGATTTCAAAATCGCATGTTTACAAAGTAGGAAATAGTTTTTGATGTATTTTATATGCTATGTCTGACAATCACTGATCTAAAACCAAAGAGAAAGATCCAGGCTCGGCTCGCTAAAGGAACGCAAACACTTTTAGCTGCTACTTCTCAACAATTGAACTTCTGTTGGTTAAAATTGGCTTCGGATAGGTCTTTTTATTTAGGCAGTTTTTTTTTTTAAATGGGTTTTTCTGTCATTACTTTTTTGTAGGAGAGGTGGGTACTGTTGAGTATCCTAAATTAAATAATCAAGTAAAACTACTTCTAAATGTTACCTCAAATAAGAGTAAAAGTAAAAACCAATTTTTTTTCTCGGCTACAAAACTATCGAGCGAAAAACATACTAAAGTTACGCAAACTAACGCATACTAAAGTTATTAGTTACTTCTAATCTAAATGAGAGTATCGTTATCGAGTAGCGATAATCACATAGTGTTTTACCAACCAAGAATTTTCTCTCTCTTTTTCTGTTTTTGTTTATCCGTTATACATTTGTTTATTATGTCATATAAGTGCTGATAATTGTTAAATTAAAGGAAATAAGGACTTAAACAATTTATTAAGACTATATATATAAATATATAATTTTTCTTTTCACAAACATTCATTCATTCATGTCAGCTTTCTTCCCTTTCGGGGTCTCCACAGCGCAATGAACCTCCAACTCTTCTGGAATATGTTTTACGCAGCGGATGCCCTTCCAGCTGCAACCCATCGCTGGGAAACATCCACACACACTCATTCTCACTCAAACACTACGAACAATCGTTCTTACTCAATTCTCTTATTCCGCATGTCTTTGTTCTTGTGGAGGAAACCGGAGCACCCGGAGAAAACCCACGCGATCACGAGGAGAACATGAGAACTCCACACAGAGATACCAACTGACCCAGCCGAGGCTCGAACCAGCGACCTTCTTGCTGTGAGACGACCGTGCTACCCACTGCACCACCGTGACGCACTTCTTTTCATAAACATTTGAGTCTTATTTCAAGAAATCAAATATTCTTACCCCATTGTCAGATATCTTACTTGATCTAGAAGACTAGAACTAGATTTAAGATTTTTTTTTCTTGTTCCAAGATGCATGTTTTTAACCAGTATTTAATATTGATTTCTTAAAATAAAATATCAATAACATTCTTCATATAAGAATATGTTGAGTCAAAAATTCTTGTTTTAAGATTCTTGTTTTAAGATCAGTGGCAAAATCGGCAACTTGTTTCATAAAGTTTCTTAATTCAAGAAATAAAAATAAGCTAAGTAATCTATAAAAGTTTGAATTAGAAAAGTCTTTCAAGATTTTCAATCTAATTTTAAGCATTTTCAGCTTTGCTTAGAATTCAGTGTATATATATATGTGTGTGTGTGTGTATATATATATATATATATATATATATATATATATATATATATATATATATGAAGCTAATATGTAGTACAATGAAAACTATTTCTAAACTGTAGAACATACAATAAACTCTAAACACAATACAATATACACCACAATGTAAACAGTAATGATAACAATGAGGCATTTGGATTAAATAGTAATGTGATATTTACAGGGTGATTTATAAACAAATATTACAACTTTGATCATCGATTACTCTGCAAAGAAGAAAAGGAGAGCCAAGCTCTTTCAGTCGTTGATTAAGGAAGTTCTGAAGTTTGTTAGGTTCTCTTCACGATGAATAATTACTCAAGGTTCTATCAGGTTTCTCTGATTAAATACAGATAAATTACCCTGTTTCATTTTTTCCAACTTCACAATTTAACATCAGCTTCTATGTACGGTCAAATCAGTTTCCAACACCCGCCTACACTCTCAGGACGGAACACCCGATAAGATATTGTTCCTTTAGCGTGGATTAGTGCACATAACATTGAGAGCAGACACCAATAAAGGCAAATCAACAAATGAATAAAGAAATTAGTGTAGCGGATGTAATCGAGGGTTACAGCCTGAGATCAGTGCTATCAGTTTACTTTGAAATCTTTTTAAAGATATTTGTTTTCAGCAGGTACATAGGAACACAGTTCTCTAAGTCCTGCGATACGACTTTGTTGGTTCTTCTATCTTTCATAGCTAAAGATTTCTTTGCTGCCGTTCGTGCCATCTTCACAAACCCTACATTCTTCCTTTGACGAGACACGTGAATTGAATCATCCCCAAACAGCATCGGTCACGGATCAGATGCAAGTTCAACATGAATGATCTTTTAAATAGTTTATATAATGCTGTTTCGGGATTCGCTGGGTAAATTTAGTTCTTAGAATATCTGGTAAATTTGACTTTGAAATCTCCACGTGAAAAAAAAAAATCCATGGGAGTTAACGGCCGCTTCTTTTTGCATATGATCTCTGGTTATAATGAGTTAGAGATTTTTGGTAATAACTGTCCTCATTAGGAATGCCACACTTCTTGTCTTTGTTTTGGACAAAGGTTATCGTTCTATGACTCCTCCTTGCCAGCACTTAAGAGGAAACCTCCAGCTCTCTTCAAACAAACCTCTCACTCTGAGCTTGTGTGTGGTATTGATCTCAGAACATGGCTTTAGTAGAAGCTCTTTTCCAGCAAAGCTCCACCACCGGGACGATCCTAGGTGCCCTGCTGCTGTGTCTGCTCATCTTTCTCTTCTCCGTCCGATCCGATGGTCAGGCGGATGGCAAATATCCTCCAGGACCCAAACCCCTGCCTCTGCTGGGAAACCTGCTCATGCTGGACCTCAAGAAAACATACATGAGCCTTTGGGAGGTGAGTGAAATGTGATTATGTGAGTAGTTTGCTAACTTCGTCAAAAGAATTCAACAGAGAAAAGTACTCCAAAAAAGTCAAAGGAACTGAAATTTTTAAATGGTGGCTTTACGTTTACTTTATAATGTTAAAAAAAAAAATTCAGTAACTGTAGCTGGTAAGTTCTCCTGCTTTGGCTTCTGTGTAAACATTAATTTAACTTTGATAGCCATTTCAAGGCAAACGATGATCCATAGTGATCAATTCCTAATTTATATTTCAAAACATAATCCTAATTTTAAACATTCAAAACCTTTTTATGGTATTTACGTGTTTTTATTAATACAAGAGACAGAATTGACTCTCCAGATCAGGGTTTTATTCAGGTAATTACATGCAAAAAAAAATGATGAATACAGGAGCATGTGATAAAGAGTCTGAGAAACATACAGTCGCTAAACATACCTCAGTATTGTCCAAAAACCAGTTAGTTGTAGGGAGTCTGGTTTATGTCAAGCACATGGAAGGAGAAAAAAAGGCTAAGGTTATAAAAAAGTCTAGTTTATGAAAACAGTTCACCTCTTCTTTAATAACTTGTTATGTACTTGACAAATAAATCTAGGCCTTTTAGCAGTAGACCAACCCCTAACACAAGCCTTTCCTTGTAGACCAACCTCTCATCCAAGCCTTTGTAACAGCCTAACCCTAATCCAGTTCTTTCACAACAGCCTAACCCTAATCACGGCCTTGGCAACAGCCTAACCCTGGGGTAGAATAGACTTTCAGAGTAGATCAACCCTTAATCCAAGTTTTCCAAAGTAGACCAACCCCTAATCTAGATGTTTCACAGAAGACAACCCCTAATCCAGGTCTTTCAGAGTTGAGCAAAGTTTTCCAGAGTAAACTATCCCCTAACCCAGGTCTCCAAGAGTAGACTAACGCAGGTCTCCAAGAGTGACTAACCCCTAATCCAGGTGTAGACTATAACCCCCAATACAGGTCTTTCACAGTAGACTAACCCCTAACCCAGGTCTCCAAGAGTAGACTAACCCCTAATCCAGGTATTTCACAGTAGACTAACCCCTAACCCAGGTCTCCAAGAGTAGACTAACGCAGGTCTCCAAGAGTGACTAACCCCTAATCCAGGTGTAGACTAATCCCTAACACAGGTCTTTCACAGTAGGCTAACCCAGGTCTCCAAGAGTAGACTAACCCCTAATCCAGGTCTTTCATAGTAGACTAACCCCTAATCCAGATCTTTCACAGTAGACTAACCCCTAATCCAGGTCTCCAAGAGTAGACTAACCCCTAATCCAGGTCTTTCACAGTAGACTAACCCCTAATCCAGGTCTTTCACAGTAGACTAACCCCTAACCCAGGTCTCCAAGAGTAGACTAACCCTTAATCCAGGTCTTTCACAGTAGACTAACCCCTAACCCAGGTCTTTCACAGTAGACTAACCCCTAATCCAGGTCTTTTACAGTAGACAAACCCCTAATCCAGGTCTTTCACAGTAGACTAACCCCTAACTCAGGTCTCCAAGAGTAGACTAACCCCTAACCCAGGTCTCCAAGAGTAGACTAACCCCTAACCCAGGCCTTTCACAGTAGACTAACCCCTAACCCAGGTCTCCAAGAGTAGACTAACCCCTAACCCAGGTCTTTCACAGTAGACTAACCCCTAATCCCCTAATCCAGGTCTTTCACAGTAGACTAACCCCTAATCCAGGTCTTTTACAGTAGACTAACCCCTAATCCAGGTCTTTCACAGTAGACTAACCCCTAACCCAGGTATCCAAGAGTAGACTAACCCCTAACCCAGGTCTCCAAGAGTAGGCTAACCCCTAACCCAGGTCTTTCACAGTAGATTAACCCCTAACCCAGGTCTCCAAGAGTAGACTAACCCCTAACCCAGGTCTCCAAGAGTAGACTAACCCCTAACCCAGGTCTTTCACAGTAGACTAACCCCTAATCCAGGTCTTTCACAGTAGACTAACCCCTAATCCCCTAATCCAGGTCTTTCACAGTAGACTAACCCATAACCCAGGTGTAGACTATTCCCTAACCCAGGTCTTTCACAGTAGGGTAACCCCTAACCCAGGTCTCCAAGAGTAGACTAACCCCTAATCCAGATCTTTCACAGTAGACTAAACCCTAATCCAGGTCTTTCACAGTAGACTAACCCCTAACTCAGGTCTCCAAGAGTAGACTAACCCCTAACCCAGGTCTCCAAGAGTAGACTAACCCCTAACCCAGGTCTTTCACAGTAGACTAACCCCTAATCCCCTAATCCAGGTCTTTCACAGTAGACTAACGCAGGTCTCCAAGAGTGACTAACCCCTAATCCAGGTGTAGACTATTCCCTAACCCAGGTCTTTCACAGTAGGGTAACCCCTAACCCAGGTCTCCAAGAGTAGACTAACCTCTAATCCAGATCTTTCACAGTAGACTAACCCCTAATCCAGGTCTTTCACAGTAGACTAACGCAGGTCTCCAAGAGTGACTAACCCCTAATCCAGGTGTAGACTATTCCCTAACCCAGGTCTTTCACAGTAGGGTAACCCCTAACCCAGGTCTCCAAGAATAGACTAACCCCTAATCCAGATCTTTCACAGTAGACTAACCCCTAATCCAGGTCTTTTACAGTAGACTAACCCCTAATCCAGGTCTTTCACAGTAGACTAACCCCTAACCCAGGTCTCCAAGAGTAGACTAACCCCTAATCCAGGTGTAGACTATTCCCTAACCCAGGTCTTTCACAGTAGGGTAACCCCTAACCCAGGTCTCCAAGAGTAGACTAACCCCTAATCCAGATCTTTCACAGTAGACTAACCCCTAATCCAGGTCTTTCACAGTAGACTAACGCAGGTCTCCAAGAGTGACTAACCCCTAATCCAGTTGTAGACTATTCCCTAACCCAGGTCTTTCACAGTAGGGTAACCCCTAACCCAGGTCTCCAAGAATAGACTAACCCCTAATCCAGATCTTTCACAGTAGACTAACCCCTAATCCAGGTCTTTTACAGTAGACTAACCCCTAATCCAGGTCTTTCACAGTAGACTAACCCCTAACCCAGGTCTCCAAGAGTAGACTAACCCCTAATCCAGGTGTAGACTATTCCCTAACCCAGGTCTTTCACAGTAGGGTAACCCCTAACCCAGGTCTCCAAGAGTAGACTAACCCCTAATCCAGATCTTTCACAGTAGACTAACCCCTAATCCAGGTCTTTCACAGTAGACTAACGCAGGTCTCCAAGAGTGACTAACCCCTAATCCAGGTGTAGACTAATCCCTAACCCAGGTCTTTCACAGTAGGGTAACCCCTAACCCAGGTCTCCAAGAATAGACTAACCCCTAATCCAGATCTTTCACAGTAGACTAACCCCTAATCCAGGTCTTTTACAGTAGACTAACCCCTAATCCAGGTCTTTCACAGTAGACTAACCCCTAACCCAGGTCTCCAAGAGTAGACTAACCCCTAATCCAGGTGTAGACTATTCCCTAACCCAGGTCTTTCACAGTAGGGTAACCCCTATCCCAGGTCTCCAAGAGTAGACTAACCCCTATTCCAGATCTTTCACAGTAGACTAACCCCTAATCCAGGTCTTTCACAGTAGACTAACGCAGGTCTCCAAGAGTGACTAACCCCTAATCCAGGTGTAGACTATTCCCTAACCCAGGTCTTTCACAGTAGGGTAACCCCTAACCCAGGTCTCCAAGAATAGACTAACCCCTAATCCAGATCTTTCACAGTAGACTAACCCCTAATCCAGGTCTTTTACAGTAGACTAACCCCTAATCCAGGTCTTTCACAGTAGACTAACCCCTAACCCAGGTCTCCAAGAGTAGACTAACCCCTAATCCAGGTGTAGACTATTCCCTAACCCAGGTCTTTCACAGTAGGGTAACCCCTAACCCAGGTCTCCAAGAGTAGACTAACCCCTAATCCAGATCTTTCACAGTAGACTAACCCCTAATCCAGGTCTTTCACAGTAGACTAACGCAGGTCTCCAAGAGTGACTAACCCCTAATCCAGGTGTAGACTATTCCCTAACCCAGGTCTTTCACAGTAGGGTAACCCCTAACCCAGGTCTCCAAGAGTAGACTAACCCCTAATCCAGATCTTTCACAGTAGACTAACCCCTAATCCAGGTCTTTCACAGTAGACTAACCCCTAATCCAGGTCTTTCACAGTAGACTAACCCCTAATCCAGGTCTTTCACAGTAGACTAACCCCTAACCCAGGTCTCCAAGAGTAGACTAACCCCTAATCCAGGTGTAGACTATTCCCTAACCCAGATCTTTCACAGTAGGGTAACCCCTAACCCAGGTCTCCAAGAGCACACCCACCCTTAATCCAAGCTTTTCCCAGTTTATGCACCGGTGATGCACAGGGATTAGGTGATGTGTGCAATCCATGTCCCTGGCTGCTGGAATAGTTTTCATTTATCAATAATAAAAAAAAAATCCTTCTGGAAATATCCACAACTTGTAATGACCAAGTCTTATCGCTAACAATCCTCTCGTTATGTTGACTTTTGTTTTAGCTACATCTTACATAGATGTAAGTAGGTTTTTTTTTTTTTATCTTTCAGCTATCAAAGCAGTATGGGCCAATTTACACGGTGCACATGGGACCAAAAAAAGTTGTTGTGTTGTCAGGATACAAGATCATGAAACAAGCCTTAGTGGACCTCTCCGAGGAGTTTGAAGACAGAGATATTACACCCATGCTTTATGATTTCAACCGGGGATACGGTAAAATGCTTCCTTGACTATTTAACCAACTCTCTCCTTCAGAATTGTATGTAAGCTCTGCTTTTTTACCCACATCAGGGATTGTGTTTTCTAATGGAGAAAACTGGAAGGAAATGAGACGCTTTTCTCTGTCTAACCTTCGAGACTTTGGAATGGGAAAAAAGAGAAGTGAAGAACTGATCACCGAAGAGGTTAACCGTTTAAAAGAGGAGTTTGAGAAGTTTGGAGGTAAACCAAACACTCAAGATGATTCTTTAACACCTACTGGCACTTTTAATATGAATTTATTGCATGTTTCCATCCAGGAAAGGCATTTGATACTAAAATGCCAACAGCGCTAGCCATTTCAAACATCATCTCTACGATAGTCTACAGCATCAGATTCGATTACAACAACACCAAGTTACATGCAATGATTGGACGAGCTTACGAGAACATGAGGTTGACGGGTACCGCTTCAATCCAGGTGTGAAGACATTTCTTTTGTCTTAAAATCTTTGAGCACAGCATCTCTCATGTTCTCTGTTCAACGATGTCCATGTAGGTTTACAACATGTTCCCCATTCTTCGTCTTCTTTTGGGAAATCACAAACGAATAATGAATAACGTCCGAGAAAGCTTCAAGCAAAGCGAGGAACTGCTGAACAGCTTGAAAAAGACTCTGAACCCTCTGGATCCCAGAGGAATTGCTGACTGCTTCCTTATACGCCAACAGAAGGACAAGGTATTGATGGTATCTTAGGTGACAAAATATGTGTGATCTTTAGCTCTAAGAGGGCCCAAAGTTGCTCGTGGATCTCCACGTGAAGCATAGCTCAGTTTGTGAAACCGACAGCAACTAACCCAGGGGTGAATTAGGACAGTGCTCTTAATTTTGAGCCACAGATTAGTTCAGTGGTTGAGTTGATCATTTTCAGTTGAGACAGCTGACCACTCGTCTCTCGGCATCATTTTGAGATTCTAATACATGCTTTTATCATCACTCGTTTAGTCTACTGCAATGCAATCTATGCAGGGTTTAGCCAGAAGTTGCTCCACCGGATTAGCCCAAACCGCTGCTGCTAGACTTTTAACTGGTGTAAAAGAACATGATCACATTACTCCAATTCTAACATCACTTCATTGGCTCCAAGTTTGTTTTCTCGTTTATTCTAAAATACTTTTATTTGTTTTTAAAAGGTTTCATGGTCTTGTCCCACATTACCTTCTTTAGCTCCTCATGCACTTTTAGGGTCATGTTTGTATGTAACAGAGAAGCTCCTGCACTTTTGTGTTCCGTGTGAGTTTTGTTATTTGTGTACAGCACTTTTGCCAACTTTGTTATTTTTAAAATGCTATCAGAATCAGCTTTATGCCATGTGTGTGCACAAACAACATAAGTACAGTAAAGTGCAACACAACTTACAAGTAATTAACATAAGGCTATGAAGTAGAATATATAAATAAAGTTGTATTGCATTATGTTTTATAGATACCTTTGGTACTTTAGAATGCTGCAAATGTGATAGAAGAACAGAAAAACTGTTCTGTTACTGAAAAACAGCATCTGACATAGATAAATAGAGATAGATGAACCTTCTCACTGGTTTATCCTCTCAAATTTCAGATAAAGGTCAGATAAATAAGAGGTCCAACCAAAATCAAACCTTTGCTAGGTCCCAATCCGCACACTTTTAGCGGTGCGAAATGAGAATAAGGGTGTCCCAAACCGTAGTATGAACGCTCAACCGGTAGATATTTCCCACAATCCCCTGCGCTCAGGCAGAAAGAGTTTTTTCTTTGACCCAAACAAACGAGCTCTCTCTGTAATACGACTCATTTTTGAAGAAGTTGCACATAAATAAATAATATCAATATAGAGGTTGTTGTATTTATTATTAGAATATTTTTTAGTGAAGGAATGGAAGAGTTACGATCACGCGATCACTACTACTTCCGTCACGTGAGGTTTTAGTGCGTCCCAGATCGTGCTCATACTCATCTCACACACTAAAACGTATCTCCACTTTCTTCTTCAGTGTATTGTGTTCGGATTGGGACGCTCTGATTGTGCTGCACTTGCATTTGTTCGATGTTGTTTTCCTCTTTTACGCCTACAAAAAACATTAGAAGGGAAATTGCACACTTCTGATCTCTCTTCTGCTAAAAAGGCGCTGGGTGATAACGTCTTTTAATTGACATGAAAACCATTTGACTGTGTGACGAGAACAGTGATTCTGCAACAACATTTATCTACAAATTAATAAACTACAATGCTCCCTGCGAGTCTAGAAAGTCACGAAATGACAAAGATGCCAACAATGTCATCAAATCTAGTCTGTTCTGCTTCCGGGAAGGGTCGCTCCCCTAATAATATTCCCATCAGCTTTATGTCCATACAGTAATTTCCGATCCATTTCAGAGACGCTTAGGTAGTTACGTCACTGGAGTCACGTGATCGACATCTCGGGATCCTGAAATATGCAGACAGCGACATCCATAGCCTCCATATTTACACATTTACTGTGCAGTTCAGAAGATGACAAACACCTCTCCAATGAACAAGCTAGTCTGTTATCCTCTTTTGAGCCAGATTGCTTGAACCGTTCTTGAGAAGATCTCTGGGATCGGTTTTGGTGACGGTTGCTAGGAACCAAAGCATTGCTCTCACACACAATAATAAACCGTTACCTAGCCAAGTGTTTCTAGAAACGAAATACAGACGCCAATCTGAAAGGGCCCTTAGTTTGCCCTGTGTACGCATACCATTACATCAATAAAGCTTATAAAAAGTTGCCTGAATTTCAAAGTAACGCTCTTGAAATAAACCTGCAACCAAACAAAACGTTTTTAGCGTTCAGAATCTCATCCTTTCGTGTTTCTCCCCGTGCAGGAATCTGGTAAAACTGACTCCTTCTATAACTCAGACAACTTACAGTGTACGATAAACAATCTGTTTGGGGCTGGTACGGACACCACCGTCACAACAATCCGCTGGGGTCTTCTGATAATGGCCAAATACCCGGAAATACAAGGTAAAGTCTGTTTTACATGGAAAATATCTGTAAATCTTATGACATGATAAATAAAGAATGTTAAAAACGTGACCCACTGTATCTGAATTCACAAAGATGCGGTCCAGGAGGAGATCGATCGAGTGATTGGGGAACGGCAGCCAGTGGCGGAAGACAGGAAGCAGTTGCCGTACACAGACGCGGTGATCCATGAGACACAGAGATTTGCAAGCATCACGCCCATGGGCTCCCCGCGTCAGACCACCTGCGATGTTCATCTGAACGGATACCTCATCAAGAAGGTCAGTCTCAGTGAGCAGTTAAACACATTATTGGCCAATAGAGTTCAAAAAACGAGGAGCAAAAACTCAGGAAAAGCCAAGTTCCTTGAGTTCCTGGGTCAGTGTCCTCTGAGATAAATTAATTTCTGCATCATCACAGTCGCTTATTTGTTTTCCAGGAAGAGTGGAACGCTCAATTCAGACTGTTATCAGATTTTTTGCATGTGTTTTTTTTGCATTACAACATTTGACTGATCACCGTCTACTGCTTCGAATGTGCAGAAGGGGAAACCACATCCCCCAGAATGCACTGCTAAAAGACGTAAACACTGAAGCATGCTCTCAGGTGCTTTTGAAGGTCTATTGGTGTAAAATCAGATCAACTTTATTAGTACTCAATAATATTAATAAAGATTGATATGGAGAAAAGAAAACATTACAGTATTTTGGAAAGCAACTGGGATCTCATTAGAGCTTTAAATATGTTCCTGAGCATCTTCCTGTACCAATTTCAATAAAAGAACGTCTTCCCCAGTGACACATTTCTAAGAGACGTTGTTTAACTCGCACTTGATGATGCAAAACTCAGAAAAATGCGACATAAGCGTTCAGACTGAGGTTGAGGCAAAAAAGACCAAAAACAATGTTGCCTTTATTGTCACCTTAATTTAACATCTTCATCTCAAAACGTTTAGGATATTCTCTTGCATTCTCCAAAGCAGCTTTCCACTGTGGGAGTTTTTTTTCCTTCTTCTTTTAGTTATCTAGAAACGTCCAAGCAGCAGGTGCAATGCTGCCACCTTGTGTTTAGAACTTTTCCTGACGTGAACACAAACTGTTAAATCTCAGTAAATAATTCAATAATCTTTCACAGGTGACTTTTCTCATAGCATCATTGCTGTTGGTGACAGTGATATTCATCTATATCTCTATGAGAAACTCACTGACAGTAAAGCACCTGTGGGAAAAAAGAATGTAATTTAATTTTTACATTTTTTAACATTTAGGGGCAGTTTCTGAATTTCTGGCAACCCCAAACCATCGTTTTTTGTGCATTTATGCATGTCTTTTACATTTATTGTAACCCTTACATTCCTGTTAACATATTTTAACATTTTTTTAGTCTTATGTCAAGATCTGGCAAAAGCATTTATTTGTTCACAAACGTTTTCTCAAACTCTGGCAACCCTAACAATCACTTTTAGTATTTTTGAGAGTATATGAGTGTTTTCTCAAACTCTGGCAGTGCTAAATGTGAGCATTTATGTTTTTGAGGATTTAGGAAAAGTTTTCTCAAACTCTGGCAACCTTAACCATGACTTTTATGTTTTAGAGCATTTATGCATATTACAATTTTTTTTTTACCACGAAGAAGCATTTTCTCAATCTCTGGCAACCCCAAGCAAAAACAAAACACACATATCAGATGAGCTTTACATGAACATCAGAAAAATTAGAGCTGTGAACAATTATTTAAGACCTAGAACAGTGAAATTAAGACTTTTAAGGCCTAATATTTTTTCTTTTATTTTAGTTTTCTTTTTAAGAACAGTTGCTGGTTTCTTGGACTCTACTCCAGAAAGCGACTGATCTAAAACATCCGACAAAGTAAAAAATTACTTCACTGTAAAAATAAAACAAAATTAAAGTTTTTTGACTCATGAGTCACCACACCACTCCGCCTTCTCGGTGTGGGTTCAAGATCGCGTTTACTCATTGACTTTACATCTAAATCACTCGCAAATCACACAAGATTTTGGTGTACACATGCGCGGCCTTTAACAAATCTATGAATGACCTCAGCACGTGACATTAAAGTGTTTAGTTTGTTGATATAAATGCCGATGTTTTGTGCAGGGCACCAGTGTGCTTCCGTTACTGGTCTCTGTGCTAATGGATGAAAACGAGTGGGAAACCCCAGACAAGTTCAACCCAGGACACTTCCTAAACAAACAAGGGCAGTTTGTGAAGAGAGACGCCTTCATGCCTTTTAGTGCAGGTACAGCAGACCCAAACCCAGCAGTTACAGCGCTTCACCACAAGCCCTTCCTCTCAACATTTTTCTGCTTTCCTCAGGACGCAGGGCTTGCATCGGCGAGGGTTTGGCTAAGCTGGAGCTCTTCCTCTTCCTCACGTCTCTCCTCCAGCAGTTCCGCTTTACTCCTCCTCCTGGAGTATCTGAGGAGGAGCTGGATCTCACTCCGGTTGTTGGGCTCACCCTGAATCCAGCTCCTCACAAATTGTGTGCGGTAAAACGATATTAAGGAGAAGCTACAGCAGTCACTTGTGCTAGACTAGAGCCAGTGTTGTGATTGTGAAAGGTTGATCGTTTGTGTTTCTCAAACAACAGGATGACATCAATGCAATGTCAAAAAATTCTGTACAACAGAATTTTGTTGTAATATGCTTTTTGCGGAACATGCTGTCTATCGTAGATGCAGAAAAATGAGTGCATGCTTTCATGAGCTCCAGAATGGATTCTTGTAACGCTCTGTTAGCTGCTGCTCTACATAAATCACAGTTAGTTCAGAACGCAGCAGCTAGAGTTCTCACGAGAACAAAGAGATATGATCACATTACACCAGTTCTGTGCTCTCTTCAGTGGCTTCCTGTACAATATCACATCGACTATAAGATACTGCTCCTTGCCTTTAAGGCTCTGAACGTCTCGGCTCTGCTCTACCTGAGCAGTCTCCTCTCACGATTTATTCAGCTCTCTCTCTCCGATCACAAGAAGCAGCTCTATTGATTATACCGAAGGTTAGTAAATCCACCAGAGGTGGAAGAGCGTACTCATATAGAGCCCCGAAGCTCTGGAACAAACTTCCGGATGTTGTCCGGAGCTCAGCTACGCTCACAGAGTTCAGAACTAAATTAAAAACAGATCTGTTTAATCTAGTGCACCAATAATTGGCTCCTGGTATTTGTCTAAACGGATCTGGTGTCTGAGCGCTATATACAATACAAACTGTTGAAAAAAACAATGTGGTTCAATGTTCCTCTCTAAGCTCTCCTCATCATTTATCTCTCCTCCTGCAGCTGATGCTGATCACCTGTTTGTTGTCTGTTACAGTTTTCTAACCGTTGTTTTTTGTTTGTTAGTTTCTGTTTTGTCTTTTTTTGTTTTTGTCTGTTTTTTTTTGTTTTTTTTCAGGTGCAGTCCTGCAAACTGTTTGTCGATGGATCTTGAGTTTGTATGTTCTTTATGCTGGGGAGGTGATTAGCACCTGCCTCAGTCAGCGAGGCTCCCAGGGGCCTCACAGAGGGAAGCAGCTCTGTTTGGGGAACACCTCTCCAGGTAACTCGCTCGAGTGGTGGGAGGAGCTTAGTACGGTTTGTACAGCTCTACGCACCTCTCCAAGTAACCTCGCTCGAGTGGTGGGAGGAGCTTAGTACGGTTTGTACAGCTCTACGCACCTCTCCAGGTAACCTCGCTCGAGTGGTGGGAGGAGCTTAGTACGGTTTGTACAGCTCTACGCACCTCTCCAGGTAACCTCGCTCGAGCGGTGGGAGGAGCTTAGTACGGTTTGTACAGCTCTACGCACCTCTCCAGGTAACCTCGCTCGAGTGGTGGGAGGAGCTTAGTACGGTTTGTACAGCTCTACGCACCTCTCCAGGTAACCTCGCTCGAGCGGTGGGAGGAGCTTAGTACGGTTTGTACAGCTCTACGCACCTCTCCAGGTAACCTCGCTCGAGCGGTGGGAGGAGCTTAGTACGGTTTGTACAGCTCTACACACCTCTCCAGGTAACCTCGCTCGAGCGGTGGGAGGAGCTTAGTACGGTTTGTACAGCTCTACGCACCTCTCCAGGTAACCTCGCTCGAGTGGTGGGAGGAGCTTAGTACGGTTTGTACAGCTCTACGCACCTCTCCAGGTAACCTCGCTCGAGTGGTGGGAGGAGCTTAGTACGATTTGTACAGCTCTACGCACCTCTCCAGGTAACCTCGCTCGAGCGGTGGGAGGAGCTTAGTACGGTCTGTACAGCTCTGCTTCACTTTTCAAAAAGACTCGTTTCAGCCATTCTGAGTCGACTCTTTCTTTTTAAAGATTATAACTCGACACAAACACTTTTCAGGACTAGCGCTCAGACTGGATGTTACTCAGATATGTTACCCACGACAATAACAACTATTTTCAACAAGTCATAACACTGGCTCTTTAAGGAGTGTAAAGGATGCTAACGATGTACTGTAAATAGTTGAATAAACTGTTGTTTTCAGACTTAAACACACCAGATGTTCCTCTCTGAATATGGTATAAGCTCTTCAACTTTAGGATAAATATTGTAAATACGACAGCGATGAGTTAATGCTGTGAAAGACTGTCGAGCCACTTTAGATGCGTTGATGTATTTGAATGTTTGATGTTAATTAAAGGCACTTGCAAAAATACTATCTGTGTTAAGAGAGCTTTATTTATCTCATGATTTTCCAACTCTTGGGTAATTTATGTCAAGTTTGTTTTGAGTTTGGCAAATAAAGTAATTTTCTTGGATCTCTGGCTGCTGTGCATTTGAGTTTTGCAACCTCACTCCCTGAGAGTTTTTTTTCCTTTTTCATTTTATGTTGCATTCGCTTGAAACTGGTTAATCATGTCATTCCTTCCCCAATCATCTGCCTTCTACATTAAATCCACAAATTTAACTTAAGTGACATTCCCTTTAAGATATAATCCCCATCCATTGATTTGAGTTTTTCTTAGTCTCTAATAGAGATTTAACAAAAAAACACTGAAAAAGGTCTGTTTTGAACCCAAAAAGGAAGCAAATCTCCATCTGGACAAGAATCTGCTCAAAAGTGCAGTTTCACATCAAGAGATAAAAGTGAAGTATTTTCGAGACTGTCGCGGCTGAAATAGCAAATGAGGACCTGAGAGTGACGTGGGAAAAAAACAAGGAAAAACCCTCGTGACTTAAAAACGTTCGGAAGGCGAAAGAGCCTTTGTTTATGCAGAACATTAACTTAGCATTCATCTCTTGCTTTGAAGTCTACATACATAACATTAAAGGAAACCCTAAGTGCATTTTAACACAAGTTATATATGTCAACATGTAACAATCTAAGTGTATATTTAGGAATGGTTTAGTTAAAAAACTAAATTTTTAAACAATCTTGCTGTTTTAGGTTTTTTTGCATGAAGGCGTGTTTAGTTGTCTGTCGTGTTTTCTTAACGCACATTTGGTGGAAGTGTTTTTATCGATTTGAGGTGTATTTGCCCAGATGTCAGACACATTTCTGTCCAAACAGCTGGAATCTTTAGAGTTTAATCTGAGCTCTCCTTTACCCAACAAAAATGTAGTAAAATGAATGTAAATAAATTATCGCCATCATTTCTTTCTGATGATGTAGATTAGTTGCTCTGGTGCTGCCTGGTGTCCTCCTCTTTGAAGAGTCTGATAGTGAGAGGATTCGCACCAGAATGTGTGTCTTTCGAGAGGTCACACATTCACTGCATCCACCTCACCGAGGGAGCTCCTCGGGGAGATCGTGTTCTCCTCCTGTTTGCGTGGGTTTTTTACTCCAGATGCTCTGGATTTTCTCTCCCACAACATATCCATCCATCCATCTTCATGTCGGCTTTTTCCCTTTCGGGTTCTCCACAACAGAATGAACCTCCAACTCTTCTGGAATATGTTTTACGCGGCGGATGCCCTTCCAGCAGCAAACCATCGCTGGGAAACATCCACACACACTCATTCTCACTCAAACACTATGAACAATCGTTTTTACCCAATTCTCTTATTCCGCATGTCTTTGTTCTTGTGGAGGAAACCGGAGCACCCGGAGAAAACCCACACGATCACGAGGAGAACATGAGAACTCCACACAGAGATACCAACTGACCCAGCCCAGGCTCGAACCAGAGAGACGACCGTGCTACCCACTGCGCCACCATGACGCTCCCACAACATAAAAACATGAAAATAAGTGGATTGGTGAATGCTTTCTGCTAATGATTACAAATGACTCTAAAGTCATAAAGCAGGATAAGGCAAATCTGTAAATGCTTAAATTCAGATTGAACATCTTGGCCTTCTTATTTTAGGACTAATTTTCTGTAAAAGCTTAGTGTATTGATTATGTAGCTGATTTTGAGAGAATATGATTCAATTAGACTTTAGGGAAAAAATGATTATTATGAGAATTTATTTTCTTGAGTTAAATAGATTTTTCTCTAGTGCTGGGACATATCATGACAACTATAACAGTGATAAGGACCCAGGCTGCTCAGGAGAGAAGAGAGTATTTTAGATCAAGGGGCTGCAGGGCCCTCTGGAGGCCCCGCGACGAGAAGGTGGAGAGCTTCGACCAGTAAAGCGAGAGTGAAGCCAGCCGAAGTGCAACAACTTTTCATTTAACAAATGTACATTTAGTCAAGAGGTTTTTGTGTAGAATGTCAAAAATATTCTACATACTTCTGAACAGCCTCACTTCTCAAGAAGAAGGAAAGGTTCTTCAGAAATCGAGAGAAGTTCATTAATAACCACCATTGCTTGATCTGCACCAGATTAAAACCACTTGTGGGGTGGTTTAATTTTTCGTTGGTGGATTTTTTGCCTTTTTTTATGATCAAACGATTCACTTTGGTAGAAATCAGGACTAAATATTCTATCCTATAGATTTCCAAATCTCTTCGGTAGAAGGATTCACTGCGGCAGTGTTTTGGGGAAGGAACACCAGCACTTTCTGGACCACAAGTTAAAAAAAGACTTTTACCGCTTTGAGCGTCTACTGAGAAAGCGCAGCGTGCCAGTGCAAGATATAAAAGAAAGTGCTCACTTCCTCATCTCAAAGACTGGATTTCTGCATGCGATGCGAGGGATCAGTTCTGCGCTTCATTCAATCTCCTGAAAGGTATGAAATATTTTGACATTTATTTATTTATTTACCTGTGCTTTTTTTACATTATTACTTACACAAATAATGCAATCTGTCTTGAAATCTCAAAACCTTCAAGTGTTTTTAAAAATTTTGAAAATATCAAAACGACTGAAGAGAAAGTGAAGGTTGAAATTGAATTCCTCGTTTTTTATAAGAAATTACATTTTAGAAAAAAAATTATATAAATATATATATATATATATATATATATATATATATATATATATATATATATATATATATATATATGAGCGTCACGGTGGCGCAGTGGGTAGCACGGTCGTCTCACAGCAAGAAGGTCTCTGGTTCGAGCCTCGGCTGGGTCAGTTGGTATCTCTGTGTGGAGTTCTCATGTTCTCCTCGTGATCGCGTGGGTTTACTCCGGATGCTCCGGTTTCCTCCACAAGAACAAAGACATGCGGAATAAGAGAATTGAGTAAGAACGATTGTCCATAGTGTTAAAGTGTGAATGTTTCCCAGCGATGGGTTGTGGCTGGAAGGGCATCCGCTGCGTAAAACACATGCCAGAAGAGTTGGTGGTTCATTCCACTGTGGAGACCCCGAAAGGGAAGAAAGCCGACACGAAGATGAATGAATATATATGTATATATGCTTAAAGGCACCAACTTTTTAATTTAAAGACCAGCAGAACAAAGCAAATAAATAAATCAACTTTTTTTGTATTTTTGAGCTGTGTTCCAGCACAGAACAGAGTAAAAACTAAATGTTTCATCTCTTGTTTATTGAACCAAATCGAGAGTTGTTAATCTCTTTATAAATACTCCGTTTCTCCTTCTTCAGGATCTTCTGTCATGAAAATGCTGCGGGTCATAGAAATTCTTCTCCTCATCCTCACTGCTCAGGTGAACTTGCCTTGAATACATAAAGGCATAAATACATAAAATATAGACAGCTTTGCAAATGTAACCAGAACACATGAGCAGACATGCAAAACAGTCATTTTTTCAGTCAGAAATAACAACTCTGAGAATAAAATGTATAGCTTTGCAGAGTTTGGAGGCGGGAGTTAGCCGGACTGATTTAGAGGGTCTTTCAAACATGAATATTAGGATAAATCTTGTAAGTTCCTGGATCTGGAATCTGATCACACCTCGAATATGTCTCTGAGAGAATGTTTACGATTATAACGAGGCGTGCCAGAACGCTTTGAGCTTTAAATTGCTACTTGTGGAATTTTTTTTAAACAAGCAAAAAAATTACAATACTTATTAATGATCCATCTCAAAGACTGCTTAGAACATTCTTAATATTATGATTATTTTATAAATCTGAAAACTTGTGCTCATTGCTTAAAATGTTTACATGCAGGTGAACCCATGGTGACACAAGACCACTAAAGTGTACCGGAAAAGTTCTTTTTTAGCTTTTTTTCTTTCTATTTTTAAATTTTTTGCGCTCAATATTTTCCGTTGGGTTCTTACGGGTTAAAATCTTTAATCTTGATGACTTTATGTAATACTCCATTTTAATGGAATCTTTAAAGGAAGGTTTCATTATGGATGATAACGCATTAAAAACATTCCTACGTTCACTGCTGTGTTGATCATGAATTATATATATATATTTTATAACCTATTTGGCTAGGACCTCAGAGAACTCTAAAATATTTATATAGTGATTTTAAGAGTCAATGTTTTAGAGTTGTTTGTAGTATAGCAAGCCATGTTATCAGATAATGCCACCTACAGTATAAGTACTACAGTACCCAGAATGCTTAGTGACATTGACGTTCGAAATAGATTTTTGCAGCGTCCCAATCAGAACACTTAAACACTTATACTGCACCCTTAAAGTAGATACTCATTTTCAGAAGAAAATGTAAATACATTTTAGTGTTTGAGACGAGAGTGAGCGCGATCTGGGACGCACTAAAACGTCACGAAGTTGTTCCACATCATCACGCACGATGCGTGCGAGAACTCCTTTCCATTTCTTCATAAAAAATATTAAAATAATAGATTTAACACTCATTCTCATTTCTGAGCTTCTTCTTTAAAAGTTGAGTTGTATTACAAAGAGAGTTCGTTTGTTTCGTCCAAGAGAAAACTCCTTTTGCCGGAGCGCAGTGGATTGTGGGTAATATCAGCCGGTTGAGCATCCACCGATCAGCACTACAGAATCTAACCAGAAAAAGTACACATCCGGGACCAGCTTGGATGATTTTTTTTATGTACACTTCGGTTTAGGAAGCACTAATTCTCATTTCGCACCCTTAAAAGTGTGGATAGCGTGCGGATTGGGACACAGCATTCAGTTTCTCAGACAAGCACAGTTTGATCATTTTTTACAGCGCTCATGAGCAAAACAAACAGACATTGCACTTTCAGACGGGATTAAAAACACAAACTACATTTGCCAAAGACAAATTTAATACTAGTCTTGTCCCAATAGGGCTTATGACTGCACGAACAATCATTTCTGTCCATTTCTATGTTTCTTTTTTGCGCAGGTTTTCACAGTTCCTGCTGTTGAGGGAAGGATCTACCCTCTGGACTTAGCGGAGAACTCAGTGGACGATCAATATGACGGTTGCACAGTGAAAATGGCGACTCTGGTAAAGACAAAGTATCTACAGGAGGAACTCGCTGACTCGGTGGAGTTTGAAGACACTTGGCAGGAAGCGGAGAGCAACCACACGGCTCCAGACGGCGATCTGAGCAGGAATAATTCCATCGCTCTTTACGTCTACACCAACCTTGATTCCAGCGTTTACAGCAAGTTCAACACGGTCGTTCGCAATGGAAGACAATCTTACATCAACCACACCTTCAAATGGCATTCGCTTCACTTCCTGTTAACCGATGCACTTCGGAAACTCAGTGAGTCACAGAGGAAATGCAAGGCGACGTATCGTGGAACTAAAGCTGGATTTTACAACAATGTGACCGGCCAAACGATTCGTTTCGGCTCGTTCGCCTCATCCTCTCTGGAGCGTAAAGTCGCTCAAAGCTTCGGGAATAAATCCTGCTTCAAAATCAAGACGTGCACCGGTGCGAATGTGGTCAAATACTCAAAGTATCCTGCTCAGAAAGAGGTCCTGATTCCTCCCTACGAGACTTTTAAAGTGATTTCCGTCAAGACGAGAACAGAGCAGAAAGACCTCTGGTGTGAAACCGTTTATGAGTTGAGGAGCTCAGGAACCAGAAGCAACCTGAACTGCACCACTTCCTTCAAAAAATCAAAGACAATCTCTCAAGACGCAGCCATTTTGCAGTTTTGCAAATGCTTTCATCAGAAGTTACAAGCCATTTCTCTAGCTGTGAATCAGGGATATTATGAAAGCATTCGTTTAGGTCGATCTCTGAACATTACGAGCAATTACGAGATGAAGAAACCCAAAGCTGATGGAAAAACAACTCAGGAGGAGTGCTTCAAAGTGTTTCACCAGCTGGTTCAAAAACCAATGTCTCCTGCAGACAGAGATGTTTATATCCGGCAGAGGATTGGGCGGAGGCAGGGCTGTCCTGGGTTTTTACGCTCACTGGGATTCGATCCTCTCATCCTGGAATTAATGATGCCTTGCTGCACAGCTTGAAGTCAAACTCGACCACTTTTACTAAACAGTAAAATCTGGATCCAGAGTAAATTGAACTCAATTAAGAGAAGTACAAAATTCACACTCAGAGTTCAAATATTTTCAAGGCTCTCTGTCATCATAAACAGCCAATTCTTCCAAGTACTCCTGGCTGCAGACTGAAGCTCAGCTACTTCCTACTAGTAACAGCATACAAGCTACGTCTCATTCCAGCTTCTGCATCCTTCCAAGGGCACATTTAAAGGCTGCCTATGTCACAACGATGTGAGAAGGCCGTCCCATTTCACCAAAAATCAAAGGGTCCTTAAAATGAGTCATTTAAATGCATCCTCCTTCTCCTGGAATTTCAAGGATACATCGCTACCATTCTTCGTAGCCTCACACATATCCCAGGAAGCTTTGTGAAGAGCATCCCGGAAGTGTCCCATCTACCAACAATTGATGAAGCCTTTGAAGGATCCTCCGAAGCCGTAGCCTCCGGAGGCTGGGAAGGCTGCGCCCTCCGAAGGAACCAGACCCTGAAATGGGACATAGCTTGGACAGTGTATTCTTCTTCAAGTGAGCTGGAAAACCGCTTACAGGTGCATTAGCGCTACTCTTGGACAGAGTGTTAAGGTTTTTTTTTACAATAACAGGCACAAGGACCAAATAGACTCATAGCAGTGTCTTTAACTATATAGTTAACTATATAGTATAGCATAGCATAGCATAGTATAGCATTGTATAGCATATAACACAGCTACTCTCATCTACTCATCTACATCTCTCGATACTTTAGAGGCAACTACATATACTACTTCTTCCTCAGATGTTATTCATGAGTTTACGCTTACATAGAATTAAACACAGTGTCACAAGCATATATAGCGAGTATAGTAAGTACTAGGTGAGCTGTCCAAGTAAAGGAGACTAGGAGCTGGAAGTTTGCTTTGCCCTGGGTATCCGCCCATAGAGTTGTAATAGTCCTGTGTGGAGCAGGGGATGAGGGATTGTGGTTTAGTCGTCAGTGACGCTTATATACAGTTGTGGCAGATGTGATCTAGTGGATGAGGAGATCGACTTGAGATCGGAAGGTTGCTGGTTCGATCCCCAGATCCACGAGTTGAAGGTGGAGTGAGTGATGAAACACTTGCTCTCCATCTTCAACAAGCACAGCTGTGGAGCCCTCGAGGAGCACCAGTTCCCCGACTGCTCCCCGGGCCCCGGAGCCATGACTCCCGCTGCTCCGGGTGTGTGTTTGTTCACTGCTGTGTGTGTGTGTACACTGGGATGGGTTACATTCAGAGCACACACTCCTGGTATGGGTCACTCCAGATCTGACCAACTGCTCACGTTCACTATCATCCTGTTACAACAATAAACTGTGAGGATCCATTAGTTAATGATAGGATGTGTTACTCCCGAAACTTGATCGAGAATCATTATTTCCAGTTGCACAACTCTGAAGGCCACAAACATCTGCAGAGATTGGTGAGGACAGCTGAGAGGATCACCAGGACTTCGCTGCCGTCTCTGCAGTCTATTTACTATCTCAGAGTCCACAGGAGTTTGGACTGCTTTCATTTCTCCGCTCAGGTCGGAGGTACAGAAGTTTAAAATCCAGGACCTCCAGACTCAGAAACTCAACAATTAAACTCATGAACAGTTAACAAGTGGACGCACCCTGGTCTTGATACCACTGCCACTGTTTGCACATCTGTCATTTTAATTAATAATAACAATGTGTTTGACTTCTATAGTGCTTTTATAGAGCTCTTTTACAATGATCAGAGTTATTCTCTCACTTCACATTCTCTCTCTGCTGATGGTGATAAGCTACCCACCTGCTCTGAAGCAGTCTGACAGGACATGGCTGCCATTTTGAACCTACGTCCTACTGACCACCACCAAACACCCCCCACCAGTCACTCACATCCACCAAACACACCCCACCAGTCACACACATCCACCAAACACACTCCACCAGTCACACACATCCACCAAACACCCCCCACCAGTCACTCACATCCACCAAACACACTCCACCAAACACACTCCACCAGTCACTCACATCCACCAAACACACCCCACCAGTCACACACATCCACCAACACCCCCCCCATCCACTCACATCCCCAAACACACTCCACAGTCACTCACATCCACCAAACAACCCCCCCACCAGTCACTCTCATCCACCAAACACCCCCACCAGTCACTCACATCCACCAAACACACTCCACCAGTCACTCACATCCACCAAACACACCCCACCAGTCACTCACATCCACCAAACACACCCCACCAGTCACTCACATCCACCAACACACCCACCAGTCACTCACAATCCACCAACACACTCCACCAGTCACTCACACATCCACCAAACACACTCCACCAGTCACTCACATCCACCAAACACACCCCACCAGTCACTCACATCCACCAAACACACCCCACCAGTCACTCACATCCACCAAACACACTCCACCAGTCACTCACAGTCCACCAAACACACCCCACCAGTCACTCACATCCACCAAACACACTCCACCAGTCACTCACATCCACCAAACACACCTCCACCAGTCACTCAATCCACCAAACACCCCCCACCAGTCACTCACATCCACCAAACACACCTCCACACAGTCACTCACATCCACCAAACACACTCCACCAGTCACTCACATCCACCAACCACCCCACTCACATCACCAACCCCCACCAGTCCTCACATCCACCAAACCCCCCCACCAGTCACTCACATCCACCAAACACACTCCACCAGTCACTCACATCCACCAAACAACCCCCACCAGTCACTCACATCCACCAAACACACCCCACCAGTCACTCACAATCCACCAAACACACCCCACCAGTCACTCACATCCACCAAACACACCCCACCAGTCACTCACATCCACCAAACACACCCCACCAGTCACTCACATCCACCAAACACACTCCACCAGTCACTCACATCCACCAAACACACCCCACCAGTCACTCACATCCACCAAACACACCCCACCAGTCACTCACATCCACCAAACACACTCCACCAGTCACTCACATCCACCAAACACACCCCACCAGTCACTCACATCCACCAAACACACTCCACCAGTCACTCACATCCACCAAACACACCCCACCAGTCACTCACATCCACCAAACACACCCCACCAGTCACTCACATCCACCAAACACACTCCACCAGTCACTCACATCCACCAAACACACCCCACCAGTCACACACATCCACCAAACACACTCCACCAGTCACTCACATCCACCAAACACACTCCACCAGTCATTCTCATCCACCAAACACTTGGATGATCTGCTTTCCACAATGTATATATTGACTTTGAAGAAAGAGTTGTTTGAGTAGAAATTGTTTGAGTAGAATAAGACATACACCTATTGAATACTGCACCTGTGTGCTGCCGTTACCTAACAAAAGCACACACAGAGGTGAAATCACTCTGCATTGACTACTTTACAAAATTGCTTTTATTTTACTGGCATTGTGGATGTTTACAAGTCATTACTTTCGACTTGTGGGACAAGAAATCTCCTGATATTTGACAAGAAATACCATCGAGATAGACCATGTCATGAATGCAGAAGTTAAAATATCAGTGTTATATATATTCATTCATTCTTATTGGTATTTGGTAGGGCTAGTTTGATTTCAGTTGGAGGCAGCTGGCAACAGAAAATGTCCCTTATCTTAAATCCAAAACTAGACAGGAAGGTTTTTGTAACACGATGGAGACTTGGAGTCCAAACAAAGCCTGAGAAATATCCCCTTTAATGAAAGAGTATGAATAAAGCATGCCTGCTCAGTCTTGTTTGTTTAGGAGCTGCGTGGGATGTTATTTTAGTAGCAGGGAAAACTGAAAGTCATGAAGAATGCGGCGTGGGTCTCACGAAGGAGCCGAGGTGTTCGTGTCCTGGCACGAAGCCCTGATTCTGCGAGGATCCTGAAACACAACAGAACAATAGTATAACGTTGCAACATCTGAAATGAAGTTGTAATTAAGTTGACAGTTGAGAGAAAATACATTGGAAATAGTTTAATGTTACAATGTAACAAAAGAGGTTTTTAATCTTCCTCTAAAATAAAGATAATGTCAATAAAATTTCTTCAAATTTTTTTTTTGCATAGTTAGTCCACAAAACCCAGTGTAGTATCCTGAATATACCAGGAGTGCCAGACTGAATCTCTGGAGCACCAACACCCTGAACAGTTCAGTTCCTACTGTGCTTCAGAATCGTAGCTTTCAATCAAGCCTTAATTGGGACGCTCAGATGTTTATTCAAGGAGTGAGTGAGAATGTTCAAGGTCTCCAGGAGATCAGTTTGACACCTGTGGTTTGTACAGAGATTATTACATTTACTTCGTTACAGTTACTTTAGGGTAACTAATACTTTTTAAGTACTTTTTAAATCTGTACTTTTACACATTTAGTCATTCTGGGAAATTTCTGTAAGGCAAGACAATTTGATTTGTGGAGCACATTTTCATAAAACATTGGCAATTCAAAGGGCTTTATAGAGGAATACAAAAACGGAGCAGGTAAAGCAGACAATAAAAATAGACCAGAGATAAAAAAAACAGACAATAAAAACTGATCAGAGATAAAAAAAAAACAGATAATAAAAACAGATTAGAGAGAAAAAAACAGACAATAAAAACAGATTAGAGAGAAAAAAACACACAATAAAAACAGATCAGAGAAAAAAAACAGACAATAAAATATAAATATAAAAAAATATAATCAAGCCTACGTTACAGAGTAGATACACTTAACAAAAAGAGGTTTTGCATCTCTACAATCACATCTCTCAGAACACCTGCGCTGTGAAATCCTCATTTATCTGCGCAGCGCCCTCTGTCTGCAGCGTGATGTCTGTGTGTGCGTGACATCAGCGCCCTCTGTCTGCAGCGTGATGTCTGTGTGTGCGTGACATCAGCGCCCTCTGTCTGCAGCGTGATGTCTGTGTGTGCGTGACATCAGCGCCCTCTGTCTGCTGCGTGATGTCTGTGTGTGCGTGACATCAGCGCCCTCTGTCTGCTGCGTGATGTCTGTGTGTGCGTGACATCAGCGCCCTCTGTCTGCTGCGTGATGTCTGTGCGTGCGTGACATCAGCGCCCTCTGTCTGCTGCATGATGTCTGTGCGTGCGTGACATCAGCACGCTACAGTCTGCAGCGAGGACGCTCTCCATCTGCCTCCGTCGACTCGAGGAGCTGCAAACTCTCATCTCAGCATCTTCAACATCTAACGAGCCTCGCTGACGTCACAAACAGCTTCATTTACATTTATTTATATTTTTATTTAAAAAAATATATTTTATATTTTTATTTTACATTTCATATATTAGTAACGAGAGAATGCTGCTAACATGTAGTTCTGACGTAACTAATATGTAACAAAAATTCAGCTCAGATGTAACTCAAATGTAACTAAGATATGACTCAAATGTAACTAAGATGTGACTCAAATGTAACTAAGATGTAACTAAAATGAAACTAAAATGTAGCTCAGATGTAACTTAGATGCAACTTGTGAATAAGAAACTGCTCACTTCTGGAGTCAGCCTCCAGTGGCTGCTCGAGGAACTATAGTTAAACTGCTTCCTGTTATGCATTGAGAGGAACAGAAGGAGGTTACTTCTTGGAAATTAAGCATGCGTCCGTGCCTCGAACCAAAAATTAATGGGCACAGACGTAAGCTCCCACATCTGGATGTCGGATTTGTTGCGAGTAAAAGAAAAGAAAAGGTGTGTCCTGGTTTTTCTCGTGCAAAGAATGAAAGATGTTTTTGGATGTCCCAGACCCAGTGTTTTTGATGCTCCAAAAGATAAACGTATTCATTGGAAATGTGTTTTTTTTCTGTGTACCAGAAGGGGGCATCCCAGCAGGGGCGTGGTGGAAGCGTGGCAGTAGGAGGAACAAGGGGTACATGACTCGTTTTGAGGAGCACAACCGTTTGAGGAGATTCAGACATTGTTTATGATAAATACTGGCTTCTGAAAGTTATTAAGGGTGGGGTGAGAGTCTAGACGGGTCAAATATTTATCGGACCTGAATTGTTTTCTTGGCATCAGTAAAGCGTTGGAGGCCATTTTTCTTCTTCACTATTTCATAATACATTGTGAAATTTTTTTTATGATCTTTATTTGGTCATGTTATTATATCAGGTCTTTTGGAAAATAAATGTTTTTGAACAATAACATTGAAATGATTTTATTTTGTGTTTGTAGTATAGTGCTGCTTCTTCTTTTTGTCTCTCCAGATTTCAACATGCAGAGATTTACTCTTAAACATGTAATTTCAAGAAACACGAGCAGTAACTTGAGTGAAATTGTACAAAATATAAAGCAAGTGCTGAAATTTGATGTCCGTGGTGGTCTGAAGAGACTAAAAGGGAAAGATTTGACATCTTTAATGATGTGTTTCAAGACATACTTTTATACTCTTACTCAAGTAAATCAGTAAGCATTAATTGTTACTTTAACTCTACTTGAGTAAAAACTATTGTATTGGATACTCTCCCCTGTATGTTTTAAACCTCTTTTTTTACCTTCTCCAGTGTTTTGTTGTCTCAGTATGACATCTGTTTTCTTTGTAACCTTGAGCGAATGCAGAAAGGCTCAATCTCACAATCTAAACATCTTCTGTCCTGTGAAGTTAGCTAAAAAACCTCAAACTTCCTTTCACTCTAAGAAACTCTCTCATGTATGACGCACACACACACACACACGCACACATGCACCCACGCACACACACCCTGAACACACGGTCATGGATGGTTTGCTTCATATATAACCCCTTCCTGTGTCTGATCACTGTGATCTTCTCAGATTTGTTCCAGAGGAGGAACTCTCAGAATCCTGCATCGAGAGAGAGAGAGAGAGAGAGAGAGAGAGAGAGAGAGAGAGAGAGAGAGAGAGAGAGCAGGTGAGTGAGCGTGTGCGGCATGAATTAAATGATGGAGAGGAGACATCAGTTTTGTTCGTGCAAAAAAAAGAGTTTTGATCATTTTTAAATTGTTAGCTTCGAACAGCGAATGAGTAATTCTGGGGCTCTAAATGAATCCGTTGGGTGCAAATGTACGCGCAGCTGTTTTGAGATGTCACAGCTGTTTTTATGTTCCTTGTTTTCTTTCAGTGGGACCTCAAAGATGTTGCTGTTTATTGAAGCTCTTCTCCTGCTTTCTCAGGTGAGATGTCTTCTTCAGTGTCACAAAGTCAAAGGCAGGTCCTAGAAAGGGTTGAAGTTTTGTGAATCGAGGCAGCGATAGGAGACGGGAGAGGCTCACCTTTAAGCAGACTTGAGAGTGAATCAAGCCTTAAAATCAAATGCACACACTTTTCCAGAGTCTGAGTTTAGATTTTTTTTCTTGTGCTGAATTGCTTGCAATTTTAGAAAAAAATTCTGTATTTTGATGAAAAAAAAAACAACACTTTTTGAACCACATTCTCTTCAGATTCGGAAGACTAAAAGAAAATAAAAGATTATAACCGCATATGATATCAAAAACCTCCTGGTGCTCTCAGAGTGAGTGGGAGAATAAACAAAGCTGAGATCTATCAGAATCAACAATCCTCGTTCTTCAAAGCTAGAACGAGTGTCTTACAGCTTAAAAAAAAAAAAAATATATATATATATATATATATAGCATTACATGATGGTTTTGAGCATAGGATATGTTCAGGATTCACAGTTATTCAGGGCTTTTATTTTGAAAGAGTGATGACTGGAAGTCTTCAGGGTTATGTTTGTAATTCATTTGATTGAGACAACAAATGTAAGGTGGGCTGCACAGTTTCAGGGCCTGGAGATATAGATTGTGTCTATTTCAACTTTTTGTCTAAAAAAATAAGAAAATGGCCATATCTAATTGTACAGTTTTTTTTGTCTACCTTTTTGTGTTTAGTCAAACCAAGCTTATGACGTGTGTATGTCGGCTCTGTGCACACGTACCCGTTTTAATTTTGTAGCCACATTTTTTTTATGTCACCTCACTCAGTTCTGGTTAAAAAAATTAACCAATCCATCTACGGAACAAGAGAACGACAAGTTTTTGCACTTTTGCAACTGTTTTAGAATGACCAGTTAGTGGACTCAAAAAGAAATGTTACCTGTTTCTTCACAAACTTAGCATTTTATTTAATTGAGGTTTTTTTTTTCATAAACCCTTGTCAGCATTTGACTGCATGCAGATCCAATTTTTACAATTATGAAAAATTGTAGTTCTTTTCTTGTAACTTTGTGTTAGTGCTCATCTTTTTTGTTGCTGTGGCGCTCTGTGGCCTGTTGCATGTCGGTAAGTTGCGGTGGAAACAATTCCACACACGGAAACATGACACAATGGGAAATGGGCTTCTCGACTGGTCAGTCACAGAAAAATAGGGATATTAGTTCCATTTAGGGCACAATATGTGACCTTAAGATGACAACTGTGGACCTTTGTTTCATTTTAAAAGCACAAAATCATTGCTTAAAGCAAAAGGTAGAGAATTGTGCTGTTACTCAGCTTAAGGTACAATATGCAGCGATTTAGTCATCAACATTTTTTTATTTCACAAAAAAACAAGTGTTTTTATTTAATTAGGTAAACCTTCCTCAACTTCTTGGTATAAATAGATAAAATAAAAGTTTAAAAATGCATCGTCATAGTTTGAAATCATGCTGCATTTAGAGGTACAAAAATAAAAGGTACAGTGGTCCAGTGTTGGTGGCGTACGAGGGCACCGCTGGAGTGACAGGCTACAAATCTTTATAGGTACCATCCTGTACTTTGACTTTTTAGTGTGTATAAACCCCAAACCTTCCCTAAAGAAAAAACAATAGGAGATCAATTTCAATGTAAGTTCTTTAAAATAGCCACGAGGCTGTTATACTTATCACTGTTACACTGCACCTTTAAAGTATTACTCATTTACTCATTTTCAAATGTAAATCTAGATACGTTTTAGTGTGTAAGATGAGAGTGACATGATGGAAGTTAGTTGTGCCATCTAATCAGACGCGACGCTTGCTCCTTCTTTCCCATTCCTTCATTAAAAATACTCTAATAACAGATATAACACTCTCTATATGATTTTATTTGTTTCTGTGCTTCTTCTTTATAAATGAGTCGTACTACAGAGAGCGCTCGCTTGTTTGTTCCATGAGTAAACTCCGTCCGCGCAGTGGATTGTGGGTAATATCAGCCGGTTGAGCGTTCATCGGTCTGCTCTTCAGAATCAAACAGAGATTCGCTCGGATACTTTTTTTATGTACAGGCCTGCTCTGGATTGGGACACAATGATTCTCATTTCGCACCCATAAAACTGTGGTTAGTGCATTGATTGGACACAGCATTTGTTTTGGAAATTCCTTGATGTTTTAGGATCAAATCTGAGTTCTCAGGATACTGAATGCTTAGGTGCAGCGTCCCCTAGTGGCCTGGTGGTATGCAAAATGGTTGTTTCCCCTTAAATCTCCTGAGCTACTTGAGCAGAAATTCTACAGTTGTTTTCAGAATTAAACCAGATGAACCTTTCTTCTTTAAAGTGTGGCTCTGCATCAAAGCTCGCAGCTTCTTCAGGCCTGTTGCTGTCCCTATACAGCTCTTGTCTCATGATAAAACTCCTGATGTCTGTTTATACAGGATCACAGAGTAGCGACCGAGGTGCAAGTGTTTCCTCTGGACATGGCGTATAACTCTGTGGACGACCAATACAAGGACTGCACGAACCTAATGGCTGGTAAAGTGGAGAACTACTATCTACCGAAGGAAAGATCTGCTTCTGAAGAGTTCTCCAAGGCTTGGAAAGAAGGAGAAGAGCATGCAACAAACGCCAAAGATGATCTGACGAAGAATCATTTAATCGCCATTCACGTCTACACTAACAAAGACTCTAATGTTTACAGTTCTTTCACGAAAGCGACCCGCGGTGAGAAAGAGAAGTACGTCGAAGGGACGTTCGGGTTTTACTCACTTCACTTCCTGGTAACCGAAGCCATTCAGATTCTGAAGAAGACGCAGCGAGGCTGCTTCAAAACGTACCGCGGAACAAATGTCAACCTCATCCCTCAGAGCAGCGAGGTTCGCTTGAGCTCGTTTTCATCCTCTACTACCGATCGAGCTGTGAGCCAGAGCTTCGGGGAAAAATCCTGCTTCGAGATCTCCACGTGCGAAGGAGTCGATGTGAGCAAATATTCCAAGTATCCTGAAGAGAAAGAGGTCCTCATTCCTCCCTACGAGACGTTCCGCGTGACCAAGGTGTTGAAAAGATCTGATTTTGGAGATCTGTGGTGTGAAACGGTGTTCGTGTTGAACAGCACCGGAACACGGAGTGATTTGAGTTGTGTCGCGCTCAGCGATGGAAGCCCTGTGACGTTCTGGAGCATCTTGCTAATCCTCCCGGTATCACTTGCTTTAATGGGAAGCTAACTGGTTACAAGTTTTAGATCTCGCCTTTTCAATGCATTTAGAAAAAAGTTGAACCCCACCAATAAGCAACAACTTATAACAGGTCATATTTTCAGTGTCCCCAAATGTGCCATTTATCCCTGTTCCAACCAATACGATGCTTCCGCCACGCCCCCTGCTGAGCGAAACCTGCCTGGCAGTCAGACTTCGACAAAACATCTGCATGGCGCTTCTTATTTAAAGCTGTATAAATGCAATCAAGTGGATTTTTAAAATGGCTGTATGTATACACTGCAAAAAATGAACTCTTGGAAGAAGAAAAAAAAACCTAAAGACATCAAACATTAAAAATAAAGTTAAACTCTTACGATATCAAGCAAAAAAATCTGCAAATGTGGTAAGCAAATTTGACTTGGCAAGATTTCTTAAAATTAGAGGAAAAAAAAGTCTAGCTGATAAATAGACAAAAACTCTCAAAACAAGACTTTACAAGTTGTAAAACTGCACTAAAATATTTCAACTTGTATCTAGTCTCTAGTGGTCTTGAAACTAGACAATCTGTCTTAAAACTAGAATAATTTCTCTTTTATTTAAGACTAACTTGGAAAATTTTGTATTAAAATAAGTATATACGACCTTAAATTAAGAAAGTTTGTGCTTAGTTTTAGTTCTTAAAGTAGAAAATGGGTTCTTAAATTCTAGCTTACAATTTTAATTTTAAATAATTATATTATATATTATTTAGGCCTATTGGTCATTTTTAGATAGGACAGTTCAGATAGGAGAGAGGAAGAACTCTTGGTAGAGCTCCGGGGAGAAGATCACTGAAGGACCAATAAAATAGCGATATAAAACTAAAAGAGAAAACATTCTAGTTTTAAGACAGATTGTCTAGTTTTAAGAGCACTAGTGGCTAGATACAAGTTGGAATATTCTAGTTTCAATGCGTTTTTACAGCTTGGAAAGACTTGTTTTGAGAGGTTTTGTATGTTTTTAAGATTCAACAGCTTATGTTACCAGCTAAAAGTTTTTGCTAATTTTAAGAATTCTTACCAAGTCAGATTTTCTCGCCCCATTAGCAGAATCTTCTGCTTGATCTAGGAAGAGTTTATCTATATTTGAGGGTTTTTTTTCTTGTTTCAAGAGTGCTTTCTTGAAGTACAGATCTCTTCCATCAAAGTTAGTTCACAACTGGATGAGGTTTTAAGGTTTGGAGTATTTATGATTTATTTACGGTGTAGATCCTTTTTCTTATTTTTTTTCACAAACATTTGAGTCTTATTTCAAGAAATCAAATGTTCTTACCCCATTGTCAGATATTTTACTTGATCTAGATTTAAGAATTTTTGTCTTGTTCCAAGATGCATGCTTTTAACCAGTATTTAATATTGATTTCTTAAAATAAAATATCAGTAACATTCTTGAAATAAGAAAGTCAAAAATTCTTGTTTTAAGATTCTTGTTTTAAGATCAGTGGCAAAATCGGCAACTTGTTTCACATAGTTTCTTAATTCAAGAAAATAAATGACCAGAATAAGAATTTTTTTCTCCTCAAGAAAATATAAGTGTTATTTTCTCAAAATAAGCAAAGTAATCTATACCCAAAAGGTTTAAATTAGAAAGTTCTTCCTAAAATTAGAAAACCAAGATTTTCAATCTAATTTTAAGCATTTTCAGCTTTGCTTAAAATTCATTTTTTGCAGTGTGGGTTGAACCTGATTTAGAGCAGGGTTACCAGGGGCCTGAACCATGCAGCCTGATTAACTGCCTAACCAGTTAAGTTTAGGATTAGTTTGCACCAATCCTGGGTTTTGGGTTCTATGAAAGGATCTAGGATCGAATCTATCTTAGTCACCCTGGTTACTTGGTTCTGCTCTGGATTAGAGATCGAAAGCTTACGTTCGTCCAATCAGAGGTTATAAATCAAACTTTTAAGCGACAAAACATTGGCTTAACTTTTTCTTCTCACTCCTATTTCTGTGCAAATTGTTAGATGAGCACTTCGTACTGAATGAGTTTTAGGGATAGACAAAATTAGCCTTAGCCTTTCCCGACACATATTAGCACGAAAGATGCGGGTTCTCCGCGCAAGGAATAGTTTACGTGTGCGAACTTCTTCGACCGCTCATAAAAAATGTGACATGTAGAAGATGATGCTTTGGGTTACATCTTTAAAAAAACGAAATAGGAAAAACAATTATATAGACCTTCACCTTTAAAATTGAAACATACATTTATTATGTAGACAAATAAGAAATTCGCTTTTATTTGTAATACAACCCTAAACATGGCTACAAGCCTCTTTTTGAAGGCTTATAACTAACGGCTTTCCACTAAACCATTCATAAGAGAATTAAGAGAATTGGGAAAGCCCTTTGCCTCACAAACATGTGCTAAAGGTTTGTTAGCCATTGTTAAAAAAGCACAATGCAACCCACTGGCTACAGGTGTTCAGCGCTCCACAAACCACTCGCTTTTGTGGCTCTAAACTAGCTTCTTTCTTCTCTTTGAGATAAAAGCAGCCATAAGGATAATCAAACCATGTGATTTTATTGTAAGTTATGTACAGGTAAATTACAGTTTTTAATTACAGTAAAGAATTGTATTTATACAGCAGTGCTCCTGTTAAAAATATGATATATACTGAAGAAATATGCTATAATTTCTTATAGTTTACAATATATTTACTTCAACTCATTTGTCATGAATTACCTGTAATTTGCGACAGACTCTCACCTTATTAATGACGTGAATTCATTGCAAATTGTAGAATCTGGGAGTCAGGGATTCCACAAACGGTTAGTTTATTGCCACCATCTGCAGAGAACAGACGCAGGTTACAGAGCAGACGGAGCTCTCTTGACGGTGCAAGACAAACTAAAATAAGGAAATGTATGTGGTTTGTGAGTTTCAATTCACACGTGTTACTCATATTTTGCTCTTTAACCCTTGTATGGTGTTCGGGTCTGTGGGACCCATTTTCAATTTTCATCAGAAGAAAAGTTAAAGAAGCATTTATTATTTGAAGCTGAGATTCACTGGGCTCGGCTCATTTCCTGTGAAAAACATTTATCAGAACAGATTTTTTATGACCCCACACGTACGCCCCCTACACATTAATATTACACACAAGGTGTTCGGGTCTACTGGACCCGGGGCGTGTTAAAGTGTGAAAATGGTAGATTCTTTACCTTAATTCTCTCTTCCCACACAAACATAAATCACACATAAACAGAACATTTTAGAATAAAATTGTGTGATTGTGTGAATTAAAAGCACCAAAATGCAACGGGTCCAGCAGAGCCACCAACCCTGCCAAAGTAACAATAATGAGAACACCACACATGGTTCAAACTCTAAAATCAGGTTAAAGAACAATAAATAAAGTATATTTGCTGTTTATATCACTTGTTTTTTGGCTAAAGGAAATATTGTTTAAGTTTTTAACATAAAATGTCTTGATTGGGTGAATTAAAATCCGCAAAAGGCAATGGGTTCACGAGATCCACAAACAGCGCCTGAGTAACAATAATATGAACACCACACAAGGGTTACTCAAACACCGCCAGAGTAACAATAATATGAACACCACACAAGGGTTACTCAAACACCGCCTGAGTAACAATACTATGAACACCACACAAGGGTTACTCAAACACCGCCTGAGTAACAATACTATGAACACCACACAAGGGTTACTCAAACACCGCCTGAGTAACAATACTATGAACACCACACAAGGGTTACTCAAACACCGCCTGAGTAACAATAATATGAACACCACACAAGGGTTACTCAAACACTGCCAGAGTAACAATAATATGACCACCACACAAGGGTTACTCAAACACCGCCTGAGTAACAATACTATGAACACCACACAAGGGTTACTCAAACACCGCCTGAGTAACAATAATATGAACACCACACAAGGGTTACTCAAACACCGCCAGAGTAAAAATAATATGACCACCACACAAGGGTTACTCAAACACCGCCTGAGTAACAATAATATGAACACCACACAAGGGTTACTCAAACACCGCCAGAGTAACAATAATATGACCACCACACAAGGGTTACTCAAACACCGCCTGAGTAACAATAATATGAACACCACACAAGGGTTACTCAAACACCGCCTGAGTAACAATAACATGAACACCACACAAGGGTTACTCAAACACCGCCTGAGTAACAATAACATGAACACCAAACAAGGGTTACTCAAACACCACCAGAGTAACAATAATATTAACACCACAGAAGGGTTACTCAAACACCGCCCGAGTAACAATAATATGAACACCACACAAGGGTTACTCAAACACCGCCTGAGTAACAATAATATGAACACCAAACAAGGGTTACTCAAACACCACCAGAGTAACAATAATATTAACACCACAGAAGGGTTACTCAAACACCGCCCGAGTAACAATAATATGAACACCACACAAGGGTTACTCAAACACCGCCTGAGTAACAATACTATGAACACCACACAAGGGTTACTCAAACACCGCCTGAGTAACAATAATATGAACACCACACAAGGGTTACTCAAACACTGCCAGAGTAACAATAATATGACCACCACACAAGGGTTACTCAAACACCGCCTGAGTAACAATACTATGAACACCACACAAGGGTTACTCAAACACCGCCTGAGTAACAATAATATGAACACCACACAAGGGTTACTCAAACACCGCCAGAGTAAAAATAATATGACCACCACACAAGGGTTACTCAAACACCGCCTGAGTAACAATAATATGAACACCACACAAGGGTTACTCAAACACCGCCAGAGTAACAATAATATGACCACCACACAAGGGTTACTCAAACACCGCCTGAGTAACAATAATATGAACACCACACAAGGGTTACTCAAACACCGCCTGAGTAACAATAACATGAAAACCACACAAGGGTTACTCAAACACCGCCTGAGTAACAATAACATGAACACCAAACAAGGGTTACTCAAACACCACCAGAGTAACAATAATATTAACACCACAGAAGGGTTACTCAAACACCGCCCGAGTAACAATAATATGAACACCACACAAGGGTTACTCAAACACCGCCTGAGTAACAATAATATGAACGCCACACAAGGGTTACTCAAACACCGCCTGAGTAACAATAATATGAACCCCACACAAGGGTTACTCAAACACCGCCTGAGTAACAATAATATGAACCCCACACAAGGGTTACTCAAACATCGCCTGAGTAACAATACTATGAACCCCACACAAGGGTTACTCAAACACCGCCTGAGTAACAATAATATGAACGCCACACAAGGGTTACTCAAATACCGCCTGAGTAACAATAATATGAACCCCACACAAGGGTTACTCAAACACCGCCTGAGTAACAATAATATGAACCCCACACAAGGGTTACTCAAACACCGCCCGAGTAACAATAATATGAACACCACACAAGGGTTACTCAAACACCGCCTGAGTAACAATAATATGAACGCCACACAAGGGTTACTCAAACACCGCCTGAGTAACAATAATATGAACCCCACACAAGGGTTACTCAAACATCGCCTGAGTAACAATACTATGAACCCCACACAAGGGTTACTCAAACACCGCCTGAGTAACAATAATATGAACGCCACACAAGGGTTACTCAAACACCGCCTGAGTAACAATAATATGAACACCACACAAGGGTTACTCAAACACCGCCTGAGTAACAATAATATGAACCCCACACAAGGGTTACTCAAACATCGCCTGAGTAACAATAATATGAACCCCACACAAGGGTTACTCAAACATCGCCTGAGTAACAATAATATGAACGCCACACTAGGGTTACTCAAACACCGCCTGAGTAACAATAATATGAACACCACACAAGGGTTACTCAAACACCGCCAGAGTAAAAATAATATGACCACCACACAAGGGTTACTCAAACACCGCCTGAGTAACAATAATATGAACACCACACAAGGGTTACTCAAACACCGCCAGAGTAACAATATTATGACCACCACACAAGGGTTACTCAAACACCGCCTGAGTAACAATAATATGAACACCACACAAGGGTTACTCAAACACCGCCTGAGTAACAATAACATGAACACCACACAAGGGTTACTCAAACACCGCCTGAGTAACAATAACATGAACACCAAACAAGGGTTACTCAAACACCACCAGAGTAACAATAATATTAACACCACAGAAGGGTTACTCAAACACCGCCCGAGTAACAATAATATGAACACCACACAAGGGTTACTCAAACACCGCCTGAGTAACAATAATATGAACGCCACACAAGGGTTACTCAAACACCGCCTGAGTAACAATAATATGAACCCCACACAAGGGTTACTCAAACACCGCCTGAGTAACAATAATATGAACCCCCACACAAGGGTTACTCAAACATCGCCTGAGTAACAATACTATGAACCCCACACAAGGGTTACTCAACACCGCCTGAGTAACAATAATATGAACGCCACACAAGGGTTACTCAAATACCGCCTGAGTAACAATAATATGAACCCCACACAAGGGTTACTCAAACACCGCCTGAGTAACAATAATATGAACCCCACACAAGGGTTACTCAAACACCGCCCGAGTAACAATAATATGAACACCACACAAGGGTTACTCAAACACCGCCTGAGTAACAATAATATGAACGCCACACAAGGGTTACTCAAACACCGCCTGAGTAACAATAATATGAACCCCACACAAGGGTTACTCAAACATCGCCTGAGTAACAATACTATGAACCCCACACAAGGGTTACTCAAACACCGCCTGAGTAACAATAATATGAACGCCACACAAGGGTTACTCAAACACCGCCTGAGTAACAATAATATGAACACCACACAAGGGTTACTCAAACACCGCCTGAGTAACAATAATATGAACCCCACACAAGGGTTACTCAAACATCGCCTGAGTAACAATAATATGAACGCCACACTAGGGTTACTCAAACACCGCCTGAGTAACAATAATATGAACACCACACAAGGGTTACTCAAACACCGCCTGAGTAACAATAATATGAACGCCACACAAGGGTTACTCAAACACCGCCTGAGTAACAATAATATGAACCCCACACAAGGGTTACTCAAACACCGCCTGAGTAACAATAATATGAACACCACACAAGGGTTACTCAAACACCGCCTGAGTAACAATAATATGAACGCCACACAAGGGTTACTCAAACACCGCCTGAGTAACAATAATATGAACCCCACACAAGGGTTACTCAAACATCGCCTGAGTAACAATAATATGAACCCCACACAAGGGTTACTCAAACATCGCCTGAGTAACAATAATATGAACGCCACACAAGGGTTACTCAAACACTGCTTGAGTAACAATAATATGAACGCCACACAAGGGTTACTCAAACACCGCCTGAGTAACAATAATATGAACCCCACACAAGGGTTACTCAAACACCGCCTGAGTAACAATAATATGAACACCACACAAGGGTTACTCAAACACCGCCTGAGTAACAATAATATGAACACCACACAAGGGTTACTCAAACACCGCCTGAGTAACAATAATATGAACACCACACAAGGGTTACTCAAACACCGCCTGAGTAACAATAACATGAACACCACACAAGGGTTACTCAAACACCGCCTGAGTAACAATAATATGAACACCACACAAGGGTTACTCAAACACCGTCTGAGTAACAATAATATGAACGCCACACAAGGGTTACTCAAACACCGCCTGAGTAACAATAATATGAACGCCACACAAGGGTTACTCAAACACCGCCTGAGTAACAATAATATGAACACCACACAAGGGTTACTCAAACACCGCCTGAGTAACAATAATATGAACACCACACAAGGGTTACTCAAACACCGCCTGAGTAACAATACTATGAACACCACACAAGGGTTACTCAAACACCGCCTGAGTAACAATAATATGAACACCACACAAGGGTTAAACTTATTTCAGTAATTAACAGACCAGAAATACTAATAAGGTGATAATATTACACTGTGAAATGATAAAAACATAACTTTGTGCCTTTTAAATAATAAAATTGTAATAATTTAAAGGAAGCACTCATCGAGACGTCTTACCAGCATCAGATCTTCATGTAACTGCTGGTGAAGGATGTCTACCGCCCCCTGGTGTGCTACACTGCCAAGGGCACAGCAACCAATAGCATGTCTCCAATTTGGGCATGATTTAACGCAGTACTTTTAACTCTGTTACATAAAGTCAAAATTAAAACCTGTGTGTGTGTGTGGCAAAGACAAAATACAAATTAAAGAGTGACGTGGGTGGCTTTAATATTAGCATATCAATTCAAAGTCCAACTTTTTTCTTGAAAATGCAGACAGATCCATTGACCTTCATTTTCTTTGCAGTGTTGCTACACATTTTGGCGTTGATTCTACAGAAAACTAAAAAAAAAAAAGTTTCTATGGTCTAAGTTTCAGTTCTATGGTCATTTCCATTTTATATTTTGTGCTTATACATCTGCAAAAGACCACATTCTCAAACAGAGGCTTTTTGGCAAAATAAATAAAAATAAAACATAAAACACCCTAGGGTGGCAGGGCAGGGTGGCAAAAACCATTAATTTATTAAAATAAACTTAATTGCTGCTTTGTTAGCTTTAACCTTCAGGATTTCTCAGCAACTCTAAACAATTATAAGCAAGAGCAAACTCGTGAAATAAGATTTTATGTTCACATCGTGCAAACTCCTAGGGCCTGATGTATAAACGTTGCGTACGCACAAAATGGACATAGAAATATGCGTACACATTTTTCCACGCACATATCGGGATTTATAAAAAATAAACTTGCCGTAAATAAGTGTGCACCGTACGGATGCTCTTGACCGTGCGTACGCACTCTTTTAGAAGAGTATGAGTTTTGGCGACACCAACTGTCCCAAATAGCAATAGCTATTTATACTTTGAATTTACTCATTTGTTTGAATGAATGGGCTATAAAAAGGTATGTGCGTATATAACTTATCATCATAATGGATGCTCTAGCGCTGTTAGAAGACCATGCTAATGACGCTCTACGGAGGGAGCGTGTTTTCAGAGAGCGTGAAGATTTCCTTGCTCATGATGATGATTGGCTCATGAGCCGATTTCCATTTCCAAGAGCCATCCTCTTGGAATTGTGTTCTGAATTACGGCCAGTATTGGAACGACCCTCGCGGAGAAACCATGCGCTGTGTGTTCCTGTGCAAGTATTGACCACATTAGGCCACTAGTGCTTTCCAGCGAGAGTTGGCAGAGCGATCGGGTACGTCGCAGTCATCCCTGAGGCGTATCATGCCATACGTATGGGACGCCATAGTGGGGATGGCCCACCGATACATCCGTTTTCCTTACGCGCAAGCTGAACAGCCCAACATCAAAATGCAATTTGCAGCAATCGCCGGTTTTCCCAATGTACTCTGTGCTGTTGACTGCACACATGTTGCAATAAAGGCACCATCTGAGAATGAATTCGCTTTTGTTAAACGAATTATTGGTGGTATTAATATGCAGGGAGATCATACATATTGAAAATGGGCGGTCTTAACCTCCAAATATGATTATTTCGGGAGGAGATTGGGGTAAGCCATACGCACGTGCACCTGCGCACAATATTCAGATCATTTTGATTTATAAAGCGAACCTTGCGCAGGTTCTGGCGTACGTACGGTTTTATAAATCTGAAAACTTTTGTGCGTACGCAAATTCTGCCTTATGTGCGTACGCACACTTTAATGATTACATCTACGCAAAGTTTTATACATGAGGCCCCAGGTAACTAAATGATATTTTATGTTAATATCATGCACATTTTTTCTAACACATTTAAAATGTATGCTAGCAAAATGATAATGTATGCTAACAATGCCAATTCATGCTAACAATGTGTTTTATGCTAACATAATGCAGAGTCATGCTAACAAAAAGATAATGTATGCTAAGCTCATTCCACTTCGGCAAGTTTTGCGTTTAACGTGCTAACTAAATGAAATCTTATGCTAATACCATGTAAATTTGGCGCTTATTTGGAATTAAGCGCAAAAAGGGCGCTGATGTCACGCACACACAGACATCACGCAGCAGACAGAGGGCGCTGATGTCACGCACGCACAGACATCACGCAGCAGACAGAGGGCGCTGATGTCACGCACACACAGACATCACGCTGCAGACAGAGGACGCTGATGTCACGCACACACAGACATCACGCAGCAGACAGAGGACGCTGATGTCACGCACGCACAGACATCACGCAGCAGACAGAGGGCGCTGATGTCACGCACACACAGACATCACGCTGCAGACAGAGGACGCTGATGTCACGCACACACAGACATCACGCAGCAGACAGAGGGCGCTGATGTCACGCACACACAGACATCACGCTGCAGACAGAGGACGCTGATGTCACGCACACACAGACATCACGCTGCAGACAGAGGACGCTGATGTCACGCACGCACAGACATCACGCAGCAGACAGAGGGCGCTGATGTCACGCACGCACAGACATCATGCAGCAGACAGAGGACGCTGATGTCACGCACGCACAGACATCACGCAGCAGACAGAGGGCGCTGATGTCACGCACGCACAGACATCACGCTGCAGACAGAGGACGCTGATGTCACGCACGCACAGACATCACGCAGCAGACAGAGGGCGCTGATGTCACGCACACACAGACATCACGCTGCAGACAGAGGACGCTGATGTCACGCACGCACAGACATCACGCAGCAGACAGAGGGCGCTGATGTCACGCACACACAGACATCACGCTGCAGACAGAGGACGCTGATGTCACGCACACACAGACATCACGCTGCAGACAGAGGGCGCTGATGTCACGCACACACAGACATCACGCTGCAGACAGAGGACGCTGATGTCACGCACGCACAGACCTCACGCAGCAGACAGAGGGCGCTGATGTCACGCACGCACAGACATCACGCAGCAGACAGAGGGCGCTGATGTCACGCACACACAGACATCACGCAGCAGACAGAGGGCGCTGATGTCACGCACGCACAGACATCACGCAGCAGACAGAGGGCGCTGATGTCACGCACGCACAGACATCACGCAGCAGACAGAGGGCGCTGATGTCACGCACGCACAGACCTCACGCAGCAGACAGAGGACGCTGATGTCACGCACGCACAGACCTCACGCAGCAGACAGAGGGCGCTGATGTCACGCACGCACAGACATCACGCAGCAGACAGAGGACGCTGATGTCACGCACACACAGACATCACGCAGCAGACAGAGGGCGCTGATGTCACGCACGCACAGACATCACGCAGCAGACAGAGGACGCTGATGTCACGCACACACAGACATCACGCAGCAGACAGAGGACGCTGATGTCACGCACGCACAGACATCATGCAGCAGACAGAGGACGCTGATGTCACGCACGCACAGACATCACGCAGCAGACAGAGGACGCTGATGTCACGCACACACAGACATCATGCAGCAGACAGAGGACGCTGATGTCACGCACGCACAGACATCACGCAGCAGACAGAGGGCGCTGCTGTCACGCACGCACAGACACCATGCTGCAGACAGAGGGCGCTGATGTCACGCACACACAGACATCATGCTGCAGACAGAGGGCGCTGACGTCACGCACGCACAGACATCATGCAGCAGACAGAGGGCGCTGATGTCACGCACACACAGACATCACGCTGCAGACAGAGGGCGCTGATGTCACGCACACACAGACATCACGCTGCAGACAGAGGGCGCTGATGTCACGCACGCACAGACATCACGCAGCAGACAGAGGGCGCTGATGTCACGCACGCACAGACATCACGCAGCAGACAGAGGGCGCTGATGTCACGCACACACAGACATCACGCTGCAGACAGAGGGCGCTGATGTCACGCACGCACAGACATCACGCAGCAGACAGAGGGCGCTGACGTCACGCACGCACAGACATCACGCAGCAGACAGAGGGCGCTGATGTCACGCACACACAGACATCACGCAGCAGACAGAGGGCGCTGATGTCACGCACACACAGACATCACGCTGCAGACAGAGGGCGCTGATGTCACGCACGCACAGACATCACGCAGCAGACAGAGGGCGCTGATGTCACGCACGCACAGACATCACGCTGCAGACAGAGGGCGCTGATGTCACGCACGCACAGACCTCACGCAGCAGACAGAGGGCGCTGATGTCACGCACACACAGACATCACACAGCAGACAGAGGGCGCTGATGTCACGCACGCACAGACCTCACGCAGCAGACAGAGGGCGCTGATGTCACGCACGCACAGACATCACGCAGCAGACAGAGGGCGCTGATGTCACGCACGCACAGACATCACGCAGCAGACAGAGGGCGCTGATGTCACGCACGCACAGACATCACGCAGCACAGAGGACGCTGATGTCACGCACGCACAGACATCACGCAGCAGACAGAGGGCGCTGATGTCACGCACGCACAGACATCACGCAGCAGACAGAGGGCGCTGATGTCACGCACGCACAGACATCACGCAGCAGACAGAGGGCGCTGATGTCACGCACGCACAGACATCACGCTGCAGACAGAGGACGCTGATGTCACGCACGCACAGACCTCACGCAGCAGACAGAGGGCGCTGATGTCACGCACACACAGACATCACGCTGCAGACAGAGGGCGCTGATGTCACGCACGCACAGACCTCACGCAGCAGACAGAGGGCGCTGATGTCACGCACGCACAGACATCATGCAGCACAGAGGACGCTGATGTCACGCACGCACAGACATCACGCAGCAGAGAGAGGGCGCTGATGTCACGCACACACAGACATCACGCAGCAGACAGAGGGCGCTGATGTCGCGCACGCGCAGACAGAGGGCGCTGATGTCACACACGCACAGACATCACGCAGCAGATAGAGGGCGCTGATGTCACACACGCACAGACATCACGGAGCAGACAGAGGGCGCTGATGTCACGCAACCAAACCATTACACAACAGCTCGAGGGACAACGGCACAAAGTAGACGTTTCCAAAGCTCTCCGATTCGAGCCGAACCGAACCATTACACGACAGCTCGAGGGACAACGGCACAAGTAGACGTTTCCAAAGTAGTTTGAACTCTGGTTTCAGACAAGCTAAGTCAGGAAGTGTGCTTGAGTCAAGTTCATCATAACCATTAGCATATTCCAGCAAAAAATGGAGTAACAAAATAGGAACGATGACAATTGCTAAAAAAATTTACTAGTTTCAGCCTTTGCGCAGGAGCTATCTATGATTGATGGATTTTACCATTAAATGTTTTGTTAAACATACGTAAAGAAAACAATTCCAGTGCACACTGTCTTTAAAAAATAAGATAGAACAGTTTTCTCTTTATATTAAATTAGTAAAGACAGTAAGAGAAAGAGTGAGGCTACTGTGAGCCACAAACAATACATTAGGGATTCTTTAGAGACCTGTTTTTGTTTTATAGCACATTACTGTCTCAATGGGAAAAAATAAACACACCTATTTAAAAAAAAACACACACATTTTAATCTTTATTTTCGCTCTGTGTCGTTAACTCAATAAAATCTTCTGTGATGTATGCTTTAAACTCAAATAAAAGCTGTTTTGCAACTGAGCCCACGCAGCTGTCTCCACTCTCTGACACCTTTAAGCTGAGTCTAAACTGGAGAACTTTGTGTAAGTGTAAAAGTTGGTTTCTCAGTTTGTCGTGTGAAACCACTAACTTCGGTGGAATGGAGCGAGATCACACTGTGGGTGAGATTAGACCGAAAATAGAACCTCGTGTGTTAGGAGTGATATATAAACTAGCCTCGAACCACTCGTGCAGCACTGAGAGACGAAGCCGGATCATCTCTGGAGGCAGCGGCTGCAGCTGCGTTCTCTTGAAACTACTTTTATTTTTTAAGACGTTGGTAACACTTTTGGCTCTCTCTGCATTTACAGGGTAAGTACGGGGTGATAACAGGGTACTCATTTTTACTCCGCCAAGTTCTCTGTAGGTAACCTCTTCAGACTTTCCTGTAATGTTTGTTCGATGTTTACTATATGCTCAACAACTAGTAGCACTCACTACATGTACAATCCTTACCTCAGCTCATGCTAAATCTTATTAGTTAGTGTTTATTTTACTTGTTTTGTACTTGTGTGGTTTTCACTGAAGTATTTCAATGTACTGAGGGCGCCACGGTGGTGCAGTGGGTAGCACGGTCATCTCACAGCAAGAAGGTTCGAGCCTCTGCTCAATTGGGTAAAACGATTGTTCGTAGTGTTTGAGTGTGCGTGGATGAGTTGGAGGTTCATTCCGCTGTAAAGAACACGAAGAAAGCTGACAAGAAAATGGATGGATGGACTTCAATGTATCACAAAACATTCTTTGTGTGTACACGCAGGTACTTGGCAGTAAAACTCGTTCTAATCTTCCTTCAAGAGGGTCTGGATCAACCCTGAATGTTTACGTTGCTGCGAGTTTTTCCCATCACCTTCCGGTTGAAAGCAGCACACTGGGACAACATAAGTCAACGATCAGATTCCTGAGAGGGGGCAGAAAGGTTAGACCTTTTAGGCCCCCCTTAGTCCCCTCCTGGGACTTTCCCATTGTCCTTTGAGGACTTCAAGGTCCTCTATTCGAGCAGCTTGACACAGTAGAGCTAAAATTTCTGTCAATTAAGACAACGCTCCTGGTCGCGTTAGCCTCGATTAAGAGGGTGGGGGATCTGCAGCCACTCTCTGTCGATGAGACCTGCTTAATGTTCGGACCTGGTGATACTCATATTACTCTTAAGCCCAGGCCTGGATGTGTGCCGGCACAGCGTCTGATGCCCCTGGAGTTGAGAGCCCACTCTATTAGAGGTGTCGCGGCCTCCTGGGCACTGTCAAGAGGTACTCCGCTGGCAGAGATCTGCAAGGTTGCGGGTTGATCGACCCCCAACACCTTCGCCAGGTCTCTTCAACCAGCTGAATCTCTTATGAACCCGGGCACGAGAGGGCCAAGCAGGTTCCCAAAGGGCTAACTCTCAAACTATTGCTCTAGCTAGTTCTATCTATGCCCTCTTCCACTGAAAGACCTTTCCCTAGTGGTTCAAGGCGCATTTTCTGTGGGTCCATATATGAAACCTTGCGTGTATCAATCTGCCGGAAGTCCAGCCTTCGAGGTGGCGAGTACGGCCTCCGCGCGTCTCCCTTCAACTCAGGATTAATGCTCCGTCTTCTGGTATGAGAGAATTAGTCCCCGATTGCCCATTAAAAATCTAAAAGTCTATACTTAAGACCAGTGCAAAGGAGGGCCTGCTCGACTACTCATGTGGTCGGCTTGCATGGCCGTTGGCCAATGCGGAAGGACCTAGGTAGTGGCGTTTTGCAGGGTGTTCCCATAGTCATCACCGACATAAGTTGTAGTGACCGATGGATGGTGAACGTAACGGTTACTTTTGTAACCCTGGTTCCCCGAATAGGGAACAGAGACTTAGGTCCCCCAGCCACAACCGTAAGGTCACGAGTAAGTCTGGTTGCGTAGGGGGTAAGTACGGCTCCAGCTTCACAACAGGAAGAGCATCACGCTTGCGTCCGCTTTAAGCAGGAACACGTCATCACGTGACCATCAGCGCGTTCGCTGATTGTGATTTTGAAATAGTATGGAGAGAGTACAGTCATAGTCATCACTAACATAAGTCTCCATTCCCTTTTCAGGGAACGGGGGATACGAACGTAACCATTACATTTTTTTAAATCACACATACAAGTGAACCCCAGTCTTTTCTTGGACCTCTCCAGGTCAGAGGTCTTTGCGTTGTGGCTCTCAAAAAACTGGACATCTGAACATCTGTCTCATCTTGGAGGAAGATAACTGGGCCGGAGTCCTCCGATTACAGGCCCCGTACCCCCTCCGATGCCGGCCCTGGCTGCCCTCAGGAGGGGGAAGATGTTCCTCCCGGCCTTCTCAGCGGTTTGAATCACTTCTCCGGCATATTTCTCAAACTGCTTTTCCTCCTCGAAGATGAGCGCAGCGTTCTTCTTCCCAAAGTCCTGCTTCGTTTTCTTTTCGCGTTGATTCCTCAAGCGTTTCTCAGCCTGGAGGAGATAAAAGTTATTATTCAGAGAGAACTCACACAATAAAAGTACCATTACATACCAGAACATAACAAAACATACCATTTCTTGAACATAGATGTCCTGCAGCGCTTTTCCCTTTTCTCTTGCTTTCTGAGCTTTGAGTTGTTGTTTCTCCAAGAAAGTTTGATCTGCTTTCTTATTGGCGATCAGCGACTCCAGAGCTTCCTCTTTCTCTTTCTCTGCCTTTCGGGCGAGGTCTTTTTTCTAAGATTAGGAGAAGAAACCACGACAGGTTTTAACTTGCTGGCTATCAAGTTTTTTTTCATTAAAATGTTTGAAAACTTTGATATAAAACACCATAAAGCATCAATTATTTACCCTTCTCTCTCAATCATGCACTTTTTTTTATATCATCTGTAATTATTTAAGAACTCTACAGCTGTGATCACATCCACCGCCTAAACTGAGCATAAGCGTAATATAACGTGCTTTTAGCCATTTACTCACTCACTTTAATAAAGTAACGCTTTTATTAGCGTTACTCACATCTGCTCATAATAGGAATGGATTAGAAAGCATGTGATTTAGGATCAGGTTCTCTACCTTCGCTTCTCTGTGAGCAGTGATGGAGGGCAGCGAGACTTTGTGTTTTTCTTCCTTCTCACGCCGCTCTCGGATCTGTCTAGCCTCGTGCTTGTGTTCAGCCAGAGCTTTCCTGAGGAACTCCTCTTCGTTGAGAAGTTCCTGCTGCTTCAGCGCTGCTAACTTCTGGGCCATTTTCTCTCTGTGTCTCTGCTTCTCTCTGAGGCAAAACACAAGCAAACAGTTCACTTCAATCGGGTCCTTTTAGTTACATTTGATGAATTCATTCAAGAACGTCAGTTTCCTTTCTGGTGAGTTAAAAAAATATTAAACTAGTGTGTTGAACCGGTACGACCCCTGGTGGCCAGTTCATGGCTGCCCTCAGGCCCCGTTTATGCTACCATCGTTTCCACAATACCTGAAAATGTCCTCTCGCTTTTCTTTTTTCATTTTCATCATCTCTTCCTCATGGCTTGAGAACTGCTGGCGCTTCACCTCCTCTTCCTCCTGCCTTTGGGCTTCCGCCGCTTTCATCATGTTCAGTTGGGTCATGTGCTCCTAAAAAAAAGCAGAGAACAGTTAAATGTTGTTCATCAGTATCTTCATTTGATGTGAGTGGGACTCACAAAGTGAGCTTTCATCAGGCTTCTCTTCTCCTCCTGATGCTTGCGCTCCTTCAGGGACTGTTCCCTGAGATGAAGATGTTTGAGACGCTGGTTTTCTTCAGCCTCCTGTTCCTCCTCCTGCTTCTCCTGCTTCTTCTGCAGATCCCGATCCATGATCCTGCACCAACACAATGATTTTCACACATCTTCAGCCAAATCATTTGTGCCTTTGCTGCACAGTTGTGGAACTCGCTGCCACTGAACCTTAGCGCAGTGACGATAACTGAGTATGGATCTTTTAAATCAGAATTAAAGACACATCTTTTTAACTTCTAGCATTCCTAAATGCCTGAGGATGGGGATGAGGAATTAGCACTTCTATGATTCTTCTGGTCAGGAGTATGTTTGTGAATGTTCTGGTTTCTCTTTGTGAGTTTAACTTGTAAACAGTGCTCATAAATCACTGCTGTCCTCATAAACAATGATTTGGTCTGGACCCTGTAAGGCTGTTAAATGTTACACATTCAATATTTCTGTATTTGGAAAGCATCTTCCATGTTTTCAAAGATTGTAAACCTTTTTCAATGCAAATAAAAATGTTGTGACGTTGGTGTTGATTGGATGTTGTGAAAGGAGAGTCCCCGCAAAGCATTAAAACTCTTTTTGTCCTCCTAAAGCATGTTTGCCAGTATGCGCGTGTGTGTTATGATTTGTTTTCTTCAACGCTCTGGTCAACATTATCAAAAATACTCTTTTGATTTGATGTGATGATGTTTTAGTTAACACTTCAAAAGGCTCTTCAGACTACTTTGATGAAAGCACATTAACAGCTTCTTACTGTTGTTTCCAGAAGTCCTCGATGGCCTTCAGCTCTCGTTTCATCAGCAAATTCTTCAATTTGTCCTCCTCAAGAGCTTTCTCTTCTCTGGAAGCAATCTCTGCCAGGTCCTCCCGCTCCATTTCTTCGGTGGCATTCTGCTTCAAGTGCTTCAGGTCGATCTGAGCCTCCCTTTCCTTCAGAACCTCCACCAGCATCAGAGCGCTCTACTCAAAGACAAAAGAATGAGTGACTGTCGAAGCAGAGTATGTTTTGTGATCAACTATTGTGAGTTCCTCACATGGAAGCCTTTAACTCGGTCGGTCTGGTAGTACTGCTGTGCGCTTGCTTTCTCGAGGGCTTCTTTCCACATTTGTTCCTGGTATTTTGCTTCCTCTAAATCAATCTGCTTCTGCTTCTCTTCTTGAAGCGCCGCGCGGACTTTCTTCGCCTCCAGCTTTTTCTGTCTCTGTCCCTGTAAAGAGAACACGTTTTAAGACATCGACTTTGTGTTTTAATCTTAGAAAACGATGAAAACTACTTTCATTAAACATCATTTCTTAGTTAGCAATCTAAATACGTAAAAAAAAAAAAAGACAAAATATTTTTCTTTGTATTATTTGACAATGAATACTGCATTATTTTAACACTCGTTTTTTATTTGTTTGCTAATTGGGTATTTTGCAAATGAAAACATATTTGGTCGGTTATAACACAAGACATTAGTTCTCTGACTGTTTAGAGGACGGTTATTAACAATAATCCGTCTCCAGTTAAAACATGATGCTCACCGCAATGGTGTTGGACCATTTCTTGACGAGCTCTTTAGAGCGCATGTGCAGCGCCTCCCTCTGTTCAGCCGCTGCTACTGCACTCCGGTGCTGATGGTTGAGTCCGTTCGCTCGGTCCTGCAGCCGCTGCCACTCTGATTTGGACAAAACCAGCGCTTGACGAAGATCATTCTCCTTTCTCTGCATCTCCGAGCTCAAAGCTGTAAGAAAAGCAACATCAAAATATAATCGACTGTAAATGAATCCGCTGAAGTCCACATGATGGCAGCGTTCCACTCTCGCCTCGTTCACTGCAGCCTTTCCTCCGTCCGTACTGAACAACACGCGATACTGCGGCTGCTGACATTTCATTTCACATTAGTTCTCCTAATCTTAATCTCACTCAATTACTTTGTGAGTGTCTGAATGTTTATTTCTTCCAAAACTTGTCTGAGGCGAGATTTTTGTTTCTGTGAAACTTTTGTGGAACTGTTGCCAAGCGACAGTGATAGAAATATTACGTCACGCAAACCCTTAAAAAATTGATGCCACACATTAAATAGATTTTTACAGTTATTTTCAGCTGCAACGTATAATTGGCTACTATTGTAGCAAGGTGGGCGTGGTTAAGGTCTGACGCTGAACCAATCGCCAGCGAGCAGATGAGTTTAAGACGAGCAGAATCCATGGCCAGACAGCGTCCTTCAGCCGGGAAAAGCTGATTGGCTCGGCTCGGAAATAACCGCGCTGCTATACACATGCATGGCCAGTAAATAAGGATGGAGTCCTGATGGGAGACCGTATGATTAGGATGAGTGTGTGCGCATATCTGATCAAAGGTGTGTGCCATGTCGGATTGTATAGTTTTTTTTTTAAGGTATTATATTGAGATCTCACTCTGCGTGTCTGTATAAAGGTCATAAGATTCACAATGTGTACAAATTACATTGCATGATTTGAATCATTATTTTCTCTATTATTTGAACGGCGGATATTTATGGTTTTGTTTGTTTAGAGGTGGTTGGAGACTGCTTGTCGCTGTTCTCGTTCCCTTTTTAATGGTCTAATTAATTTCTGGTGACTGCTCCCTGTGTTAGGTTTGTGTAAAGATTGAACAACAAAACATGTGTTGTAATTGCTTTGTTAAAATTTGTTTGTTTTTTACTGAAAAATGTCTCGAAATAAATCAGTGTGGTATATGATATCGTATTGGAAATGTGTTATGGTAGGCTACAAATTTAGATAATATAAATTTCAAAAATATATATTTGAATAGTTTTACATTTTATTTGTGTTGCTATTTGTCTATTTAAATCTACGTGTAAATAGACACAACCGGACACGAAAAATATCAGCCACTGAATATATTGCATCATGGGAAGTGGAGTTTTAGGAGGCGCGGAGCTCGACAGACTCCTTTCACAGAAAGTTCCTCTGATATTGAGCTCCACAGGTCGAGTCGCGTGTAGTTGAACTGTGTTAGAGAGAGAGAGAGAGAAATATCTCTCATATCTCAGTGAAACGTGTTTTAATCAGCGAGAGCGTGGACTCGTGCTGCAGAAGCTGCTCCAGAGATTCTACTCGAACTTTTGGGTTCATAAATAAACAACACGATTCAAATGTACAAAATCCAGTTCGTGTATTCTGAACAGCGTTCGTGCATTTCCACGCGAAAGCAGAAAGGTTCCCCTCAATCCGCACACGCGTGCATTTCACCTGAGTTTATGTGAGAACAAGCTCACAGATTTAACGCTGTTCCGTTTTACAAACATTTACGAAATATTCGTGAGAAATATTGACGCATCGCTGATGGTGGATTTGAAGCTCACTTACGAAGACGCTCCGCTCGGAGTTTGTGCTCGCTCCTCCTGACACTCATCTTGACGTTTTGGGTTCGAATCCGTGACTTCAGAGCTGCTCCTGTTCTCCAGCAGTTAGAGCTAGCGATGGCTGCCGCTTCGACGCTGTTTCGAGACTCGAATCTCAGACGATTTGAATTCTAGATTTGAAGCTAGTTCGAAATCGTCGAGTCACGTGATTGTGACGCAAAGGAGATTCAAACTGCTCGAAAGACTTGAGTCACGTGACCCGGCGCGCCTCCTGAAACCGCTTCTGATTGGTCAGAAACACGAGATCCGAGCTTGAACTTGTTTTATTCAGTTAATTGTCTGAACCAAGCTTACCCAAAGCTGTCAAAACTTTCCACTAATGAAGACAAAGCGTCATTAGCCCTTACAATTGCTTTTTTTTTTAATAAATCGTTATATTTAGAGAATAAAATATGTTTACATGTATGTACGTGTCACTGCTTTATCTGCTTATTAGACTGACAATCAACATCTGATGAAGAGTTTCATTCCTATTCACTTTATAAAGTTATACTTTCTGTCCCTAAAACAGAAGAAATAATATTTTTAGTATAATATACAAGTACAGTGTGTCTTTCAAATACTGTTTGTTTTTAAGTAAAGTTAATGTGTTTATGTTTTATGACAATTATGACTATTCACAAAGAGTAGTTATGTTTTCATAAATTCTGTTTGCTGAAGTAAAAAAAAACCTGGTGTCGACAATAAAAAACATCACACAGCGGTAAAACAAATCTGTATTTTTATTTTCACATAGACACAACATTGTGGATGGAGATGTTTCATCCAAGATTGTAGAGAAACGTTCTGAAGAACTTTCAGTGTTGTTTCCTATAATGACCGCTAGATGACGCTAGGTGTCGGGTTGTTTCGAAGCCTTGAACCAATTCGATTCTTTTGATTCCTCAGCTTCCGAGTTTCACGAAGCTTCGGTTCTCCCATCACTAGTTAGAGCGCTGAAATAAAACATGTATGGACAATTAAGATAAATATAAAAACATTAAAGTTTAGTCTGAATAAACATGTTAATTGGTTGGTTTGTTATATTATTAGCAAATTTAGGATTTGTAAAAAAAAAAGCTTCTTTAAAAGTTAATATTTTGATGGCGACATATTAATGCTTTATTATAAAACATCTGTTTGTTTTGCGTTTACAATTAGTTTTAATTATCATCAAACTTCTTATACCGTGGATGTTTTTGGATTTGCATTGGTAATTATATTGTATTGTGGCCTAGAAAACAACGTATTTATACATTTGGAATTATATATATTTTTTGAAGTACTTCTCAAAGTTTATGTTATCGTTTGCATGCACAAGAATTTAAAAACGTGTGTAAGAATAAATGAAATACTGTGGGTTTTTTTTAATGCTTTTTGATTTTTTGTTCCTTTTTATTTAAATGTGTTTGGTCACAAATGGAAGTGGTTCTTTATCCCTGAGATTAGACGTTTGTTTTTGGTCTCTATCAAAAACTGTATTTGTGCTAGCTTACACTATTTGTGTCCTGGTGCGCATAATAGTGTACAATCTGATCTTTACGAGGATATCTCATGTGTTTGTGTGCGACCAAACTGCTCTAAATAAGCAGGAAATGACAAAAAAAAGTTGCATCGTAAGATATTTTTCCTTTGATTCTAAAGAAGATTTAGACAGTCCTACCTTCCTCTAAACTCAAAAATGTTAAATGTTCATATTTTTAAATGTCTATTGAATGTATTAAAAGTAGATGTAAGTGCTGTATGGTTTATTTACATCGTTTTTGTACAATCTACATCTAACAAGACTGATTAAAAATGAATGGAAAACTTGTCTTTATAAATATAGAGTTCACCATGTTTAGATTTTTCTACAAGTGACTGTATAGCTACTGACCTGAGAACAGCTGCGCCCTAGTCAAATGTCTGTCAGTGTTTGCATCTATTGTGGACTAATTTGGGGATAAGATTCGTAAGATTTATGATGGTTTTGTGGTTCGGTCAGCAACCAAAGTCACCGCTGATGTCATCAATGCTGGAAGTAAGTTGAAGATGGTTGGTGGAGCAGGAACCGGAGTTGACAACGTGGATGTGGAAGCTGCTACTAAGAGAGGATTCATTGTGATGAAGAAATGAAACCAAACCAACTTTATTTATAAAGCACTTCAAAAAACAACTATAGCTGACACCAAAGTCCTGCACATCTCTAAATACTAAAAGCATAAAAAGATATAAAACATTCAACACAATAATACAGTATAAAACACAGGATTAGTAAAAGAAGCTAATTCCTGCTTGGATTAAAAGCCACAGAATAAAAGTGGGTTTTAAAAGTGTGCAGTGAGGGGGCAGCTCTAACGCTCAGAGGGAGGCTGCTAAACCGCTGAGGAGCAGCGACAGAGAAGGCCATGTCCCCCCTGAGCTTCCTCCTGGACCTCGGTACCTGCAGGAGCAGCAGGTCAGCTGACCTGACGGACCGAGACGGGGGAATAGGTGTGAAGACGCTCAGAGAGGTACGGAGGGAGGGGCAGGACCATTTAGACATTGTCGGACTTTAAGGCGTCCAATGCATGTTCAAAATGACCAAGAGACAGATTGCCAGCTGATCGAGTTTTAATGAAGACTTCAGCAGAGAGAAATCAACAGCAGTTTCAGCGCGCTGGAGAAGACCTATTATCTTCTGGTTCTCTTCTGAAAAGCCCTAGCTTTTTATCTGCTCACAAGCCGTTTCTGGCGAAACGAAACCACGTTTTTGACTCCCTTTTTTGGAGTGGGATGCTCCGCTTCTCGCCTGGTACAGGATGGTTCCTCCTGTGCTCCTCTTCTTATCTGCTCAAAAACAGGATGTGCCATGGCCTTCAGACACACAAAAGGCACACAAACCTTCATGAATCTCTCCTTATTTAACTCTTCAGTTTTTCTTAATCAGAATTTAGAAAGTAGAAAGTTGGTTAATAAAATAAGTACTTTTAAATATATAAAAGGTAAAATATAAATCCCACAACATTTAAAAACACACAAAAGAATTTAAAAATGAACGCCATAAAACACAGGCAGCCAGTGGAAGGATGTGAGGACCGGGGTGATGTGCTCTCTTTTACGGGAACCAGTTAAAAATCGAGCAGCAGTGTTCTGAACCAGTTGCAGACGAGAGTGAATAAAGTCCATTACAGTAGTCCAGACGGCACAAGAAGAACGTATGTATCAAAGTTTCTAAATGCTGCCCGGAAAGAAACGATTTCACCTTAGCCAGTCGTCTTAAATGGTAGAAACAGGACTTCACTACAGATCTGATCTGTCCCTCCCAGTTAATATCACTGTCAATCTTAAAACCAAGGTTGGTAATAGTGGGTTTAAAATGTCTTGCCAGCGGACCCAGGTCAGCAGAAGAGGGCTCACAAGGGCCAATTGGTCCAAACACTATTACTTCTGTTTTCTTTTCATTAAAATGTAAAAAGTAAAAAGGCCAGCCAAGCTTTCATGTCCTTCAAACAGTCCAGGAGTGCCTTAGCTGAGAAGCCATCATTCTTTTTTAAAGGTAGGTAAATCAGAATCAATCAGCCGTGAGTGTGTGTGCGTGTGTGCGCGCAAGGAATTTTCTTTGGTACAATGGAAATCATTGCTGCTAAATTTTATACCTGCTGTCGATGTTTGACTGTTTAGTAGATTAGCCATTATTTCAAATTTTGATTTGTTTCTATTCATTTGTGATAGTAGTTGGTGCTTGCAGTTTTTAATGCTAGTCTATATTTAGACATGCTCTCTTTCCAGGCAATTTTGAATACTTCCAATTGAGTTTTTTTCCATTTGCGCGCAGCTTCTGGTTTGTCTTTTTAGCACCTTTGTATTATCATCAGACCATGGAGTGGCCTGTCTATCTCTGACATGTTTTCATTTAAGCGGGGCTACAGTGTCTGGGGTGCTAGCGAGAATATTATTCATACTGTAGGTGATTTTTTTCCAAGTTTTCCCAGCGATGGGTTTCGGCTGGAAGGGCATCCGCCGCATAAAACATATGCCAGAGAGTTGGCGGTTCATTCCGCTGTGGCGACCCCGAAAGGGAAGAAAGCCGACATGAAGATGAATGAATGAATGAATTTTCATCTGCAGGTACTCTAGAAAGGTGATTAATATCTGGTAGGTTTCTTATGAATGCTTCTTTAGTATTCTGGTTTATAATTCTCCCTAGTTGGTAGCGTCAAATGCTATTAATAATGCTTACAGTATGCATGGCACAAGATATAAGATAGTAGTTTGAGATGTCCTCACTTTGACGTGATAGTTATCCTGACTATATTTAGTTCTATTTTTGTCCCGTACTCTCCTGTTCATCAAAACCAGCGGTTGGTGACTTGGGGGAATCAATATCATTTTTAACTTTATTTTTCTTTTACTGATAGCAGTAGACGAACTTGAGAAGCTCAAAAGCATTTAGAAGAAACATTTATTCAAATAACTTTTATTGTTTTAAGATTATTAAACAATGCTAGCAGAGTTTTAGTTGAGTACATTTTTTTTTGTTAATAAAACTTATTTTTCTAGCACTCCAAGTGGAAACACACTCAGTGCTGCAGAACTCACCTGTGCCCTCATTATGAGCTTGTCAAGGTACGATTTTTCATAAAGTTATTTTCTCTTGTCTTAAAATATTTATATGTTTTGACTTTTTGAGTTCTGAATGTTCATATTCTGTGTTTTTTCTACTATTGTTCACATTTAATCGTACTGTGTCAAGACTAATATTGTATGTGTTTTGTATTTTAACATTTTATTGTTTTGTTGAAGAAGGTAGATAAGATTTTTTTCTAATCTTAACTCGGAACGATGTTCTTGTGTGTTGTGTTCAGTGCCTCATCAATATCAGTCCACAGAAACTTTGAGAATCAAATCTTTATTGTTACACTCAAAGAGCAAGATATGTTCCCCATCAATCAGTCATCACGACTTATGCCGGTGACGGCTACAAGAAGGTCCGTTAGGAGCTCTACTCTCTCCATACTATTTCAAAATTCCAATCGGTGCTTACGGGAGAAATCAAGCCGCCGCGTAGGAAGAGACATGACAGCTCCCCTTTTAAGTTGGCGCCCCCACCGCCTGCTCGACGCCAGAGAAAACCTCCTCAGTTCTCTCCCGATCATCAGCACCCACATCGGCTTGTCTCTGTCACCTTGCACCATCACAAAGGAGTACCGTTAAAATGGGAAGGGGTTTAAATCCTGGCTTACTTTGACAACTGGCTGATACTGGCTCAGACGAAGTCCCAGTTGGTTCGACACAGAGACAGGGTCTTATGCCACCTCAGCCGTCTGGGGCTTCGGATCAAGTCAGAAAAGGCCCGTCTAACCCCTGGCCAGAGCATATCTTTTCTGGGTATGGAGCTAAACTCGTTGAACATGCAAGCACGCATCTCGCTAGAGCACACCCTGAGCCTGCTGAAGGCATCATCCAGAGTCTGCACAAGATTAGTCGTCCCTCTGAAGAACTTCCAGAGGCTCCTGGAAACCATATGGCTTCCGCGGCAGCGGTTATTTTGCTCGGCTTATTACATATGAGACCACTCCAGCTTTCGCTCAAGTTCCAAGTTCCGTCGTGAGCATGGCGTCCAGGGCGACTGAAGGTGAACATGACACCTTGTTTCCGTCTCCACCTGCGACTTTGGAAAAATGTTCGGTTTCTTTGTGCCAGTGTCCCCCTGGGAGGACCTGCCAGCCTGGTGGTCTCACTCGACCTGCCAGTAACTACCGAGGGTTCAAAGAGCTGGTGGGGTGCTGTATGCAGGAAGCACAAAATCTCAGGGTTTCAGACTGAGAAACACTCTTCCTGGAGCATAAAACGCCTAGAGCTATGTCCAGTGTTCCTAGCAGTAAAACACTTCAGGAGAATGTTGCAACGGTGGTGTAAATCAATCGACATGAAGGGATGCGCTCACACCGTTTGTCGGCTCTCTCCCACAGACTGCTCTTCTAGAGTCAGCATTGGGGTCTGTCCCTAGTTGCAGTCCATATCCCCGGCAGGTTGAATCAGACAGCGGATGCACTGTCTCAGTGGAAACCCCGGTCAGGAGAATGGCGACTCCATCCCAGTCCAGCAGATCTGGGAACGCACCTTATTGGTGGCACCTTATTGGTCCAATCAACCTTGATTTGTAGAACTCTGCTCCCTCGTGACAGTCCCTCCCTGGCCAGTTCCCCTGCGGTCAGACCTTCTGACCCAGGGATGTGGGTACAAGCACCCGCGCCCAGACCTCTGGAATCTGGCACATCAAGCCGTGGATGACCCCCCGTAATGCCACACTCTGTGGTTCAAACAGTGTGTCTTGCCAGAGCTCAAATTACTAGGGCCTGTTATGCAAGTAAGTGGTGTCGGTTTGTTGACTGGTGTCACTCTCACCAAGTAGAACCGAGCAGCTGCCCCATTGAACTCATGCTAATCTTCCTGCAAGAGGGTCTGGATCAACCCTGAATGTTTACGTTCCTGCGAGTTTTTCCCATCACCTTCCGGTTGAAAGCAGCACACTGGGACAACATAAGTCAACTTTCAGATTCCTGAGAGGGGCCGGAAAGGTTAGACCTTTTAGGCCCCCCTTAGTCCCCTCCTGGCACTTTCCCATTGTCCTTTGAGGACTTCAAGGTCCTCCATTGAACCTCTCCAGGTCAGAGGTCTTTGCGTTGTGGCTCTCAAAAAACTGGACATCTGAACATCTGTCTCATCTTGGAGGAAGATAACTGGGCCGGAGTCCTCCGATTACAGGCCCCGTACCCCCTCCGATGCCGGCCCTGGCTGCCCTCAGGAGGGGGAAGATGTTCCTCCCGGCCTTCTCAGCGGTTTGAATCGCTTCTCCGGCATATTTCTGAAACTGCTTTTCCTCCTCGAAGATGAGTGCAGCGTTCTTCTTCCCAAAGTCCTGCTTCGTTTTCTTTTCGCGTTGATTCCTCAAGCGTTTCTCAGCCTGGAGGAGATAAAAGTTATTATTCAGAGAGAACTCACACAATAAAAGTACCATTACATACCAGAACATAACAAAACATACCATTTCTTGAACATAGATGTCCTGCAGCGCTTTTCCCATTTCTCTGGCTTTCTGAGCTTTGAGTTGTTGTTTCTCCAAGAAAGTTTGATCTGCTTTCTTATTGGCGATCAGCGACTCCAGAGCTTCCTCTTTCTCTTTCTCTGCCTTTCGGGCGAGGTCTTTTTTCTAAGATTAGGAGAAGAAAACACGACAGGTTTTAACTTGCTGGCTATCAAGTTTTTTTTCATTAAAATGTTTGAAAACTTTGATATAAAACACCATAAAGCATCAATTATTTACCCTTCTCTCTCAATCATGCACTTTTTTTATATCATCTGTAATTATTTAAGAACTCTACAGCTGTGATCACATCCACCGCCTAAACTGAGCATAAGCGTAATATAACGTGCTTTTAGCCATTTACTCACTCACTTTAATAAAGTAACGCTTTTATTAGCGTTACTCACATCTGCTCATAATAGGAATGGATTAGAAAGCATGTGATTTAGGATCAGGTTCTCTACCTTCGCTTCTCTGTGAGCAGTGATGGAGGGCAGCGAGACTTTGTGTTTTTCTTCCTTCTCACGCCGCTCTCGGATCTGTCTAGCCTCGTGCTTGTGTTCAGCCAGAGCTTTCCTGAGGAACTCCTCTTCGTTGAGAAGTTCCTGCTGCTTCAGCGCTGCTAACTTCTGGGCCATTTTCTCTCTGTGTCTCTGCTTCTCTCTGAGGCAAAACACAAGCAAACAGTTCACTTCAATCAGGTCCTTTTAGTTACATTTGATGAATTCATTCAAGAACGTCAGTTTCCTTTCTGGTGAGTTAAAAAAATATTAAACTAGTGTGTTGAACCGGTACGCCCCCTGGTGGCCAGTTCATGGCTGCCCTCAGGCCCCGTTTATGCTACCATCGTTTCCACAATACCTGAAAATATCCTCTCGCTTTTCTTTTTTCATTTTCATCATCTCTTCCTCATGGCTTGAGAACTGCTGGCGCTTCACCTCCTCTTCCTCCTGCCTTTGGGCTTCCGCCGCTTTCATCATGTTCAGTTGGGTCATGTGCTCCTAAAAAAAAGCAGAGAACAGTTAAATGTTGTTCATCAGTATCTTCATTTGATGTGAGTGGGACTCACAAAGTGAGCTTTCATCAGGCTTCTCTTCTCCTCCTGATGCTTGCGCTCCTTCAGGGACTGTTCCCTGAGATGAAGATGTTTGAGACGCTGGTTTTTCTTCAGCCTCCTGTTCCTCCTCCTGCTTCTCCTGCTTCTTCTGCAGATCCCGATCCATGATCCTGCACCAACACAATGATTTTCACACATCTTCAGCCAAATCATTTGTGCCTTTGCTGCACAGTTGTGGAACTCGCTGCCACTGAACCTTAGCGCAGTGACGATAACTGAGTATGGATCTTTTAAATCAGAATTAAAGACACATCTTTTTAACTTCTAGCATTCCTAAATGCCTGAGGATGGGGATGAGGAATTAGCACTTCTATGATTCTTCTGGTCAGGAGTATGTTTGTGAATGTTCTGGTTTCTCTTTGTGAGTTTAACTTGTAAACAGTGCTCATAAATCACTGCTGTCCTCATAAACAATGATTTGGTCTGGACCCTGTAAGGCTGTTAAATGTTACACATTCAATATTTCTGTATTTGGAAAGCATCTTCCATGTTTTCAAAGATTGTAAACCTTTTTCAATGCAAATAAAAATGTTGTGACGTTGGTGTTGATTGGATGTTGTGAAAGGAGAGTCCCCGCAAAGCATTAAAACTCTTTTTGTCCTCCTAAAGCATGTTTGCCAGTATGCGCGTGTGTGTTATGATTTGTTTTCTTCAACGCTCTGGTCAACATTATCAAAAATACTCTTTTGATTTGATGTGATGATGTTTTAGTTAACACTTCAAAAGGCTCTTCAGACTACTTTGATGAAAGCACATTAACAGCTTCTTACTGTTGTTTCCAGAAGTCCTCGATGGCCTTCAGCTCTCGTTTCATCAGCAAATTCTTCAATTTGTCCTCCTCAAGAGCTTTCTCTTCTCTGGAAGCAATCTCTGCCAGGTCCTCCCGCTCCATTTCTTCGGTGGCATTCTGCTTCAAGTGCTTCAGCTCGATCTGAGCCTCCCTTTCCTTCAGAACCTCCACCAGCATCAGAGCGCTCTACTCAAAGACAAAAGAATGAGTGACTGTCGAAGCAGAGTATGTTTTGTGATCAACTATTGTGAGTTCCTCACATGGAAGCCTTTAACTCGGTCGGTCTGGTAGTACTGCTGTGCGCTTGCTTTCTCGAGGGCTTCTTTCCACATTTGTTCCTGGTATTTTGCTTCCTCTAAATCAATCTGCTTCTGCTTCTCTTCTTGAAGCGCCGCGCGGACTTTCTTCGCCTCCAGCTTTTTCTGTCTCTGTCCCTGTAAAGAGAACACGTTTTAAGACATCGACTTTGAGTTTTAATCTTAGTAAACGATGAAAACTACTTTCATTAAACATCAGTTTTTAGTTAGCAATCTAAATACGTAAAAAAAAAAGACAAAATATTTTTCTTTGTATTATTTGACAATGAATACTGCATTATTTTTGTGTTTGCTTATTGTTTTTTTTTTTGCAAATGAAAACATATTTGGTCGGTTATAACACAAGACATTAGTTCTCTGACTGTTTAGAGGACGGTTATTAACAATAATCCTTCTCCAGTTAAAACATGATGCTCACCGCAATGGTGTTGGACCATTTCTTGACGAGCTCTTTAGAGCGCATGTGCAGCGCCTCCCTCTGTTCAGCCGCTGCTACTGCACTCCGGTGCTGATGGTTGAGTCCGTTCGCTCGGTCCTGCAGCCGCTGCCACTCTGATTTGGACAAAACCAGCGCTTGACGAAGATCATTCTCCTTTCTCTGCATCTCCGAGCTCAAAGCTGTAAGAAAAGCAACATCAAAATATAATCGACTGTAAATGAATCCGCTGAAGTCCACATGATGGCAGCGTTCCACTCTCGCCTCGTTCACTGCAGCCTTTCCTCCGTCCGTACTGAACAACACGCGATACTGCGGCTGCTGACATTTCATTTCACATTAGTTCTCCTAATCTTAATCTCACTCAATTACTTTGTGAGTGTCTGAATGTTTATTTCTTCCAAAACTTGTCTGAGGCGAGATTTTTGTTTCTGTGAAACTTTTGTGGAACTGTTGCCAAGCGACAGTGATAGAAATATTACGTCACGCAAACCCTTAAAAAATTGATGCCACACATTAAATAGATTTTTACAGTTATTTTCAGCTGCAACGTATAATTGGCTACTATTGTAGCAAGGTGGGCGTGGTTAAGGTCTGACGCTGAACCAATCGCCAGCGAGCAGATGAGTTTAAGACGAGCAGAATCCATGGCCAGACAGCGTCCTTCAGCCGGGAAAAGCTGATTGGCTCGGCTCGGAAATAACCGCGCTGCTATACACATGCATGGCCAGTAAATAAGGATGGAGTCCTGATGGGAGACCGTATGATTAGGATGAGTGTGTGCGCATATCTGATCAAAGGTGTGTGCCATGTCGGATTGTATAGTTTTTTTTTAAGGTATTATATTGAGATCTCACTCTGCGTGTCTGTATAAAGGTCATAAGATTCACAATGTGTACAAATCACATTGCATGATTTGAATCATTATTTTCTCTATTATTTGAACGGCGGATATTTATGGTTTTGTTTGTTTAGAGGTGGTTGGAGACTGCTTGTCGCTGTTCTCGTTCCCTTTTTAATGGTCTAATTAATTTCTGGTGACTGCTCCCTGTGTTAGGTTTGTGTAAAGATTGAACAACAAAACATGTGTTGTAATTGCTTTGTTAAAATTTGTTTGTTTTTTACTGAAAAATGTCTCGAAATAAATAAGTGTGGTATATGATATCGTATTGGAAATGTGTTATGGTAGGCTACAAATTTAGATAATATAAATTTCAAAAATATATATTTGAATAGTTTTACATTTTATTTGTGTTGCTATTTGTCTATTTAAATCTACGTGTAAATAGACACAACCGGACACGAAAAATATCAGCCACTGAATATATTGCATCATGGGAAGTGGAGTTTTAGGAGGCGCGGAGCTCGACAGACTCCTTTCACAGAAAGTTCCTCTGATATTGAGCTCCACAGGTCGAGTCGCGTGTAGTTGAACTGTGTTAGAGAGAGAGAGAGAGAAATATCTCTCATATCTCAGTGAAACGTGTTTTAATCAGCGAGAGCGTGGACTCGTGCTGCAGAAGCTGCTCCAGAGATTCTACTCGAACTTTTGGGTTCATAAATAAACAACACGATTCAAATGTACAAAATCCAGTTCGTGTATTCTGAACAGCGTTCGTGCATTTCCACGCGAAAGCAGAAAGGTTCCCCTCAATCCGCACACGCGTGCATTTCACCTGAGTTTATGTGAGAACAAGCTCACAGATTTAACGCTGTTCCGTTTTACAAACATTTACGAAATATTCGTGAGAAATATTGACGCATCGCTGATGGTGGATTTGAAGCTCACTTACGAAGACGCTCCGCTCGGAGTTTGTGCTCGCTCCTCCTGACACTCATCTTGACGTTTTGGGTTCGAATCCGTGACTTCAGAGCTGCTCCTGTTCTCCAGCAGTTAGAGCTAGCGATGGCTGCCGCTTCGACGCTGTTTCGAGACTCGAATCTCAGACGATTTGAATTCTAGATTTGAAGCTAGTTCGAAATCGTCGAGTCACGTGATTGTGACGCAAAGGAGATTCAAACTGCTCGAAAGACTTGAGTCACGTGACCCGGCGCGCCTCCTGAAACCGCTTCTGATTGGTCAGAAACACGAGATCCGAGCTTGAACTTGTTTTATTCAGTTAATTGTCTGAACCAAGCTTACCCAAAGCTGTCAAAACTTTCCACTAATGAAGACAAAGCGTCATTAGCCCTTACAATTGCTTTTTATTATAATTTTTTTTATTATTAAATTGCTTTTTTTTAAATAAATCGTTATATTTAGAGAATAAAATATGTTTACATGTATGTACGTGTTGCTGCTTTATCTGCTTATTAAACTGACAATCAACATCTGATGAGATGTCCTATGTCAGTCCTATGCACTTCATAAAGTTATGCTTTTTCCCTAAAACTGAAGAAGTTATATATTTAGTATAATATACAAGTACAGTATGTCTTCCAAATACTGTTTTTTTTAAGTAAAGTTCTTGACATTTATAGTTATATTATACATATGATCTTGTTTGATTAATTTGTTTATGTTTTATGACAAAATCATCTATTCACAAAGAGTAGTTATGTTTTCATAAATTCTGTTTGCAGAAGTAAAAAAAAACCTGGTGTCGACAATAAAAAACATCACACAGCGGTAAAACAAATCTGTATTTTTATTTTCACATAGACACAACATTGTGGATGGAGATGTTTCATCCAAGATTGTAGAGAAACGTTCTGAAGAACTTTCAGTGTTGTTTCATATAATGACCGCTAGATGGCGCTAGGTGTCGGGTTGTTTCGAAGCCTTGAACCAATATGATTCATTTGATTCCTCAGCTTCCGAGTTTCACGAAGCTTCGGTTCTCCCATCACTAGTTAGAGTTCTGAAATTAAAAGTCTATTGACAATTAAGATAAATATAACAACATTTCTATATACAGTCTGATCTGAATAAACATTTTAATTGGTTGGCTTGTTATATTATGAGGAAATGTAGGATTTGTTAAAAAAAACTTCTTTAAAAGTTAATATTTTGATGGTCCATTTTTCTAACTATTGTTTTTCTTTTGTTAGTTTCTGTTTTGTATGTTCTTTATGCTGGGGAGGTGATTAGCACCTGCCTCAATCAACGAGGCTCCCAGGGGCCTCACAGAGGGAACTCCTATTTACTCTACCTGATCCTCACGAGGACTTTTTGAGACTTTTTTGATTTTTTGATTGATTGATTGATTGATTGAACTGTTAAGGCTAGGTTTAGACAAGCTTAGTTGTGTGTTTCATACTTTAGATCCAGATTCTTAAAGCAATGCACCATATTTACATTGTGAAGGGGATTGACAGTAAAACTAGTAAGTAAAGTATTTACTTGAACTTGATTGTTTACATTTACTTGTTGCTTTACTTGGCTAAAGAGAATTGGTCTGGACCACTCTGTGTTGGCTAATTATAGGCCCATCTCTAGACTGCCACTTCTTTCGAAAATATTAAGGAGGATTGTTTTTTGTCAGCTGCAGTCATTTCTGGAGGAAATTGACACATTGGAGATTTGTCATTCTGGCTTTAAGGCCCTTCACAGCACAGAATCAGCACTACTTAGGCTCTTCAACGATGTCCTGCTGTCATGTGATGCTGGTGACTGCGTTGTTCTGCTTCTTCTTGATTTAACTGCTGCCTTTGATACATGTGGACCACAATATTTTAAAAGCTCATTTAAACCACTTAGTGGGCATTTGTGGAAAAGCACTTGACTGATTCAGGTCTTATCTGGCTGATAGAACATTTTGTGTGAGCATCTTGGATGCTGAGTCATTCTGTGTCCCTCTGTCATGTGGGGTTCCTCAGGGTTCAGTTCAAGGACCATTGTTGTTCTTCCTTTTACCTACTGCCTTTAGGCTCAATCCTTCGGAGACACAATATCGACTTCCACTGCTATGCTGATGATTGCTAGACTTCCGAAGACTTCGACTATTCATACGGCTGAGAAGATCATCTGTGCTTCCCTACCCTCTCTCCAGGACCTGTACACCACCAGAGTGAGAAAGAGGGCTAACAAATTCATTCTAAACCCCCCTTACCCCGGCTAGCACCTTTTCGAGCTCTTGCCCTCTAGCCCCCGCTTGGGAGCCACTAACACCAGGACTGTACGGCGCAAACAGAGCTTCTTTCCCCAAGCTATCCATCTGTGGAACTCTTAACCCTTAACTCCCCACAATCTGTTACCTGCACATGGACTCTCGCACATTTCATCTCCTTACATTTTTCACACTTTATAGACTTTGTTCAACTGTTTACATTTCATCACTCCTTTATTCTACCTCATAGCCTTCTGTTAACTGCTTGTTGTGTTGCACTTTACTGTACTTATGTGGTTTGTATTGTGGTTTGTAATGTACTTATGTTGGTTGCACTGATGGCTCCATTGTACCAAAGGTGTCAGCTGTAGTTGTTTTTTAAAGTGCTTTATAAACAAAGTTGGTTTGGTTTCATTTCTTCATCACAATGAATCCTCTCTTAGTAGCAGCTTCCACATCCACGTTGTCAACTCCGGTTCCTGCTCCACCAACCATCTTCAACTTACTTCCAGCATTGATGACCTCAGCGGTGACTTTGGTTGCTGACCGAACCACAAAACCATCATAAATCTTACGAATCTTATCCCCAAATTAGTCCACAATAGATGCAAACACTGACAGACATTTGACTAGGGCGCAGCTGTTCTCAGGTCAGTAGCTATACAGTCACTTGTAGAAAAATCTAAATATGGTGAATTCTATATTTATAAAGACAAGTTTTCGGAAAGTCCATTCAATTTTAATCAGTCTTGTTAGATGTAGATTGTACAAAAACGATGTAAATAAACCATACAGCACTTACATCTACCTTTAATACATTCAATAGACATTTAAAAATATGAACATTTAACATTTTTGAGTTTAGAGGAAGGTAGGACTGTCTAAATCTTCTTTAGAATCAAAGGAAAAATATCTTACGATGCAATTTTTTTTGTCATTTCCTGCTTATTTAGAGCAGTTTGGTCGCACACAAACACATGAGATATCCTCGTAAAGATCAGATTGTACACTATTATGCGCACCAGGACACAAATAGTGTAAGCTAGCACAAATACAGTTTTTGATAGAGACCAAAAACAAACGTCTAATCTCAGGGATAAAGAACCACTTCCATTTGTGACCAAACACATTTAAATAAAAAGGAACAAAAAATCAAAAAGCATTAAAAAAAAACCCACAGTATTTCAATTATTCTTACACACGTTTTTAAATTGGTGTGCATGCAAACGATAACATAAACTTTTGAGAAGTACTTCAAAAAATATATATAATTCCAAATGTATAAATACATTGTTTTCTAGGCCACAATACAATATAATTACCAATGCAAATCCAAAAACATCCACGGTATAAGAAGTTTGATGATAATTAAAACTAATTGTAAACGCAAAACAAACAGATGTTTTATAATAAAGCATTAATATGTCGCCATCAAAATATTAACTTTTAAAGAAGCTTTTTTTTTTTTACAAATCCTAAATTTGCTAATAATATAACAAACCAACCAATTAACATGTTTATTCAGACTAAACTTTAATGTTTTTATATTTATCTTAATTGTCCATACATGTTTTATTTCAGCGCTCTAACTAGTGATGGGAGAACCGAAGCTTCGTGAAACTCGGAAGCTGAGGAATCAAAAGAATCGAATTGGTTCAAGGCTTCGAAACAACCCGACACCTAGCGTCATCTAGCGGTCATTATAGGAAACAACACTGAAAGTTCTTCAGAACGTTTCTCTACAATCTTGGATGAAACATCTCCATCCACAATGTTGTGTCTATGTGAAAATAAAAATACAGATTTGTTTTACCGCTGTGTGATGTTTTTTATTGTCGACACCAGGTTTTTTTTTACTTCAGCAAACAGAATTTATGAAAACATAACTACTCTTTGTGAATAGTCATAATTGTCATAAAACATAAACACATTAACTTTACTTAAAAACAAACAGTATTTGAAAGACACACTGTACTTGTATATTATACTAAAAATATTATTTCTTCTGTTTTAGGGACAGAAAGTATAACTTTATAAAGTGAATAGGAATGAAACTCTTCATCAGATGTTGATTGTCAGTCTAATAAGCAGATAAAGCAGTGACACGTACATACATGTAAACATATTTTATTCTCTAAATATAACGATTTATTAAAAAAAAAAGCAATTGTAAGGGCTAATGACGCTTTGTCTTCATTAGTGGAAAGTTTTGACAGCTTTGGGTAAGCTTGGTTCAGACAATTAACTGAATAAAACAAGTTCAAGCTCGGATCTCGTGTTTCTGACCAATCAGAAGCGGTTTCAGGAGGCGCGCCGGGTCACGTGACTCAAGTCTTTCGAGCAGTTTGAATCTCCTTTGCGTCACAATCACGTGACTCGACGATTTCGAACTAGCTTCAAATCTAGAATTCAAATCGTCTGAGATTCGAGTCTCGAAACAGCGTCGAAGCGGCAGCCATCGCTAGCTCTAACTGCTGGAGAACAGGAGCAGCTCTGAAGTCACGGATTCGAACCCAAAACGTCAAGATGAGTGTCAGGAGGAGCGAGCACAAACTCCGAGCGGAGCGTCTTCGTAAGTGAGCTTCAAATCCACCATCAGCGATGCGTCAATATTTCTCACGAATATTTCGTAAATGTTTGTAAAACGGAACAGCGTTAAATCTGTGAGCTTGTTCTCACATAAACTCAGGTGAAATGCACGCGTGTGCGGATTGAGGGGAACCTTTCTGCTTTCGCGTGGAAATGCACGAACGCTGTTCAGAATACACGAACTGGATTTTGTACATTTGAATCGTGTTGTTTATTTATGAACCCAAAAGTTCGAGTAGAATCTCTGGAGCAGCTTCTGCAGCACGAGTCCACGCTCTCGCTGATTAAAACACGTTTCACTGAGATATGAGAGATATTTCTCTCTCTCTCTCTCTCTAACACAGTTCAACTACACGCGACTCGACCTGTGGAGCTCAATATCAGAGGAACTTTCTGTGAAAGGAGTCTGTCGAGCTCCGCGCCTCCTAAAACTCCACTTCCCATGATGCAATATATTCAGTGGCTGATATTTTTCGTGTCCGGTTGTGTCTATTTACACGTAGATTTAAATAGACAAATAGCAACACAAATAAAATGTAAAACTATTCAAATATATATTTTTGAAATTTATATTATCTAAATTTGTAGCCTACCATAACACATTTCCAATACAATATCATATACCGCACTGATTTATTTCGAGACATTTTTCAGTAAAAAACAAACAAATTTTAACAAAGCAATTACAACACATGTTTTGTTTTTCAATCTTTACACAAACCTAACACAGGGAGCAGTCACCAGAAATTAATTAGACCATTAAAAAGGGAACGAGAACAGCGACAAGCAGTCTCCAACCACCTCTAAACAAACAAAATCATAAATATCCGCCGTTCAAATAATAGAGAAAATAATGATTCAAATCATGCAATGTGATTTGTACACATTGTGAATCTTATGATCTTTATACAGACACGCAGAGTGAGATCTCAATATAATACCTTAAAAAAAAAACTATACAATCCGACATGGCACACACCTTTGATCAGATATGCGCACACACTCATCCTAATCATACGGTCTCCCATCAGGACTCCATCCTTATTTACTGGCCATGCATGTGTATAGCAGCGCGGTTATTTCCGAGCCGAGCCAATCAGCTTTTCCCGGCTGAAGGACGCTGTCTGGCCATGGATTCTGCTCGTCTTAAACTCATCTGCTCGCTGGCGATTGGTTCAGCGTCAGACCTTAACCACGCCCACCTTGCTACAATAGTAGCCAATTATACGTTGCAGCTGAAAATAACTGTAAAAATCTATTTAATGTGTGGCATCAATTTTTTAAGGGTTTGCGTGACGTAATATTTCTATCACTGTCGCTTGGCAACAGTTCCACAAAAGTTTCACAGAAACAAAAATCTCGCCTCAGACAAGTTTTGGAAGAAATAAACATTCAGACACTCGCAAAGTAATTGAGTGAGATTAAGATTAGGAGAACTAATGTGAAATGAAATGTCAGCAGCCGCAGTATCGCGTGTTGTTCAGTACGGACGGAGGAAAGGCTGCAGTGAACGAGGCGAGAGTGGAACGCTGCCATCATGTGGACTTCAGCGGATTCATTTACAGTCGATTATATTTTGATGTTGCTTTTCTTACAGCTTTGAGCTCGGAGATGCAGAGAAAGGAGAATGATCTTCGTCAAGCGCTGGTTTTGTCCAAATCAGAGTGGCAGCGGCTGCAGGACCGAGCGAACGGACTCAACCATCAGCACCGGAGTGCAGTAGCAGCGGCTGAACAGAGGGAGGCGCTGCACATGCGCTCTAAAGAGCTCGTCAAGAAATGGTCCAACACCATTGCGGTGAGCATCATGTTTTAACTGGAGAAGGATTATTGTTAATAACCGTCCTCTAAACAGTCAGAGAACTAATGTCTTGTGTTATAACCGACCAAATATGTTTTCATTTGCAAAATACCCAATTAGCAAACAAATAAAAAACGAGTGTTAAAATAATGCAGTATTCATTGTCAAATAATACAAAGAAAAATATTTTGTCTTTTTTTTTTTTTACGTATTTAGATTGCTAACTAAGAAATGATGTTTAATGAAAGTAGTTTTCATCGTTTTCTAAGATTAAAACACAAAGTCGATGTCTTAAAACGTGTTCTCTTTACAGGGACAGAGACAGAAAAAGCTGGAGGCGAAGAAAGTCCGCGCGGCGCTTCAAGAAGAGAAGCAGAAGCAGATTGATTTAGAGGAAGCAAAATACCAGGAACAAATGTGGAAAGAAGCCCTCGAGAAAGCAAGCGCACAGCAGTACTACCAGACCGACCGAGTTAAAGGCTTCCATGTGAGGAACTCACAATAGTTGATCACAAAACATACTCTGCTTCGACAGTCACTCATTCTTTTGTCTTTGAGTAGAGCGCTCTGATGCTGGTGGAGGTTCTGAAGGAAAGGGAGGCTCAGATCGAGCTGAAGCACTTGAAGCAGAATGCCACCGAAGAAATGGAGCGGGAGGACCTGGCAGAGATTGCTTCCAGAGAAGAGAAAGCTCTTGAGGAGGACAAATTGAAGAATTTGCTGATGAAACGAGAGCTGAAGGCCATCGAGGACTTCTGGAAACAACAGTAAGAAGCTGTTAATGTGCTTTCATCAAAGTAGTCTGAAGAGCCTTTTGAAGTGTTAACTAAAACATCATCACATCAAATCAAAAGAGTATTTTTGATAATGTTGACCAGAGCGTTGAAGAAAACAAATCATAACACACACGCGCATACTGGCAAACATGCTTTAGGAGGACAAAAAGAGTTTTAATGCTTTGCGGGGGACTCTCCTTTCACAACATCCAATCAACACCAACGTCACAACATTTTTATTTTCATTGAAAAAGGTTTACAATCTTTGAAAACATGGAAGATGCTTTCCAAATACAGAAATATTGAATGTGTAACATTTAACAGCCTTACAGGGTCCAGACCAAATCATTGTTTATGAGGACAGCAGTGATTTATGAGCACTGTTTACAAGTTAAACTCACAAAGAGAAACCAGAACATTCACAAACATACTCCTGACCAGAAGAATCATAGAAGTGCTAATTCCTCATCCCCATCCTCAGGCATTTAGGAATGCTAGAAGTTAAAAAGATGTGTCTTTAATTCTGATTTAAAAGATCCATACTCAGTTATCGTCACTGCGCTAAGGTTCAGTGGCAGCGAGTTCCACAACTGTGCAGCAAAGGCACAAATGATTTGGCTGAAGATGTGTGAAAATCATTGTGTTGGTGCAGGATCATGGATCGGGATCTGCAGAAGAAGCAGGAGAAGCAGGAGGAGGAACAGGAGGCTGAAGAAAACCAGCGTCTCAAACATCTTCATCTCAGGGAACAGTCCCTGAAGGAGCGCAAGCATCAGGAGGAGAAGAGAAGCCTGATGAAAGCTCACTTTGTGAGTCCCACTCACATCAAATGAAGATACTGATGAACAACATTTAACTGTTCTCTGCTTTTTTTTAGGAGCACATGACCCAACTGAACATGATGAAAGCGGCGGAAGCCCAAAGGCAGGAGGAAGAGGAGGTGAAGCGCCAGCAGTTCTCAAGCCATGAGGAAGAGATGATGAAAATGAAAAAAGAAAAGCGAGAGGATATTTTCAGGTATTGTGGAAACGATGGTAGCATAAACGGGGCCTGAGGGCAGCCATGAACTGGCCACCAGGGGTCGTACCGGTTCAACACACTAGTTTAATATTTTTTTAACTCACCAGAAAGGAAACTGACGTTCTTGAATCAATTCATCAAATGTAACTAAAAGGACCCGATTGAAGTGAACTGTTTGCTTGTGTTTTGCCTCAGAGAGAAGCAGAGACACAGAGAGAAAATGGCCCAGAAGTTAGCAGCGCTGAAGCAGCAGGAACTTCTCAACGAAGAGGAGTTCCTCAGGAAAGCTCTGGCTGAACACAAGCACGAGGCTAGACAGATCCGAGAGCGGCGTGAGAAGGAAGAAAAACACAAAGTCTCGCTGCCCTCCATCACTGCTCACAGAGAAGCGAAGGTAGAGAACCTGATCCTAAATCACATGCTTTCTAATCCATTCCTATTATGAGCAGATGTGAGTAACGCTAATAAAAGCGTTACTTTATTAAAGTGAGTGAGTAAATGGCTAAAAGCACGTTATATTACGCTTATGCTCAGTTTAAGCGGTGGATGTGATCACAGCTGTAGAGTTCTTAAATAATTACAGATGATATAAAAAAAAGTGCATGATTGAGAGAGAAGGGTAAATAATTGATGCTTTATGGTGTTTTATATCAAAGTTTTCAAACATTTTAATGAAAAAAAACTTGATAGCCAGCAAGTTAAAACCTGTCGTGGTTTCTTCTCCTAATCTTAGAAAAAAGACCTCGCCCGAAAGGCAGAGAAAGAGAAAGAGGAAGCTCTGGAGTCGCTGATCGCCAATAAGAAAGCAGATCAAACTTTCTTGGAGAAACAACAACTCAAAGCTCAGAAAGCCAGAGAAAAGGGAAAAGCGCTGCAGGACATCTATGTTCAAGAAATGGTATGTTTTGTTATGTTCTGGTATGTAATGGTACTTTTATTGTGTGAGTTCTCTCTGAATAATAACTTTTGTCTCCAGGCTGAGAAACGCTTGAGGAATCAACGCGAAAAGAAAACGAAGCAGGACTTTGGGAAGAAGAACGCTGCACTCATCTTCGAGGAGGAAAAGCAGTTTCACAAATATGCCGGAGAAGTGATTCAAACCGCTGAGAAGGCCGGGAGGAACATCTTCCCCCTCCTGAGGGCAGCCAGGGCCGGCATCGGAGGGGGTACGGGGCCTGTAATCGGAGGACTCCGGCCCAGTTATCTTCCTCCAAGATGAGACAGATGTTCAGATGTCCAGTTTTTTGAGAGCCACAACGCAAAGACCTCTGACCTGGAGAGGTTCAATGGAGGACCTTGAAGTCCTCAAAAGACAATGGGAAAGTGCCAGGAGGGGACTAAGGGGGGCCTAAAAGGTCTAACCTTTCCGGCCCCTCTCAGGAATCTGATCGTTGACTTATGTTGTCCCAGTGTGCTGCTTTCAACCGGAAGGTGATGGGAAAAACTCGCAGGAACGTAAACATTCAGGGTTGATCCAGACCCTCTTGCAGGAAGATTAGAATGAGTTCAACGGGGCAGCTGCTCGGGTCTACTTGGTGAGACTGACACCGGTCAACAAACCGACACCACTTACTTGCATAACAGGCCCTAGTAATTTGAGCTCTGGCAAGACACACTGTTTGAACCACAGAGTGTGGCATTACGGGGGGTCATCCACGGCTTGATGTGCCAGATTCCAGAGGTCTGGGCGCGGGTGCTTGTACCCACATCCCTGGGTCAGAAGGTCTGACCGCAGGGGAACTGGCCAGGGAGGGACTGTCACGAGGGAGCAGAGTTCTACAAATCAAGGTTGATTGGACCAATAAGGTGCCACCAATAAGGTGCGTTCCCAGATCTGCTGGACTGGGATGGAGTCGCCATTCTCCTGACCGGGGTTTCCACTGAGACAGTGCATCCGCTGTCTGATTCAACCTGCCGGGGATATGGACTGCAACTAGGGACAGACCCCAATGCTGACTCAAGAAGAGCAGTCTGTGGGAGAGAGCCGACAAACGGTGTGAGCGCATCCCTTCATGTCGATTGATATACACCACCGTTGCAACATTCTCCTGAAGTGTTTTACTGCTAGGAACACTGGACATAGCTCTAGGCGTTTTATGCTCCAGGAAGAGTGTTTCTCAGTCTGAAACCCTGAGATTTTGTGCTTCCTGCATACAGCACCCCACCAGCTCTTTGAACCCTTGGTAGTTACTGGCAGGTCGAGTGAGACCACCAGGCTGGCAGGTCCTCCCAGGGGGACACTGGCACAAAAAAACCAAACATTTTTCCAAAGTCGCAGGTGGAGGCGGAAACAAGGTGTCATGTTCACCTTCAGTCGCCCTGGACGCCATGCTCACGACGGAACTTGGAACTTGAGCGAAAGCTGGAGTGGTCTCATATGTAATAAGCCGAGCAAAATAACCGCTGCCGCAGAAGCCATATGGTTTCCAGGAGCCTCTGGAAGTTCTTCAGAGGGACGACTAATCTTGTGCAGACTCTGGATGATGCCTTCAGCAGGCTCAGGGTGTGCTCTAGCGAGATGCGTGTTTGCATGTTCAACGAGTTTAGCTCCATACCCAGAAAAGATATACTCTGGCCAGGGGTTAGACGGGCCTTTTCTGACTTGATCCGAAGCCCCAGACGGCTGAGGTGGCATAAGACCCTGTCTCTGTGTCGAACCAACTGGGACTTCGTCTGAGCCAGTATCAGCCAGTTGTCAAAGTAAGCCAGGATTTAAACCCCTTCCCATTTTAACGGTACTCCTTTGTGAAGGTGCAAGGTGACAGAGACAAGCCGATGTGGGTGCTGATGATCGGGAGAGAACTGAGGAGGTTTTCTCTGGCGTCGAGCAGGCGGTGGGGGCGCCAACTTAAAAGGGGAGCTGTCATGTCTCTTCCTACGCGGCGGCTTGAATTCTCCCGTAAGCACCGATTGGAATTTTGAAATAGTATGGAGAGAGTAGAGCTCCTAGCGGACCTTCTTGTAGCCGTCACCGGCATAAGTCGTGATGACTGATTGATGGGGAACATATCTTGCTCTTTGAGTGTAACAATAAAGATTTGATTCTCAAAGTTTCTGTGGACTGATATTGATGAGGCACTGAACACAACACACAAGAACATCATTCCGAGTTAAGATTAGAAAAAAATCTTATCTACCTTCTTCAACAAAACAATAAAATGTTAAAATACAAAACACATACAATATTAGTCTTGACACTGTACGATTAAATGTGAACAATAGTAGAAAAAACACAGAATATGAACATTCAGAACTCAAAAAGTCAAAACATATAAATATTTTAAGACAAGAGAAAATAACTTTATGAAAAATCGTACCTTGACAAGCTCATAATGAGAGCACAGGTGAGTTCTGCAGCACTGAGTGTGTTTCCACTTGGAGTGCTAGAAAAATAAGTTTTATTAACAAAAAAAAATGTACTCAACTAAAACTCTGCTAGCATTGTTTAATAATCTTAAAACAATAAAAGTTATTTGAATAAATGTTTCTTCTAAATGCTTTTGAGCTTCTCAAGTTCGTCTACTGCTATCAGTAAAAGAAAAATAAAGTTAAAAATGATATTGATTCCCCCAAGTCACCAACCGCTGGTTTTGATGAACAGGAGGGTACGGGACAAAAGTAGAACTAAATATAGTCAGGATAACTATCACGTCAAAGTGAGGACATCTCAGACTACTATCTTATATCTTGTGCCATGCATACTGTAAGCATTATTAATAGCATTTGACGCTACCAACTAGGGAGAATTATAAACCAGAATACTAAAGAAGCATTCATAAGAAACTTACCAGATAGTACTCACCTTACTAGAGTACCTGCAGATGAAAATTCATTCATTCATTCATCTTCATGTCGGCTTTCTTCCCTTTCGGGGTCGCCACAGCGGAATGAACCGCCAACTCTCTGGCATATGTTTTATGCGGCGGATGCCCTTCCAGCCGAAACCCATCGCTGGGAAAACTTGGAAAAAAATCACCTACAGTATGAAAAATATTCTCGCTAGCACCCCAGACACTGTAGCCCCGCTTAAATGAAAACCTGTCAGAGATAGACAGGCCACTCCAGGGTCTGATGATAATACAAAGGTGCTAAAAAGACAAACCAGAAACTGCGCGCAAATGGAAAAAAACTCAGTTGGAAGTATTCAAAATTGCCTGGAAAGAGAGCATGTCTAAATATAGACTAGCATTAAAAACTTCAAGCACCAACTACTATCACAAATGAATAGAAACAAATCAAAATAACCCACGCCTTCTTTTTGAAATAATGGCTAATCTACTAAACAGTCAAACATCGACAGCAGGTATAAAATTTAGCAGCAATGATTTCCATTGTACCAAAGAAAATTCCTTGCGCGCACACACGCACACACACTCACGGCTGATTGATTCTGATTTACCTACCTTTAAAAAAGAATGATGGCTTCTCAGCTAAGGCACTCCTGGACTGTTTGAAGGACATTGAAGCTTGGCTGGCCTTTTTACTTTTTACATTTTAATGAAAAGAAAACAGAAGTAATAGTGTTTGGACCAATTGGCCCTTGTGAGCCCTCTTCTGCTGACCTGGGTCCGCTGGAAAGACATTTTAAACCCACTATTACCAACCTTGGTTTTAAGATTGACAGTGATTTTAACTGGGAGGGACAGATCAGATCTGTAGTGAAGTCCTGTTTCTACCATTTAAGACGACTGGCTAAGGTGAAATCGTTTCTTTCCGGGCAGCATTTAGAAACTTTGATACATACGTTCTTCTTGTGCCGTCTGGACTACTGTAATGGACTTTATTCACTCTCGTCTGCAACTGGTTCAGAACACTGCTGCTCGATTTTTAACTGGTTCCCGTAAAAGAGAGCACATCACCCCGGTCCTCACATCCTTCCACTGGCTGCCTGTGTTTTATGGCGTTCATTTTTAAATTCTTTTGTGTGTTTTTAAATGTTGTGGGATTTATATTTTACCTTTTATATATTTAAAAGTACTTATTTTATTAACCAACTTTCTACTTTCTAAATTCTGATTAAGAAAAACTGAAGAGTTAAATAAGGAGAGATTCATGAAGGTTTGTGAGCCTTTTGTGTGTCTGAAGGCCATGGCACATCCTGTTTTTGAGCAGATAAGAAGAGGAGCACAGGAGGAACCATCCTGTACCAGGCGAGAAGCGGAGCATCCCACTCCAAAAAAGGGAGTCAAAAACGTGGTTTCGTTTTGCCAGAAACGGCTTGTGAGCAGATAAAAAGCTAGGGCTTTTCAGAAGAGAACCAGAAGATAATAGGTCTTCTCCAGCGCGCTGAAACTGCTGTTGATTTCTCTCTGCTGAAGTCTTCATTAAAACTCGATCAGTTGGCAATTTGTCTCTTGGTCATTTTGAACATGCATTGGACGCCTTAAAGTCCGACAATGTCTAAATGGTCCTGCCCCTCCCTCCGTACCTCTCTGAGCGTCTTCACACCTATTCCCCCGTCTCGGTCCGTCAGGTCAGCTGACCTGCTGCTCCTGCAGGTACAGAGGTCCAGGAGGAAGCTCAGGGGGGACATGGCCTTCTCTGTCGCTGCTCCTCAGCGGTTTAGCAGCCTCCCTCTGAGCGTTAGAGCTGCCCCCTCACTGCACACTTTTAAAACCCACTTTTATTCTGTGGCTTTTAATCCAAGCAGGAATTAGCTTCTTTTACTAATCCTGTGTTTTATACTGTATTATTGAGTTGAATGTTTTATATCTTTTTATGCTTTTAGTATTTAGAGATGTGCAGGACTTTGGTGTCAGCTATAGTTGTTTTTGAAGTGCTTTATAAATAAAGTTGGTTTGGTTTCATTTCTTCATCACAATGAATCCTCTCTTAGTAGCAGCTTCCACATCCACGTTGTCAACTCCGGTTCCTGCTCCACCAACCATCTTCAACTTACTTCCAGCATTGATGACATCAGCGGTGACTTTGGTTGCTGACCGAACCACAAAACCATCATAAATCTTACGAATCTTATCCCCAAATTAGTCCACAATAGATGCAAACACTGACAGACATTTGACTAGGGCGCAGCTGTTCTCAGGTCAGTAGCTATACAGTCACTTGTAGAAAATTCTAAATATGGTGAATTCTATATTTATAAAGACAAGTTTTCGGAAAGTCCATTCATTTTTAATCAGTCTTGTTAGATGTAGATTGTACAAAAACGATGTAAATAAACCATACAGCACTTACATCTACCTTTAATACATTCAATATACATTTAAAAATATGAACATTTAACATTTTTGAGTTTAGAGGAAGGTAGGACTGTCTAAATCTTCTTTAGAATCAAAGGAAAAATATGTTACGATGCAACTTTTTTTTGTCATTTCCTGCTTATTTAGAGCAGTTTGGTCGCACACAAACACATGAGATATCCTCGTAAAGATCAGATTGTACACTATTATGCGCACCAGGACACAAATAGTGTAAGCTAGCACAAATACAGTTTTTGATAGAGACCAAAAACAAACGTCTAATCTCAGGGATAAAGAACCACTTCCATTTGTGACCAAAAACATTTAAATAAAAAGGAACAAAAAATCAAAAAGCATTAAAAAAAAACTCACAGTATTTCAATTATTCTTACACACGTTTTTAAATTGGTGTGCATGCAAACGATAACATAAACTTTTGAGAAGTACTTCAAAAAATATATATAATTTCAAATGTATAAATACATTGTTTTCTAGGCCACAATACAATTTAATTACCAATGCAAATCCAAAAACATCCACGGTATAAGAAGTTTGATGATAATTAAAACTAAATGTAAATGCAAAACAAACAGATGTTTTATAATAAAGCATTAATATGTCGCCATCAAAATATTATTTTTAAAATAAGCTTTTTTTTTACAAATCCTAAATTTGCTAATAATATAACAAACCAACCAATTAACATGTTTATTCAGACTAAACTTTAATGTTTTTTTATTAATCTTAATTGTCCATACATGTTTTATTTCAGAACTCTAACTAGTGATGGGAGAACCGAAGCTTCGTGAAACTCGGAAGCTGAGGAATCAAAAGAATCGAATTGGTTCAAGGCTTCGAAACAACCCGACACCTAGCGCCATCTAGCGGTCATTATAGGAAACAACACTGAAAGTTCTTCAGAACGTTTCTCTACAATCTTGGATGAAACATCTCCATCCACAATGTTGTGTCTATGTGAAAATAAAAATACAGATTTGTTTTACCGCTGTGTGATGTTTTTTATTGTCGACACCAGGTTTTTTTTTACTTCTGCAAACAGAATTTATGAAAACATAACTACTCTTTGTGAATAGTCATAATTGTCATAAAACATAAACACATTAACTTTACTTAAAAACAAACAGTATTTGAAAGACACACTGTACTTGTATATTATACTAAAAATATTATTTCTTCTGTTTTAGGGACAGAAAGTATAACTTTATAAAGTGAATAGGAATGAAACTCTTCATCAGATGTTGATTGTCAGTCTAATAAGCAGATAAAGCAGTGACACGTACATACATGTAAACATATTTTATTCTCTAAATATAACGATTTATTTTTAAAAAAGCAATTGTAAGGGCTAATGACGCTTTGTCTTCATTAGTGGAAAGTTTTGACAGCTTTGGGTAAGCTTGGTTCAGACAATTAACTGAATAAAACAAGTTCAAGCTCGGATCTCGTGTTTCTGACCAATCAGAAGCGGTTTCAGGAGGCGCGCCGGGTCACGTGACTCAAGTCTTTCGAGCAGTTTGAATCTCCTTTGCGTCACAATCACGTGACTCGACGATTTCGAACTAGCTTCAAATCTAGAATTCAAATCGTCTGAGATTCGAGTCTCGAAACAGCGTCGAAGCGGCAGCCATCGCTAGCTCTAACTGCTGGAGAACAGGAGCAGCTCTGAAGTCACGGATTCGAACCCAAAACGTCAAGATGAGTGTCAGGAGGAGCGAGCACAAACTCCGAGCGGAGCGTCTTCGTAAGTGAGCTTCAAATCCACCATCAGCGATGCGTCAATATTTCTCACGAATATTTCGTAAATGTTTGTAAAACGGAACAGCGTTAAATCTGTGAGCTTGTTCTCACATAAACTCAGGTGAAATGCACGCGTGTGCGGATTGAGGGGAACCTTTCTGCTTTCGCGTGGAAATGCACGAACGCTGTTCAGAATACACGAACTGGATTTTGTACATTTGAATCGTGTTGTTTATTTATGAACCCAAAAGTTCGAGTAGAATCTCTGGAGCAGCTTCTGCAGCACGAGTCCACGCTCTCGCTGATTAAAACACGTTTCACTGAGATATGAGAGATATTTCTCTCTCTCTCTCTCTCTAACACAGTTCAACTACACGCGACTCGACCTGTGGAGCTCAATATCAGAGGAACTTTCTGTGAAAGGAGTCTGTCGAGCTCCGCGCCTCCTAAAACTCCACTTCCCATGATGCAATATATTCAGTGGCTGATATTTTTCGTGTCCGGTTGTGTCTATTTACACGTAGATTTAAATAGACAAATAGCAACACAAATAAAATGTAAAACTATTCAAATATATATTTTTGAAATTTATATTATCTAAATTTGTAGCCTACCATAACACATTTCCAATACGATATCATATACCGCACTGATTTATTTCGAGACATTTTTCAGTAAAAAACAAACAAATTTTAACAAAGCAATTACAACACATGTTTTGTTTTTCAATCTTTACACAAACCTAACACAGGGAGCAGTCACCAGAAATTAATTAGACCATTAAAAAGGGAACGAGAACAGCGACAAGCAGTCTCCAACCACCTCTAAACAAACAAAACCATAAATATCCGCCGTTCAAATAATAGAGAAAATAATGATTCAAATCATGCAATGTAATTTGTACACATTGTGAATCTTATGACCTTTATACAGACACGCAGAGTGAGATCTCAATATAATACCTTAAAAAAAAACTATACAATCCGACATGGCACACACCTTTGATCAGATATGCGCACACACTCATCCTAATCATACGGTCTCCCATCAGGACTCCATCCTTATTTACTGGCCATGCATGTGTATAGCAGCGCGGTTATTTCCGAGCCGAGCCAATCAGCTTTTCCCGGCTGAAGGACGCTGTCTGGCCATGGATTCTGCTCGTCTTAAACTCATCTGCTCGCTGGCGATTGGTTCAGCGTCAGACCTTAACCACGCCCACCTTGCTACAATAGTAGCCAATTATACGTTGCAGCTGAAAATAACTGTAAAAATCTATTTAATGTGTGGCATCAATTTTTTAAGGGTTTGCGTGACGTAATATTTCTATCACTGTCGCTTGGCAACAGTTCCACAAAAGTTTCACAGAAACAAAAATCTCACCTCAGACAAGTTTTGGAAGAAATAAACATTCAGACACTCGCAAAGTAATTGAGTGAGATTAAGATTAGGAGAACTAATGTGAAATGAAATGTCAGCAGCCGCAGTATTGCGTGTTGTTCAGTACGGACGGAGGAAAGGCTGCAGTGAACGAGGCGAGAGTGGAACGCTGCCATCATGTGGACTTCAGCGGATTCATTTACAGTCGATTATATTTTGATGTTGCTTTTCTTACAGCTTTGAGCTCGGAGATGCAGAGAAAGGAGAATGATCTTCGTCAAGCGCTGGTTTTGTCCAAATCAGAGTGGCAGCGGCTGCAGGACCGAGCGAACGGACTCAACCATCAGCACCGGAGTGCAGTAGCAGCGGCTGAACAGAGGGAGGCGCTGCACATGCGCTCTAAAGAGCTCGTCAAGAAATGGTCCAACACCATTGCGGTGAGCATCATGTTTTAACTGGAGAAGGATTATTGTTAATAACCGTCCTCTAAACAGTCAGAGAACTAATGTCTTGTGTTATAACCGACCAAATATGTTTTCATTTGCAAAATACCCAATTAGCAAACAAATAAAAAACGAGTGTTAAAATAATGCAGTATTCATTGTCAAATAATACAAAGAAAAATATTTTGTCTTTTTTTTTTTTTACGTATTTAGATTGCTAACTAAGAAATGATGTTTAATGAAAGTAGTTTTCATCGTTTTCTAAGATTAAAACACAAAGTCGATGTCTTAAAACGTGTTCTCTTTACAGGGACAGAGACAGAAAAAGCTGGAGGCGAAGAAAGTCCGCGCGGCGCTTCAAGAAGAGAAGCAGAAGCAGATTGATTTAGAGGAAGCAAAATACCAGGAACAAATGTGGAAAGAAGCCCTCGAGAAAGCAAGCGCACAGCAGTACTACCAGACCGACCGAGTTAAAGGCTTCCATGTGAGGAACTCACAATAGTTGATCACAAAACATACTCTGCTTCGACAGTCACTCATTCTTTTGTCTTTGAGTAGAGCGCTCTGATGCTGGTGGAGGTTCTGAAGGAAAGGGAGGCTCAGATCGAGCTGAAGCACTTGAAGCAGAATGCCACCGAAGAAATGGAGCGGGAGGACCTGGCAGAGATTGCTTCCAGAGAAGAGAAAGCTCTTGAGGAGGACAAATTGAAGAATTTGCTGATGAAACGAGAGCTGAAGGCCATCGAGGACTTCTGGAAACAACAGTAAGAAGCTGTTAATGTGCTTTCATCAAAGTAGTCTGAAGAGCCTTTTGAAGTGTTAACTAAAACATCATCACATCAAATCAAAAGAGTATTTTTGATAATGTTGACCAGAGCGTTGAAGAAAACAAATCATAACACACACGCGCATACTGGCAAACATGCTTTAGGAGGACAAAAAGAGTTTTAATGCTTTGCGGGGGACTCTCCTTTCACAACATCCAATCAACACCAACGTCACAACATTTTTATTTTCATTGAAAAAGGTTTACAATCTTTGAAAACATGGAAGGTGCTTTCCAAATACAGAAATATTGAATGTGTAACATTTAACAGCCTTACAGGGTCCAGACCAAATCATTGTTTATGAGGACAGCAGTGATTTATGAGCACTGTTTACAAGTTAAACTCACAAAGAGAAACCAGAACATTCACAAACATACTCCTGACCAGAAGAATCATAGAAGTGCTAATTCCTCATCCCCATCCTCAGGCATTTAGGAATGCTAGAAGTTAAAAAGATGTGTCTTTAATTCTGATTTAAAAGATCCATACTCAGTTATCGTCACTGCGCTAAGGTTCAGTGGCAGCGAGTTCCACAACTGTGCAGCAAAGGCACAAATGATTTGGCTGAAGATGTGTGAAAATCATTGTGTTGGTGCAGGATCATGGATCGGGATCTGCAGAAGAAGCAGGAGAAGCAGGAGGAGGAACAGGAGGCTGAAGAAAACCAGCGTCTCAAACATCTTCATCTCAGGGAACAGTCCCTGAAGGAGCGCAAGCATCAGGAGGAGAAGAGAAGCCTGATGAAAGCTCACTTTGTGAGTCCCACTCACATCAAATGAAGATACTGATGAACAACATTAAACTGTTCTCTGCTTTTTTTAGGAGCACATGACCCAACTGAACATGATGAAAGCGGCGGAAGCCCAAAGGCAGGAGGAAGAGGAGGTGAAGCGCCAGCAGTTCTCAAGCCATGAGGACGAGATGATGAAAATGAAAAAAGAAAAGCGAGAGGACATTTTCAGGTATTGTGGAAACGATGGTAGCATAAACGGGGCCTGAGGGCAGCCATGAACTGGCCACCAGGGGTCGTACCGGTTCAACACACTAGTTTAATATTTTTTTAACTCACCAGAAAGGAAACTGACGTTCTTGAATCAATTCATCAAATGTAACTAAAAGGACCTGATTGAAGTGAACTGTTTGCTTGTGTTTTGCCTCAGAGAGAAGCAGAGACACAGAGAGAAAATGGCCCAGAAGTTAGCAGCGCTGAAGCAGCAGGAACTTCTCAACGAAGAGGAGCTCCTCAGGAAAGCTCTGGCTGAACACAAGCACGAGGCTAGACAGATCCGAGAGCGGCGTGAGAAGGAAGAAAAATACAAAGTCTCGCTGCCCTCCATCACTGCTCACAGAGAAGCGAAGGTAGAGAACCTGATCCTAAATCACATGCTTTCTAATCCATTCCTATTATGAGCAGATGTGAGTAACGCTAATAAAAGCGTTACTTTATTAAAGTGAGTGAGTAAATGGCTAAAAGCACGTTATATTACGCTTATGCTCAGTTTAGGCGGTGGATGTGATCACAGCTGTAGAGTTCTTAAATAATTACAGATGATATAAAAAAAAAGTGCATGATTGAGAGAGAAGGGTAAATAATTGATGCTTTATGGTGTTTTATATCAAAGTTTTCAAACATTTTAATGAAAAAAAACTTGATAGCCAGCAAGTTAAAACCTGTCGTGTTTTCTTCTCCTAATCTTAGAAAAAAGACCTCGCCCGAAAGGCAGAGAAAGAGAAAGAGGAAGCTCTGGAGACGCTGATCGCCAATAAGAAAGCAGATCAAACTTTCTTGGAGAAACAACAACTCAAAGCTCAGAAAGCCAGAGAAATGGGAAAAGCGCTGCAGGACATCTATGTTCAAGAAATGGTATGTTTTGTTATGTTCTGGTATGTAATGGTACTTTTATTGTGTGAGTTCTCTCTGAATAATAACATTTGTCTCCTCCAGGCTGAGAAACGCTTGAGGAATCAACGCGAAAAGAAAACGAAGCAGGACTTTGGGAAGAAGAACGCTGCGCTCATCTTCGAGGAGGAAAAGCAGTTTGAGAAATATGCCGGAGAAGCGATTCAAACCGCTGAGAAGGCCGGGAGGAACATCTTCCCCCTCCTGAGGGCAGCCAGGGCCGGCATCGGAGGGGGTACGGGGCCTGTAATCGGAGGACTCCGGCCCAGTTATCTTCCTCCAAGATGAGACAGATGTTCAGATGTCCAGTTTTTGAGAGCCACCACGCAAAGACCTCTGACCTGGAGAGGTCCAAGAAAAGACTGGGGTTCACTTGTATGTGTGATTTAAAAAAATGTAATGGTTATGTTCGTATCCCCCGTTCCCTGAAAAGGGAATGGAGACTTATGTTAGTGATGACTATGACTGTACTCTCTCCATACTATTTCAAAATCACAATCAGCGAACGCGCTGATGGTCACGTGATGACGTGTTCCTGCTTAAAGCGGACGCAAGCGTGATGCTCTTCCTGTTGTGAAGCTGGAGCCGTACTTACCCCCTACGCAACCAGACTTACTCGTGACCTTACGGTTGTGGCTGGGGGACCTAAGTCTCTGTTCCCTATTCGGGGAACCAGGGTTACAAAAGTAACCGTTACGTTCACCATCCATCGGTCACTACAACTTATGTTCCGCATTGGCCAACGGCCATGCAAGCCACATGAGTAGTCGAGCAGGCCCTCCTCTGCACTGGTCTTAAGTATAGACTTTTAGATTTTTAATGGGCAATCGGGCACTAATTCTCTCATACCAGAAGACGGAGCATCAATCCTGAGTTGAAGGGAGACGCGCGGAGGCCGTACTCGCCACCTCGAAGGCTGGACTTTAAACTTCCGGCAGATTAATACATGCAACGTTTCATTGAGGGACCTACAGAAAATGCACCTTGAACCACTAGGGAAAGGTCTTTTAGTGGAAGAGGGCATACATAGAACTAGCTAGAGCAATAGTTTGAGAGTTAGCCCTTTGGGAACCTGCTTGGCCCTCGCGTGCCCGGGTTCATAAGAGATTCAGCTGGTTGAAGAGACCTGGCGAAGGTGTCGACCAACCCACAAACTTGCAAGTCTTTGCCAGCTGAGTACCTCTTGCCAGTGCCCAGGAGGCCGCGACACCTCTAATAGAGTGGGATCTAAACTGCAGGGGCAAGGGACATCAGACGCTGTGCCGGCACGGATCACCAGGCCTGGGTTTAAGAGTAACGTGAGTATCACCGGGTCTTTACTTTTAAGCAGGTCTCGTCGACAGAGAATGGCTGCAGATCGCCCAGCCTCTTAATTGAGGCTAATGCGACCAGGAGCGTTGTCTTAATTGACAGAAATTTAAGCTCTACTGAGTCAAGCGGCTCGAATGGAGGATCTTTAAGTCCTCAAAGGACAACGGGAAAGTCCCAGGAGGGAACTAAAGGGGGCCTATAAGGTCTAACCTTTTAGGAGTGTGACCGTTGATTTATTTTGTCCCAATGTGCTGCTTTCAACTGGAAGGTGATGGGCAGAACTCGCAGCAACGTGAACCTTCAGGGTGGATGGAGCCAGTCCTCGATCCAGGCCCTTTGAAGGAAGGTTAGCACGAGTTCAATGGGGCAGCTGCTCGGGTCTACTTGGGTCTACATTTTTCCAAAAACGCAGGTGGAGGTGGCAACGAGGTGTCATGTTCACCTTCAGTTGCCCAGGACGCCATGCTCACGACGAAACTCGGAACTTGAGCAAAAGCTGGAGTGGTCTCATATGTAATAAGCAGAGCAAAATAACCACTGCCGCGAAAGCCATATGGCTTCCAGGAGCCTCTGGAAGTTCTTCAGAGGGACGACTAATCTTGTGCAGACTCTGGATGATGCCTTCAGCAGGCTCAGGGTGTGCTCTAGCGAGATGCGTGCTTGCATTTTCAACGAGTTTAGCTCCATACCCAGAAAAGATATACTCTTGCCAGGGGTTAGACGGGTCTTTTCTGACTTGATCCGAAGCCCCAGACGGCTGAGGTGGCATAAGACCCTGTCTCTGTGTCGAACCAACTGGGACTTCGTCTGAGCCAGTATCAGCCAGTTGTCAAAGTAAGCCAGGATTTAAACCCCTTCCCATTTTAACAGTACTTAAGCCGCCTCGATCACCTTTGTGAAGGTGCGAGGGGACAGAGACAAGCCGAAGTGGAGGACGCAGTATTGAGGAGCCCTGGACAGGACTGCTTTTCTGTCGACTCCACGTAGCTGCTCTGAAGCTCCGATGTGGGAGCTGACGATCGGGGGAGAACTGAGTTTTTCCTCTAAGTCAGTGGGCGCTGACTTAGAAGGGGAGCTTCCACGTCTCTTCCTACGCGGCGGCTTGAATTCTTCCTTAAGCGCCGATTGGCATTTTGAAATAAGTCGTGCATAAGTCGTGATGACTGATTGATGGGTAACATATCTTGCTCTTGGAGTGTAACAATAAAGATTTGATTCTCAAAGTTTCTGTGGACTGATATTGATGAGGCACTAAACACAACACACAAGAACATCATTCCGAGTTAAGATTAGAAAAAATTCTTATCTACGTTCTTCAACAAAACAATAAAATGTTAAAATACAAAACACATACAATATTAGTCTTGACACAGTACGATTAAATGTGAACAAGTGAAAAAAAACACAGAGTATGAACATTCAGAACTCAAAAAGTCAAAACATAAATATTTTAAGATAAGAGAAAATAACTTTTTTTATAAATCAGTTTACCTAGACAATCTCATAGTGAGGGCACAGGTGAGTTCTGCAGCACTGAGTGTGTTTCTACCTGCTAGAAAAATAAATGTTATTAACAATAAAATGTTCTCAACTAAAATTCTGCTAGCATTGTTTAATAAATCTTAAAACAAATAAAAATTATTTAAAATAAATTTTCCCTCTAAATGCTGTCCAGCTTTTCAAGTTCGTCCACTGCTATTGAAAAAAGAAAATTAAAGATGAAAATAATATTTATTCCCCCAAATCAGCAACTGCTGGTTTTGATGAACAGGAGAGTACGGGACAAAAGTAGAACTAAATATAGTCAGGATAACTATCACGTCAAAGTGAGGACATCTCAGACTACTATCTTATATCTTGTGCCATGCATACTGTAAGCATTATTAATAGCATTTGACGCTACCAACTAGGGAGAATTATAAACCAGAATACTAAAGAAGCATTCATAAGAAACCTACCAGATATTAATCACCTTTCTAGAGTACCTGCAGATGAAAATGAACTTGAAAAAAAATCACCTACAGTATGAATATTATTCTCGCTAGCACTCCAGACACTGTAGCCCCGCTTAAATGAAAACATGTCAGAGATAGACAGGCCACTCCATGGTCTGATAATACAAAGGTGCTAGAAAGACAAACCAGAAACTGCGCGTAAATGGAAAAAAACTCAATTGGAAGGATTCAAAATTGCCTGGAAAGAGAGCATGTCTAAATATAGACTAGCATTAAAAACTGCAAGCACCAACTACTATCACAAATGAATAGAAATTAATCAAAATAATCCACGCCTTTTTTTTTTTTAAATAATGGCTAATCTACTAAACAGTCAAACATTGACAGCAGCTATAAAATTTAGCAACAATGATTTTATGAATTATTACTCAAATAAAATTACATCTATTAGATGCAAAATCACTAAGACTCATATTCAATCTTAGCAGCTTAACTCATATTCTTTGCCTTTGCCTCGCTTGCTGCAAGATTTCTCAAATATTGACTTGAAAGAACTGCTGAAAATAATCACAGCATCTAAATCAACAACATGCTCTCTCGATCCTGTACCAACAAAATTACTGAAATAATTGCTACAAATAGCTCAAGAATCATTTCTGAATATTATAAACTCATCTGTTTCGCTAGGTTACGTTCCTTAACAGCTCAAAAATGCAGTAATTAAACCACTATTCAACAAAACGCAACTGGATCCTACTGAGTTATCCAACTATAGGACAATCTCTAACCTTCCATTCTTTTCAAAAATATTAGAGAAAGTTGTAACAGCACAGCTCAGCTCCTTCTTACAGAAGAGCGACTGTTCTGCAGATCTTCAATCTGGATTCAGAGCGCAGCACAGAGACTGAGCTGGTTAAGATTTCAAATGATCTATTACTTGATTGGGTTTGAGGGAATATCTCTCTTCTAGTTCTGCTAGATCTCAGTGCAGCCTTCAATACGATAGATCACAGGATTCTCCTCGAGAGACTATAGAACGATGCAGGCATCCAGGGCCAGGCTCTAAGATGTTTTAACTCTTGCCTCTCTGACCAGAGTCAGATTGTTCATGTAAATGGAGACTCATCAGACACAATAGCAGTAGTGGAGTTCCTCAAGGATCTGTACTGGGACCCATCCTATTCTCAATCTACATGCTGCCCCTTGGCAAAATTATCAGAAGACGTGGGGTTAGTTTCCATTGGTATGCAGACGACACCCAGCTCTATATCTCTATTACTAAAAAGCAATTACAGATTTTGCAATTACAAAATCTAGGTATTATTATAGAGAGTGACTGGCGTTTAAGAATCATGTATCTTATTGGTGGATAACCATATATCTTTGCGGTGGACGGCGTCCTGTTACAAGCGCAGACGGAGGCGGCAAAACAGAAGCACCGCAGCTCTGAACTCTGAACGGCTGCTGCAGCACATGGACGCCACGCTGAGCCTGGTTTGAACCTTTCTGCGCTGTCTTGGATGCTCTCTGGAGTCAACCGACCCTCAAAAAAACGCTGCACATGAAAGTGCCTCTGAAATATTTGTTGATAGTAATATTCTTAATGAAGGGGTTTTTACTTGTTTTATTTCACATTCAAGTTCTCATAGTAACGGATACATTCATTTGACTTTGATGAGGAAGCGTGGATACATTCAGGAGTAGATTTAAAAGCAGAAGTTAAAGCGTTAAAGTTCTAGAGTTTACAAACATTACTCAATTTTTTTAAAGTGAAATAAAGATCTTGAACTCAAAATATTGATTTCTTGTGGACTTTGATGAGACTTTAACCCAGTGAATGCTGTTTCTTCAGTCGCTCTGAGTGCTGAACTCTGTCCTCCAGAGTTTTTTTGCAGCTCCTGAAAAAAAGATGCAAATGATTCACATGAGAGAGAAAACAAATCTGCTCCAGTGTCAAAACGTGATTTTGAAGATATCTGAATGGAAGTGGTATTAGAGGTTGTCTTTGAGAAGGTGACTAGTTGTTCTTCAGCAGTATAGGGTTCTACGTTCCTGCTCTCATCTACGGCCATGAGCTCTGAGTCAAGTCTGAAAGAATAAAACTTGTCCAGAAATGTCCTGTCAGGAGGAGACCCCACATAACTCGATTGAGAGATTTTATGTCTAGATTGGCCTGAGAACGCCTCGGTAGAGCTGGAGGAAGGGTCCTTTGTGAGGTTTGGTCTTCCTTGTTCACACTGCTGCTCTCGCGACCCGGCCCTGCATAAGTGGTCAATAATGGACAGATGAAAGGGTGGATGGATAGATGAAAAAGTGAATGGATTATTAATATTAATGATAAAAATAATGCCTTCAATTTATATAGCACTTCTCTAGACACTGAATGACGCTTTACAATGATCAGAGCATTATTCATTAACTCCACTCTCTGGTGGTGATAAGCTACTGGACTGGTGGGTGGACGCATGGGTTGGATGGACTGGTGGGTGGACGCATGGGTTGGATGGACTGGTGGGTGGACGGGTGGGTTGGATGGACTGGTGGGTGGACGGGTGGGTTGGATGGACGGGTGGGTGGACGGATGGGTTGGATGGACTGGTGGGTGGACGGATGGGTTGGATAACGGGTGGGTGGACGGATGGGTTGGATGGACTGGTGGGTGGACGGATGGGTTGGATGGACTGGTGGGTGGACGCATGGGTTGGATGGACTGCTGGGTGGACGCATGGGTTGGATGGACTGCTGGGTGGACGGGTGGGTTGGATGGACTGGTGGGTGGACGGGTGGGTTGGATGGACTGGTGGGTGGACGAGTGGGTTGGATGAACTGGTGAGTGGACGGATGGGTTGGATGGACTGCTGGGTGGACGCATGGGTTGGATGGACTGGTGGGTGGACGGATGGGTTGGATGGACTGGTGGGTGGACGGATGGGTTGGATGGACTGGTGGGTGGACGGATGGGTTGGATAAACGGGTGGGTGGACGGATGGGTTGGATGGACTGGTGGGTGGACGGATGGGTTGGATGGACTGGTGGGTGGACGCATGGGTTGGATGGACTGCTGGGTGGACGCATGGGTTGGATGGACTGCTGGGTGGACGGGTGGGTTGGATGGACTGGTGGGTGGACGGGTGGGTTGGATGGACTGGTGGGTGGACGAGTGGGTTGGATGAACTGGTGAGTGGACGGATGGGTTGGATGGACTGCTGGGTGGACGCATGGGTTGGATGGACTGGTGGGTGGACGGATGGGTTGGATGGACTGGTGGGTGGACGGATGGGTTGGATGGACTGCTGGGTGGACGCATGGGTTGGATGGACTGGTGGGTGGACGGATGGGTTGGATGGACTGGTGGGTGGACGGATGGGTTGGATGGACTGGTGGGTGGACGGATGGGTTGGATGGACTGGTGGGTGGACGGATGGGTTGGATGGACTGCTGGGTGGACGCATGGGTTGGATGGACTGGTGGGTGGACGCATGGGTTGGATGGACTGGTGGGTGGACGGATGGGTTGGATGGACTGGTGGGTGGACGGGTGGGTTGGATGGACTGCTGGGTGGACGCATGGGTTGGATGGACTGGTGGGTGGACGGATGGGTTGGATGAACTGGTGAGTGGACGGATGGGTTGGATGGACTGCTGGGTGGACGCATGGGTTGGATGGACTGGTGGGTGGACGGATGGGTTGGATGGACTGGTGGGTGGACGGATGGGTTGGATGGATGGATGGGTTGGATGGACTGGTGGGTTGGATGGACTGGTGGGTGGAGTGCTGCACCTCCATTTTGTGTTGCTGCGCTATCTGTGTGTTTGAGGTGTGATTGGTTGTACAGTTTGACATGCTTAATTGTATTTTTAAATGTAAGTAAATCTACTATACGATCAACATTATAAAGAATTTCTGTTATAGTTAATGACCAGCAGTTACATGATGTAACAGATCTGATGCTGTTTGTCTTGCACCATCGAGTGAGCTCTGTCTGCACTGTAACCTGCGTCTGTTCTCTGCAGATGGTGGCAATAAACTAACCATTTGTGGAACCCCTGACCCTGATTCTTCAATGAACCAGCACAGCCACATGTGGTCCTGTAAGGCAGGAGATTTAACTAACAGGAGGTGCCAGTCCCCCGTTGTGCAGTTCTGAAACTCTCACAACCCGCGAGTGAACGTACAAAAAGCCATTCGTGGAAAGACGACAAATATAAACAAATCTGTTTAAGAAACGTATGCTAAGAGAAAGCGCTCGTGCTTTCAGCTTACTTTTATTCAGCTTTGTCAAGTATGTTTTAATAACCCAATACAGGTAAGTCTCCAGCTCAGCTCTGAGTCACTCCCAGCACATGCTCCGAGCTCAGTTGGCATCCATTAGCAGATGTAAAAAGAGAGAGAGCTGGCCTGGAAACCTGCTGAGCTGAAACGGGAGCGTTCTGTCCCTGGCTCGGCTGCGGGACCCGTCACACCGCAAAAACACTCTCCATACACCATACACAAAGTATATGATGGCTGCTCTATTAGATATTATCTAAGGTTCACACTTCTTTCCAGAGCTGAAGTAGACACTTTAATTATAAGCCTTAATGTTCAAACGTATTGTGTCGAGTTTTATTTAAAGTGTTGGATACTATCAAATACATATGTGTGGGCTCTGTTTCTTTCTGGGTGTTCTTCTCGCACCTTTTTAGCGGTGAGCTTGTAGGCTTCTGAGCTCTTCTGTTCTTTCCTGGAGATTCAGCAACCCTGAAGCACAAGAACGGTTCAGGGCCAATCAGGGAGAGCAAACACAAAGCTTTTAGGAAGATAATACAATAATGTTGCAGATCATTGAAACACTAACAGGGCTGTTGCTAGAATGAATTAGCAAGCTAGTTGCATGATGCTAACATGAATTATCAAGTAATTAACGAGTTGATGGCACAAAATTAGCATCTGATTAAATCTTAAAACATGCTAGTTTCTTGTCAATTTTTGCTAACATGCTAATTACATTTCAATTTGCAAATTATTAGCTTGATGCTAACACAAATTAACAAGTGATTACTATAATGTTAGCAAAAACTAACATGTGATTAAGCAAGATTATGTTGGCACAAAATTAGCAAGTGATTAGCGAGATGTAAGCAAGAATAACAAGTGATTAGTATAAAGCTAGCACAAGCTATCAACTAATTAGCATGAAGCTAGCACAAACTATCAAGGGATTAGCATGCAGCTAGTACAAGCTATCAAGTGATTAGCATGATTCTAGAACAGATTAACAAGTGATTTGCACAATGTCAACATGAATAAGCAAGATATTAGCATAATGTTGAATTAATAAGCAGTAAGCATGAATTACCAAAACAACAGGCATGATGCTAGTATGAGTAAGCAAGCAATTAACATGATGCTAGCACGAATTAGCAAGTGGTCTGTATGATGTTAACATGAATTAAAAACTAAGAAACTTGATGGTAGCATGAAAATCCACAAGCCTGTAGTACGACGTTAGCCTGAACAACCAAGCGATTTTTATGACTGTTGCATAAATGAACAAGCGATTAGCATGAAGCTAGCATGATTAAACAAGTGGTTAACATACTAACGAGAAAGAATTTACAAGTGATTAACATGATGTTTGTATTTGTGATTAATCCATTTACAAAATTGTTGACTGTTAGCATTGCGATAATTTACATGAGAATTGTTCACAACATTCTAAAATAAATATAAACTCTACTTAAAGTTAGTAACAAAGTTTTAGTATATAGAAATAAATGCCAACTTAAAAATCAAACCTATCCTTCATCTCTTTTAATTTATGAGGGAAGCAGATACTTTTTTGCGCCTCTTTATGAAGTGATTTTTTTCTCTCTTGCTTTAGGGGGCTTTAGGGGCCTTTCAGATCGGGGACGTCTAGAATGTTCCGTAACGACAGCGTTCGCTCTCCCTCCTCAATCCTCTTCAGTTTTACGTTCATTTTTCCAATCTGTTTCAGAGACACTTGCGTACATACGTCACCGGAAACACGTCGCATGGACGAAGGAAGAAGAAAAGATGAAAGCTCTCGCGTCATTAGTCTGCGACGGCTCGCCGAAATATACGAAGGTCTGAACGTAATAACGTTGGTGACCTCAGAGTTTGTGAGCGTGCTGTCGAGCTGAGAGACTGGAGGTTCTCGTCGGCCTAAATTCCATCAAACATTGGATCTCCTCGCTCCTCCACAAACATCCTTCTCCAACCGTGTTGATCTGTCTATAAACAGCAAAACGAGTCGAGCAGTTTTTACGTCACGTCGAGCGCAGACAGCTCCCTCTTGTGATCCTCACGCTCCGCAAAGATCTCCTCTCGACCGCGGGAACCGTTTCAGAGACTCCCTCTGGAAGCGCTTTCGGAAACGCTTCATGGAAACACACACGCTACAAAGAAACCGTTACCAGAGCCGAGCGTTTTTTGGAAACGGAAAACTGATGCCAGTCTGAAAGGCCCCTTAGAGCAGTGGCATGCAAGTTGTTTAAGAACCAAGCGTTTCTGTCACCTTTTCTTTCGCTCCAGAGATTTTTGGGTAGCTGCAGACCAAATTAGCTTCTCTTTGGGGCTTTTTGCCTTTTCCTGCAAATAAAATTCAACAAAGTTGCTAAACAAGAGTGATACTCATCAAATTCTTCAGGACTCGTTCAGTTACCATCTCTCTGAGTCTTCTCTCCATCTGTAACTCTCTATCCTGCTGAATCAGAGTCAAACGCTCCTCTAGCGACTGAGAGAAGAAAACGTCATGAATGTCGAACAGTGCGGCGCGTAACTGGAGAGAAACAAACATACGAGCAGATAAGTGACAGATTTAAAGGCTGTGGGTTAGCGGTTTGGAAACAGCGTCACCTGTGCCCGGACGCGCTCTTGCAGGGTTCGGTCCTGCTGGGACAGAGACCTCCTCCTCTGAGGAACATCTGCTCCGAGCGAGCTCAGAAACTCCTGCGTGTCCTGAGCAATCAGAGAGATTTGTACTAGCATGAATCAGATCTAATCCTCTAAAATCAACATATCTTTAAACACAATCACTTCCTAACATCTTAAATGTACATCATAACATCTAACTAACTAACATCTTACATCTTAAATCAAACATCTTAACATTTTAAACCTCTTAAATTACAATAGCTTGTTAGCATTATGCTAATTTATTTGTCAATCCATGCTAACATGTTTTGTCATGCTAGCAACATGACTTGCTGACTCATACTAGCAAGATTTTACACCTAATTTATTTAAGCCTAACATAATTTAGCACAATGCTAACGTAATGCTAAACATGCTAGGTCATAGTAACATTAAAATAGCCGGTTGACATTATTGTATGTGTTTATTTACATTATAATCATGCTAATAACATTCTATGTCATGCTAGCAACATGTTTATGATTTGCTGACTCATTCTAGCATTGTTTTATGCCTGTTAGAATGAATGAAAATATAATTTAGCACAATGCTAACATAATGCTAAAACATGCTAGGTCATAGTAACATTAAAATAGGCGGTTGACATTATTGTGTGTGTTTATTTACGTTAAAATTGTGCTAATAACATTCTACGTCATGCTAGCAACATGTTTATGATTTGCTGACTCATTCTAGCATTGTTTTATGCCTGTTAGAATGAATGAAAATATAATTTAGCACAATGCTAACATAATGCTAAAACATGCTAGGTCATAGTAACATTAAAATAGCCGGTTGACATTATTGAATGTGTTTATTTACATTATAATCATGCTAATAACATTCTATGTCATGCTAGCAACATGTTTATGATTTGCTGACTCATTCTAGCATTGTTTTATGCCTGTTAGAATGAATGAAAATATAATTTAGCACAATGCTAACATAATGCTAAAACATGCTAGGTCATAGTAACATTAAAATAGGCGGTTGACATTATTGTGTGTGTTTATTTACGTTAAAATTGTGCTAATAACATTCTACGTCATGGTAGCACCATGCTAATAACTTGGTGGATCATGTTGCAATGATATTTTAATCCTAGCATCAAAGCAGCCTGTTGGCATTGTGTTCAATTATGTGTTAATTCATAGACACATGATAGAAACAACATGTTAGGTCATGCTTATACGAAATTAGAAGATTGACATCGTGCTGTTTTATGTGTTAATTATTGCTCAAATCATACTAATACCATGCTAGGTCATGCTAGCAACATTATGACAATTTGTTGAATTTTCCTAGAATGGAGTTTTATGTTACAATAAATCTGTAATGAAATACACAGGTATTTCTATGTTAATAAAATACAAAATCAAATGAAAACAAATTCTGTTCTGCACAGCATTGTCCAAGATATACAAGCAAGATGTCCTTTTCTAAGTTGCACAAACACTTTCACTGTCCTCCACCTGAATAAACCCATGCCACGTTCAGAAAAACTTCTGCAAAAAAACCTTTTGTTCGCAAATGAAGATTCAAGAAATTAGCCCTTTCTCGAACCAGGTGCTTCAATGCTCCCTGAGGCTTCACCTCACCATCACTTGGTAAAATAAACAGTGCAGTCAACCATCCTTGATTGTACAAGTGATAAAGGGAGCTGAGGCGAAGGAACAGGTGTCTCCCAGCGAGTAAAGGAGCATTAATCAGAGCTCACTCACCTGAACAGTTTGTCGAAGGTGCTTGACCTTATCCGTGTTCAGCAGGCGTCTGGTGAGGAAGCCCTTTCCAGCAGCACTGAGGCGACACAGCGCCCTCTGCTGCTCTTCTGTTAACACCTGCCATTCATCAGAGTTTTTTCATCAGACACTTTAAAGCTCTGGGGAAACTGGTGAAAGCCCACCTGACTCTGTCGGGATCTGCTCCCCCCGAGACCTCTCGTGTAAACTGGAGTCTGTACGGATGGTGAGGTCATTTCTGGGATGGAAGAGGAACAAAATGAAAGGTGAAACCATGTTTAAATGCAAATGCTTGCTAATGGCGTCTACGCGTGATTCTGACACCATATATTAACCTTTTGAAAAATCTAAAGGGTGTTATGTTAAGTATCTACAGTATATGGGCAGTATTGTTAAGAAAAGGTCACACCTGACATAAAGACGTTTTACTGTTAAACCTGGGGCCTCCACTTCATCTACAGCACCCTTACTTGTGGTGTCCCTCAGAGATCAATTCTTGGTCCTGTTTTATTTACAATTTACCTCCTTCAGCTTGGATTGATTTTTTAAAAAGCTCCACAATTCAGACCACTTTTATGCAGATGACAGCAGCTCCCTGACACCATCGTTGGACTGTTTTAATGACGTCAAGACTTGGTTAGCTCAGAACTTCCTGAAATTAAATGAAGAGCTATCTGAGGTTATCTTATTAGGCCCCATACATTGCCAAATAGACCTGAGGCCTTTCAAAGAATTTGTTAAAACTAAAGTTACCAACCTTGGCGTTAGTATTGATTCTGATTTTAAACTGCAGCTTGTGTACTTTTCTGTGTTTTATTAATGTTTTTTTTAATTTGTTTTATCCATTTTAGTAATCTTACGTATGTTTTTATTCCTTGTAAATATGGTTTTATGAGTTTTAATTTTGTTTATTTTAGACACTGTTATTGGTGCAATGAAAAATGTTCAGTTAATAAAATGTGCTATATAAATAAAGTGGATATATATATATATATATATATATATATATATATATATATATATATATATATATATATATATATATATATATATATATATATATATGATTACGACATAATAAAAGTTGTTTTGCCAGTCATCCTCAGAATAGTTTTTTTTAACCTATGTCCTCTTAGATCGTCTGTACAAAACCCTGTTTGGGAGCTCATAACTTTTCATCGCTGACTCTAAGGAAATGAACTTTATTTTAAAACCAAAGCATTCTGAGTTCTGAATTGTTCAGTGTTGTTTTATTGTTGCTTCAGTTCTTATATGTGAAAATATCAGCCACTTTTTGGTTGCTTTTAACAAAGTGGACAGTAAAGCCTAAATAAGCATTCATAAGCAGGAAAGAAAAGTCAATGAATTCTACTCTTATATAACTCAACATCTTTTTGTTCTAAGAATTCAAAGTGATATTTTAGATCGTATTTTCACAAACCCATTCTTTGTCTCCAGTCTGCAGGACTCGAAGGGCACCTGGGGCTCAGCACGGGGTAGCGTTCATCCCCGTCGTGTCCTGGGGAGGGACTCAGAGCCCTGACTCTCCGAAACCGTTCCTCCAGCTCCTGAATGACAGGAAAAATGTTTAATATCAATGTGGTGACAGAGTCAGGCTCATACTGGAGAGCCACAGTCACTACAGGTTTCAGCTTCACACTAAGAGAAACTCAAAAAGTGTAATCATGTGCCTCCAGGAATGACTGCTCCTCCCGTGATTGGTTTCTGTTTGTTTAAAGAGCCGGTATTGTTACTCCTTGAAAGTAATTGCTCATGCCGTGGGTAACAGAGCCTGAGTCTGAGTCTTAGTCTGAGGAGCATCCAGTCTGAGCTTTTTTCAAGAAACAATTTGTGTGTTGTGTTATCATCTGAAAAGAAAGAGTCGAGTCAGATTCACTGAAACGAGTCGCTTCTAAAAGTGATGTAGAACTGTACAGAACGTACTAAGCTCCTCCCACCGCTCGCCAGAGGTTACCTGGAGAGGTGTTCCTCAAACAGAGCTACTAGCGGTTGAGATTCGGTCGCATTATTTCGAAGAACTGTTTATTTTGTGGGGATTCTCATCTTTATATTCTCTGCTGAGAGACGAGACTCTGAGGGAGCGATGGTGGGCGATTGTTTTCCGCCATTTTCAGCTTCACGAATCTCCAAGCGATTCACAAAAAGGCTTTTGATAAAGAATAGATCCGTTCCACTTTAATTAGCCGCTATCGGTGAGATGCTAACAGCGGACACATTATTTCTGAAGAGCTACCCGCTGTATCCAATAACAGCAAACCGGAGTCTAATGACCAATCACTGCAGAATGCATCACGTAAAGGAGCAGTTTTATATGAATGAATCCCAAAACAAATCATTTTGATGTCATCACAGAGACTGGTAGACATAAATGCATTTTATAGCAAAATTAAAATGTTTTTGACCTTTCAATGATGTCATCTTGTAGTTTAAGAACACAAAAAATAAGCATCTCAGAATCTTCTGGCTCTTTAGAAACAGGTTTGAATCCAGAGTCTGACCGGACTGAGACGCAGTTGTCCTCGCTCGTACTCTGCCATCAAGCTGGACATCCAGAAAGCATAGTTTTCCTCCTCCAAAGACCTCTTCATGTCTTCTAGCGAGTGGACGTGCTGTTCAAACTCATCTGAGAGGAAGACATCAGATATCAATCAGATATGAAAAGCTCAAAGGGCTCCTGTGGTCCAGTGTTGGCAGGTGCGTGGACTAGATGTACGCTGATATAGAGACCATTTTTGATCAGTTTGATGATAATTGGTTTTGACTGTCTAAGTCTTTTTAATCAAATGTATCTGATTATTGTCAAAAACTGATCTCTCTACCTAACGGCGCAGCACTGGAACACACACACAGAAACACTGACACAGTAAGTGCACGCACCTGTTTTACCGTCCTGGTTTCCAAATATAACCAATCCCTCTTCTCTTCCCTCTCAATAGTCCAGATCTCCACATAACACCGTTAATCAATTTGTTGAATGTCTGTTTAAATTTGGCCATCTCTATTGTTATCTTTAAATATGTGTATGGTTCACAGAATTAAATGTTTAAACCGCTTGGATTTTGTTGGCGTTGGCTCCGGCTCTATCAGGAACTGGACAAAAACAGCTTCAGTTTGTTTTTTAAAAAGCCAATATGAAATATATGAATTATTTTTTAACTGCAACTTCACTTAACATGTTAATAATAATAATGATAATAATAATATAATAATAAACTTTATTTCATAAGCGCCTTTAAAGTGATGCTTCTCAAAGAGCTGGCCAGTCAAAAAAAACAATAAATGCAGATGATAAATTAATACAGGATTAATAAAACATGTTTTCAAAATAGTAATCATGAAAGCAATAAAACATTAAGACACAATAGAGCATCAAAAGTCAAAGGCCAGTTTAAAAAGGTGAGTTTTAAGATGGGATGTTGTAACTTTGTGCTTCCCTGTTGTCCCCCAGAAGAGAGTTCCACAGTGTCGCCGCAGAGACCTGTTTCCCGTAGTCTTAGTTCCCATGCGTGGAACAGACCGAAGCTCAGACCAAGTGGAGTGGAGTGAACGATTTACAGTTAAAAGTGACAACAAGTAAGCAGGAGCAAGGTCATGGAGTGCTTCGTATGTGAGGTTTAATATTTTTAAAATCAACACGAAACTGTTGAGCAACCGGGAGCCAGTGGAGTGATTTAAGAACAGGTGTGATGTGTTCATGCTTCTTGGTCCAGGTCAAAATACGGACGGCTGAATTCTGAACACTCTGCGACCTGTCCAGAGTATATCTGAAACCCCCGTCCAGGAGAGCACTATAGTGATCCAGAAGCAAAATGACGAATCCATTGTTTGGTCTTTCAGCAACGGAGGACTGCAACATAGGGGGCGTAGTCTAGCTACATTTCTCATGTGGCAGAAAGAAGACCTGATCGAGGTCTGAACAAACTGGTCAGAAGTCAGACAAGGATCGAATGTAACACTAAGGTTCCTCATTTTTCTCTTAGTCTCTAACGATGAAACATCAAGTGACAGACAATGCAACAGGCCGGATGTTACACGCGCTATTTAATGTCAGGAACCAATCAGCAGTACTTCAGTTTTACCGCAATTAACAATCACACATCATGTCGAAAAGGCTGAATAGGTGACCTTTAGGGGTTATGTTGCCTACACACCAAGCGCGAATGATCCGGTAAGATTGGCTGATTTTAATGTAAAGTCTATGTGAAGAAGCTTCCCATGCCGCGAAGGGTCCGGACCATGCGGCACGAGGGCCGCGAATGCTGTGAGAGATGAGGTGCGGTAAACAGAACTGAAGTTGAGACAAGTTTTAATCAGGCGAAGTTCGCATGGGTGGCAACCAATCAGGGGCTTGCTCTTGTAGCGACGTGACTTATCACACGAGAAAATTTATAACAAGAATGGAGGAGACAAATATCGCAGTTTGTGGCCAGCCAGAATGAATACTTGTATTATTATCCATGTGCAAACAAAAAGGACCTTGCTTGGAATTACGTGGATGAGGAGTTCTCTGAATCTGGTAAGTTATAAGTTTTTTTTATGAATCAACTTGAAATATATTGATGTAAGCAAAAGTTAAGTTTATTTATCAGAGAGGGGGTGTGCAGGAAGAGATGGAGAGGGTTGAGGGACGCTTTTGATGGAGAGGAGAAAGGAATAGGAGAGAAAGAAAGGGTCAGCAGCAGATATGGTCTGCTCACGACGGGTTTATGTCAGATAGGCGTGAGAGAAGTGTTTTGCTCGTGCGCTTGATGTGAACGCCCTATCAGTTTCTCAATGGTTTTTCAAAACGTGTTAAGTGGCACCAGTCTGAAAATATAAAGCAGGTTAAATCAGACCAGTTTGAGGGTTTGAGCAAAATCAATTGCATGTAAAGTTCAGGAGGAGATAAAATCAGAAATTTGGCTCGGAAGACATGTAAGGCTACGTTCAGACTGCTGCCCAAAGAGTGATAAATCCATTTTTTCTCCATATGTGGCCTGTAACTGTGTATATTTTCAGTTTTTTTTCCACCCAGGTCGCTTTCTTATGAGTTCCTGATTCTGACGCGTATCGACCTCAGTCTAAATATGCGTGTGCTTATAAGTTTTGCTTCCTCGAGCTCAAATTAAACATGGTTTCTCACAGAAGTTAGGCGCTGGAGAAGTCGTTCTTTTACAGAAATAGTCACAGGAAGAGCTCAGAGATGATCCCAACACTCCACTTCCATAGTTGCTCGTTTTCGTCTCAATCTTTTTTCTAAAAACTATTTTATGCTAATAAAGTTGTCTCTGATCAGACATTTACATCAACCATGCTGCAAGAGTGTCTAGGGAAGGATTTGCGTACGTTTGCTAGCAATGCATCCTGGGGGACGTAGTTTCCTCTGTGCATGTGTGTCACATTTGAGACGCATTTTGTTCACACAGAAGACGATGTTATTTGTAATGTGAACAAACGCCCCAAAACAAATTAAAAGTGAGCATTAATACATAACAGAGAGATCTTTTTGTTAAACACTGATCACTTTTCATGCACTTTCTAACCTGCTCTCTTGGAAGCCCTCTCTGCCTGGAAGAAGACTTTGTCGGAGTTCGGCGAGACCCTGATTGCTGATCCGTGCGAGTCCCGTGAGAAGCTGATGGGTGATGGAGGAGACACTCGAGGGGAGGTCTTCACCGTGACCCCGGCCATGAACCGCGGCATCCTCTCCTGACTCCGGTCTATGATTGGTCGAGAGTATCCTTGGCCTTCGAGGGTGTGGCATCTCCTTCGAAACAGAGGGTCCACCGGCGATCTCTCCAGCCTTCCAAAAGCCTCGTGTAGAGTCTGCTTTCCCTCTGGATGTGGAGTGGGTGCAGTGTTCAGCTCTTTCGGCCTTTCATGGGGTGAAAACTGTGGGTTTTCGGTGTAAGAAAAGAAGATGCTTCCCGCTGAAATTGGACGTGTGCGTCCTCGATGCACCCCAGCTCTTAGGGTCAGTTCTGGGCTCAAAGGTGAGCACTTTTCAGGGCAATAAATTGGAACGGTTCCATTCGGAGCACAGCAAACACCCTCTGACGGGCTCTCTGATGGGGTTCTGATGACCTTTGACCCATGCTCTTTTTCAATAAACTCTCGTGATTTCTTCAGGAGGCTCAGAAGACACATTCCTGTTTGAAGCTCCTCTGGTGTTGCCTTTATTTCAGATGTTACTCTCATTAGTGCTTCTGGACTTGATTGCTCATTAGAGAGAATAATTGGAGTGAGTTTTGTCATGTCCGGAGGTGTAAATCCATTTTTGACTTCAGCTTTTGGAGAAGGTGAGTCGTGCTGCTCTAAAAGCTTTGGGCTGTGAAGGACTTTCAGTACCTGCGATGCAAAACAACTGTAACAACTCTGAAGTCACAGAATGCATGCTGTCTTAAATAATGTTTGAGTACCTTAAGTGTGGAGAGTGGAGGAGAAGTTTGGTTGAGGACGTTTTGGTGGAGTTGGCACAGTTTGGATGGTCTTTCTGCATCCTTCAAGGATGCTCTGGTCCTGTATTCAGCCATCTCCTCACGTTCTTTCTCAGAGAGCTACAAAAACATCCAAACAAACCATATTAAAATGAAGATAATGAAAGCAAACCTTCATGCATTCATAACACCTTATAATCCACTAAAGTGTGTTATCTACTTTATCTAAGTATGTTTTCTTTGGTGTGAAACATGGCTCCTAACACAGTGCTATATTGTTTGAAATTATCAACAATATGACAATATAAACAACTTCATTAAACTTCAACACTACTAATTGTGATAAATAGTAACCTACACGTTGGTTAAGCATTTAAAACCAATTAATATATTTTTAAATTAAAACGAAAAGATTGGAAATGGAAACTGTAAAAACAAAGGTTAAAACTTACAACCGGAAGTAGTATTGGTGAGCCAAAGAAGCAGATGAGAGATTGCGCCCCCGCTCGCTCATGCGCGGGACTGCAGCTGGACTCGCGCGTCATTTCCGTCAGTATCCGAGCACAGAAATGCTCGTAACTCTCCATTCCTTCAAAACAGACTCTCACACTGCTACAAACACCGAAAAACACACATTTTGTGCGCAATTAATAATATAGCCTGTCTTTATTCGTTGAGATGCGCAGCTTGTTGCGAAAAAAGAGCCAAATCACACTAAATGTTGACGTTTTAAATAAATGTAGGGGATAAAAGCAGCTGTAATCATGTTTTTATTTTAGCGAAGTAAAATGTGCGGTGGGTTACACCCCAGTGGCAGACGAGCACTGAGCCTTTTCCATGAAAAATAAACTGAAAATGTGAAATATAATAAGATCACTGCACGCCTCTTTGTTGATTTCTCTATAAAATGATGCGTGCGAACACCAGCATCCCAAAACTGTCACCTACAGATGTTAAAATCCCAGCATCAGCACATTTATTCCCTCTTTCATAGAAGGCTCGGATTACATGACAATGGTATTCAAAAGAAAGGCTAATTACCTGTGTGAGCACTCGTTTCCGGTGATAAGCCTCTTCGATTGGGAATGTAAACAAAGCTAACTGCATTATATCCACTGGATCATGACGAGATGAGCTGATGTGTTTTCTGTCCTCAGAGAAGATGCCAGGCGCCCTGAATCATCCTCGTGTCCTCCGCTCGAGTGTCCGAGAGGGCTTGATCAGCAGTTTCAGCTGCGCCCTTCATTCTCATCAGCATCAGTTCATCTGAGGAGAAGCGCACAGATTCCTTCACAGCTGCATTCCCAGGTAAAGACACCAACTGCGATAATCACTGTTCATCCATCCATTCATCCATCTATCTAGCCTTTCATTAATCCAACCCTTCATCCATCCATCCATTCATCCATTTATTAATCCATTAATTTATGCATCCATCCATTCACTGTTAAAAACTCACATATGTTTATGAATGAAATGTGCTACTAAACCAGTATTTTTTTTTTCTGAAATACCCACAAAACATAATATTTGGTTGCTTTAGGATATTTGTTTTGTTTTTTAATTTTGGAATATTTGGATATTTCTTTTCTTCATTCATGGTTATAAAATAAATTATAATAAAGCTAATGTACAATTAAAAAATACATGTATTTTATTAATCTATCTATCTGCCTGCCTGCCTGCCTTCCTGCCTGTCTGTCTGTTTGTCTGCCGGTCTGTCAGCATGTCTGCCTTCCTGTCTACCTGCCTGCCTGCCAGTCTGTCTGCCTGTCTACCTGCCTGCCTGCCAGTCTGTCTGCCTGTCTACCTGCCTGTCTGTCTGTCTGTCTGTCAGCATGTCTGCCTTACTGACTACCTGCCTGCCTGCCAGTCTGTCTGCCTGTCTACCTGCCTGCCTGCCTGTCTGCCTGCCTGTCTGTCTGTCTGTCTGTCAGCATGTCTGCCTTACTGACTACCTGCCTGCCTGTCTGTCTGTCTGTCGGTCTGTCAGCATGTCTGCCTTACTGACTACCTGCCTGTCTGCCTGCTTGTCTGCCTGTCTACCTGCCTGCCTGCATTTCTGCCTGCCTGCATGTCTGCCTGTCTACCCGTCTGCCTGCCTGCCTTCCTGTCTGTCTGTCTGCCGGTCTGTCAGCATGTCTGCCTTCCTGCCTGCTTGTCTGCGTGTCTACCTTCATTTCTGCCTGCCTGCCTGTCTGTCTGTCTGTCTATCTGTCTGTCTGCATGTCTGCCTGTCTACCCGTCTGCCTGCCTGCCTTCCTGTCTGTCTGTCTGCCGGTCTGTCAGCATGTCTGCCTTCCTGCCTGCTTGTCTGCGTGTCTACCTTCATTTCTGCCTGCCTGCCTGTCTGTCTGTCTATCTGTCTGTCTGCATGTCTGCCTGTCTACCCGTCTGTCTGCCTACCTTCCTGCCTGCCTGTCTATCTGTCTGCCGGTCTGTCAGCATGTCTGTCTTACTATCTACCTGCCTGCCTGCCAGTCTGTCTGCCTGCCTGTCTGTCTGTCTATCTGTCTGTCTGCATGTCTGCCTGTCTACCCGTCTGTCTGCCTACCTTCCTGCCTGCCTGTCTATCTGTCTGCCGGTCTGTCAGCATGTCTGTCTTACTTTCTACCTGCCTGCCTGCCAGTCTGTCTGCCTGCCTGTCTGTCTGTTTTCTCACAATATATTACTTGTGTTTAGTTATTTAAATACATTTTAATGTAAGTTAATAAACATGTAATATATATAATTAACCAACAAATATAGTTTTATTTACTAAATATAAACACTATATTTACATACACTATATTTTATAAACACTATATTTTCTTATATATATGTTCACTATATAATATGTTATATAGTACTTATATATGTTCACTATATAAACACTATATTTTATAAACACTAACCAACGAATGTACTAACGAATTATGTAGATATTACTTTTACTATAAATTAATTTATTTTAATAACTAAACTACATTTATTTAACTACTAATGTATTTGACACTTTGCGGCAACACAAACAAAGAAAAAAAACGAAAAATAATTGTATTAGGATCCGACGTTGGTTACGTCATTGCGTAAGTGGGCGTGGCTTCGCACCGCGCGCGCGCAACAGCCGCAGCTCAAAATCGTCGGAGTGTGTTTCGCGTCTACACAAGTCTACGCAACTCTTCTCTTACTGTCTCAAAAGAGAAAACACGAACCAAACTGGGTCCGGTTCGTCGAGACGCGGTTAGAGGCTCGTTCCGGCCCTCGCCGTCCGTTAACCGTTTGAATTTCCTTCACAGTTCACCGGTGGACTTTGACAACCGTCCTCAACGCCTGAATGAATTTGCAGAAGTTCCCTAAGAGGCCGAAACGGTGAGTTATTTCGGATTTTGTTGGCTTGTTTCATTAACAAGACGTTTCTGAGGCCTTTACATAATTGTTATTGAACAGGAACAGCTAAATGTCGTCGCTTTATCCCACTGTATGTTTCTATATTATCATAGCGTCATGACTCGGTGTTCGTTACAGTCTCATTTCGAAGTTGATGTGAGTTTTATTTTTAAGTTAAATGTATTTAAAGTCATAAATTGTGTGGTGGCCTCACCCCGAGTGAACAATCATCCTTCAAATATGTTAAACGCGTACAGTCGATGATTAAACGAAGTTTTGTTTGGAGCTAGCTTCTGCTGTAGTGCTGCAAGCGAGCACTAGTGGGCGCTGTTGTATTACGTGTTACTGCTTTTTAGCGTACGTTAATACAACTGTGGGTGTAAATGATGATTAAAAAGCGCAACTTTGTAATGCAGGAATGTGTTTTAATTGTGGGGTAACATAACTCGGGCTTTTAGTTTGAAAGTGAAGTTTCTATGGTACAGAATCATACTTTGGATTTGGTGGCTACAATTTTGCAATTTAATATTTCATTTGTTCATCTTTAGTCCCCATAGTGGCCAAAAGCATCCTTATTTAGCAAACATTTATTATTCATGTTTTAAATGAGCATTTTTCTGTGTTGTGCAGCCCTTCTGAGCTGCTAGTTCCTTAGCTATAATTTCTCGTATAACATGTCATGTATTCCACCAACTGGAGTCTTTAAATTACCTGATGAATTTATTGAAGAATGTCCACTCCATTCAGAAAGACCCCTGAATGGACTCGAACCAGCTTCCTTCCAGCTGAGAGGCTTCGTGCAAACATCTCGAGACACTAATGTGCCTTTTTCAGTCCCGTATTTCACCTCCGGGTTCGTCTTTTTGTAGTCATTCACCTTCATCGTTTGTACCGTGTGTAATAATATCTTGCATTTATTCAATGCTTTATAGTTTTGAAGAAAAAAAACTTTAACAATACAATGCACAGTCTTACTTTGCATTATAATGTTTGGATGTCGAATATGGGGTTACTGGTGCGTCACAATTCTAAGCACAAAAATTCAAATATTGAGAGAACAAAAATACTTTTTTGGGGGGTCTTCTCATGAAGGAAAATGTTGTTTGTGTGTGTTTTTGTTGTTGTTGTTGCTTGAAACAAACCCCTATAAAAAAAATCTTCTTTCCGTTTCGTTCATTGAGTCCACATTTGTGTCGGTTCCACTCTTAGCAACGAGTGTCACTGTGTTAGATGAAATTGTTAGAGTTCTAGGACTAAACCTACAAAGATAATACCGATACAAATACATATTCAGCAGAAATACAAACACAATACAATAAACGGTGAAACAAACTTCATTCTGCCGAAAAAGCTAGCGAAATAGCTTCTTTAGATGATTGTTTGTTTGTTTTTTTCTCGTCTAGTACTCTTTTAGGACACGTCCACATGTACGCGGTTATTTTTTAAAACCCTTTTTACAGAAAAAATGCGCTAACATGAGCACCGGCAGAAAAAAACTCGACCCATCGTAAAGGGAGCCTGAATTTATATCGACCAATCAGAAAGCTTCCCTCAGCTTTTTTTCAATAGCTGGCAAATACAGCTCACATAAAAATGGGAAGTACGTCTTCCATGAACTCTCTCGCCAGTGTTCACATTAAACCTGAATGTTGTAACTAAATAATCAATTACAACAATCGTATATTATTGTAAACGTGTTAAAATTGTTGATTAGTCAGTACTTTTTTTTATATGACTTTGTGAAATGTAGTTTTTTCGAACATGAGCAATGTTTCTGTTTTAAGTTTATACAACAGCTCGCTTGAGTTTAGCTAAATTGAAATATTGGAAGTGTCACAAGATTGCAATGCATTGTGGGTAATTAGCAAGTTCTTGTTCACAGGCTGTGTATGTGATGCGTATTACGAATTGTCAATATAAAAAGTTAATGCCGTGTTATAAAATGTGTTTCTGATGTTTCTCCGTTCATTATGGGTTTCTCAGGGTTGAGAGCGAGGTGTGTGTCTTGGGGGTAATAAATCACTGTTTTGACACATTTCTTTTTTTAAACTTGCATACATAGCTTTTATGGAGATTTAACTTTTTTTTTTTTTAACATTATAAAGCTAAGTTACTCAAGTGTAAGAACCGTAATAAACAGCTGTTAAACTTGTAAATTAGAGACCAACGCAAATAAGCTGTTTTCACATTTTTTCCTTTTATTTTTTGCAAACCTTACTTTGACAGAGATTTTACGTCATTGTTACTTTAATAAAATATATATATATATTTTAATTATACAGCTACATCCCGTATTTTATTTTTTCATATTTTTATTAGATAATAATTACAAATATATTTTTTGAAACTATTTTTGTTTGGTAATTTGGATTTTGGTTAACGCTGCTATGACGTGTGCTTCTGAATGTAATTAGTTAAATTCACTCTCTTTTATTTGCATACATCACTTTGACAAAGATTAAATGTTTTTGTTGTTTTTTATTTCATTTTATATTACAAAATGATTTTACTCAGTGAAAGAACCATAATAAACAGCTGTTAAACTCTTAAGTTTTTTTTTTTTAATTTGCAAACGTTGCTGTGACAGAGATCTTACGTTATTGTTAATTTCATCTAAAATAAATGTTTAATGAATGAACGTACTTTTAATTATACAGATTTACACTGTATTTGATTCTTTCACATTTTTATTCAATACTAATTAAAATGATTATTATTATTATTATTTTTTATAAATGTTGAAATTATTTTATCATTTGGATTTTTGTTAACTGGACCATAATGTGTGCTTCTGGAAGTTTCATGTTTAGGTTGCTCTTTGAAAAAATAAATATTATAAAATAATAATATATCATACAATCTAAACGTCTTATATTATTATTTTTCCATTTCGAACTTAAACAATTCCGTTTTTCTATCCAGAGCTGCTTAACGTACGCGCAGGGGGCGGGTCTGCTCCCTCTCCACCAATAGATTCAAAGTATTCGCGTGATTGACAGCTGTGCCTGAAAAGGGGGCGGAACGCGCCCGCGACTTGATCCGTCTGGCTTTTCTGTGTTGTGGAAGCCATTTTGGGATTTTCCTAGTAGTAATCGTGAGTCGAGCTCGTAACTTTTGTTCCGTTCTCGTGAACCGCGAAGGATTTGGAGCTAACGCGAGGACAGAGCGCTGTTTTTAATCAAAACGTCGTTTCTCGTCCGTCGACATGCGCCACTCGCTCTGCGCATCCCTGAACCGGACTGACGCTTCTCAACCGGACTACCTTCAAAACAACAAGAGATTATAGGAACTGATGGTCAGACTGGCAAGTGCTGGAATACTTTTGTTGTCGTTTGTGATTAATTGAGGTTTAGTTGTGTTATAACAGGCTCTGGTGGAGAGCAGCAAAGCCTCTTTCCTTCTTAACTCTTGATGTTGGCCTCGGATGAGTCCCACAAAGGGGGCTCGCAGATCTGATTTATGATCTGTTGCTCAAGTCTGCCCTCCACTGAAGTGTGCAGAAGCGCTAATAGCGCAGATATAATGTTGCAGCGCTGTGTTTTGGATCAGAACTCGAGCTGGCCATCATTGGAGGCAACTCCACAACAATGAAAGTGACGCACGCCCACTCCAATCAGCAGCTATATGCAAATCAGGATCGATTTTAACACGTTTAGCCACTTAAAACGTGCTTTCTCGAAACCGAGTGACTAGTTTTGGAGCTGCAGGTGTTTGCACGTTTATTCATGGAAATGATCCACGACATAAAGCTGAGAGCTCCACTTGTGTGAGGTGCAGGAACAAAGGAAGGAGCTGCTGCTGCTGCTGCTTTCACCATTGACTGCTTTATTGCTCTATTATTATTATTATTATTATTGTTGGTGGTGGTGTCAGCTCGTGGTGGATGGTAGGAACGTAGCCGAGCTTGTTTGGGCTTGTGTAATGTGACTATAGAAAAGAAAAAGGTGTTCAGCCTGTCCCTTGAGTGTCAGAGGGTCGAGTTTGTGGAGCATTTGAGCTGTTCAGAATGAGGAGACTTGAAGGAAAGGTACAGAAAATATATATATATATATATATTTTTTTTCATTTTTATTGGTAGTATTTATCTTGTTTTGAATGTGTTTCACCTGACTGGTGTTAATCATATCAACCTCAACGACGGTTGATGTTACCGTATTTAGGGACCATCTCAAAAGTTCCATTCAGTTTTGGTCTAAATAAAAAGAATATGTTAAAACCAAATATCACACAGCTTTAAAACTAACTTGTGTTCATCTGTGACTGCCCTTTGCGGCTCAACTTTTTGGATTTTTCATTCATACCTTAAAGCCGGGAAAGTGCCATTTTCAACACGTCATAGTTTAGAGCTCAATGAAATCAACGGTTTTGTGCTCACCTCATCACTCATCTTTGTTGTTCAACATTTAGTTTTTTTCTCGTTATTTCTACAAAACTTCAAAGTCATGGGTGAGAAGTGCAATTTTACACATTTTACGCAAGCTGTTACTGTTTGCATGTCATGGTTAGAGCTGAATAGCCATCAAACTAATGTAAATTATGTAAAACAATAAAATCAACAGTTTTGTGTTCCTCCGTGACTCTCTTTTGGGGTTCAACTGTTGGGTTTTACATTATTATTCCCCAAAAATTTAAAATCATAGGACAAAATTACCATTTACAATGAATGCACTCAAATTGCACACATCCCATAGTTTAGAGCGTAATGACTTTCAAACTAAATTGTTTAAAATGGTAAAATCAACATTTTTGAGTTCCTCCGTGACTCTCCTCTGGTGTTCAACTGTTTGGTTTTCCATTATTATTCCCCAAAACTGTCAAATATGGACAGAATGTGACATTATTTTACTAGAAATTGCACACATTCTATAGTTTAGAGCTCAATGACTTTCAAACAAAATAATAAAATCAACAGTTTTGTGTTCATCGATCACTCTTCTTTCAAACTCAACTTTTAGACTTTACATTATTATGCCACAAAACTTCAAGGGCAAAAAAGTTACATTTTTGTCAACTTTAAAAGTCTTATTGAACAATATTTCAGACTAAAACATTAACTGTTTAGATGGTCCATAAATATGTGAGTATTAGTCGTCCAACTTCAGGCCAGTTTGTGCTTTTTCACCCCTTTTGAAAAACTGATCATTAACTGAGGTTTTTAACTATTGTTATTGTTAGAATATGTATATGGGGCAAATTCGTTTTTAATGAGGGAAATTCTTTCTTTTATTTGGAGCCAGTTTCAGATGAATTGTTATTAAAAACGTATCATAAACTGTAAAAATATCAGATATTCAGTAAGTATTTACTTGTAATTATTCGTCATTGATTATTATTTGTAGCAATTATATTTGTACTTATAAAATGGTAAAAAAAAAGATGTAAACAAGGAAACAAATTATATAAAAGCCACCCAAAAAATTGAAATGCAATGTCACAAACCAGAGAACAGGAGAGAACAAGTTGTTTTGATAAGATACTGTAAAGGCCACACAAGACTTACCCACAGCTTCTTACTTAAAGGAGAAAACCCTCCGAAGTGCAACCGTTGTGAAAGTCTCAGTGGAACACCTGCTGATAGACTCCCCTCGATACAACTCCGTGAGAACACGACGTCTCCAGTCTGAGAATCTGAAAGAAATCCTTACAGTAAGCTTTGTTTTTAAAACTGACTTACAGAAGATGTTTTAATAAACTAGAAAATGCATATTTTGAAACATTTTAAAAGAGAATACCTATATTGAAATATTATTTAGATAGCCATGAAATAACCGATGATGTTGTCTTGGCTATAAACCAACAAACAAACAAAAAAGATGTCAGTTAAAGAGCTAAACCAGAGGCAAGAGTTTCCGGCAAAGCCCGGCTTCTCATTGGTCTTCCAGTCGACCGTGTCATGTAACACGTCGGAAGTGTCAAATGGAGGGAATATAGCTTTTGTTTGCTGTAAAAAAAATAAACGTTACTTCACACGGGAAAATGATCCCATGTAAGAAACCCATAAGTGGTGTTAGAAAAGTTCTGGATAGGAAGTTATCGAACTCTCTTTTGACCTCTATCATCCCATTGAGAAAATATATAACGATAATAATTGTCAGTCGGATTATCGCCCAGCGCTAGGTAGTATTAATAAAGGCTTCAAGTTGTATCTAAACAAGGTGTCTCCTAGTTTTCACTCGAGCTTGTTCCACAACAGAAGTATCTCATTAACGTTTTTATTTTCGTTCTTAAGCAGTGGTTAAGAGTAATGGTTTCCGTGATGGTTTTGTTGTGGTGTGCCACATCTCTTGCAGTTCAGACATCTCTTGCAGTTCAGACATCTCTTGCAGTTCAGACATCTCTTGCAGTTCAGACATCTCTTGCAGTTCAGACATCTCTTGCAGTTCAGACATCTCTTGCAGTTCAGACATCTCTTGCAGTTCAGACATCTCTTGCAGTTCAGACATCTCTTGCAGTTCAGACATCTCTTGCAGTTCAGACATCTCTTGCAGTTCAGACATCTCTTGCAGTCAGTCTCAGCTGAAGTTGCTGGTCCGGATTCCTCCAGGAGGCAGGCTGAACCCTAGACTCTAGCTACGTCTCATTCCAGGGTCTGCGTCCTTCCGAGGGCGCATTTCAAGGCTGCTTACGTCACAACGCTGCACAAGGGACGTCCCATTTCGCCAAAAATTGAAGAGTCCTTAAAAAGAGTCCTTTAAATATGTCCCTGAATTTCGAGAATAAATCACTACACAGTAGAATCACGAATGTTAAATTGACACAGCTCTGAGTCTATTTGGTCCTACTCTAATAACACTGAACTCATCAACCGGAATCATAAAATGTTTAAGTTAAACTTTTATTTTTCCTTACAATGTGATGAGTGGAATAGTTGTGATGTTTTTATAGTGAAAGACAAATGTTTATCACTGCGCACAAGTTTTCGGTGAATAATCGATGGTTTAGATGATAACCTCGTTGATGATTTAACTCAGTTTAAGTGTTACTGTTTCACTCTATGTAGAGTGTATTTGGTCCTACTCTGGATAGAGTTCATTTCACTCTCAGGATTTTACTCTGTACCATCCTATGAGCCTCACGTATCCCAACATGCTTTGCGAAGAGCACTCCGAAAGTGCTCCGTCGACCCATTTACCAATGATTGATGCAGCCTTTGGAGGATCCTCCGAAGCCGTAGCCTCCGGAGGCTGGGAAGGCTGCGTCCTCGGAAGGATCCAGACCCTGGATTGAGACGTAGTTTCTGTGTGTGTTTGGTGTGTAGTGCATGCTCTGAGGGTGTGGCGCTGGTGATTGTGCTTGACGCTCACGCCCCTCGTCTTGCTCTCTCTCGCTCTCTCGCTCTCTCGCTCTCTCGCTCTCTCTCTCTCTCGCTCTCTCGCTCTCTCTCTCTCAAACGTGTGTGCTCTTGACGTCTCCACAGCGTGCTCCGGCTAACACCATGGATTTCTCCCCCCTGCACACGTACACTCCTCCTCAGTGTACTCCGGATAACACCGGATACACCTACTCGCTCAGGTGAGAGTCTACAAGCGAACGCTGGCTTTGCGAAGGGAACCCCTCAGTGCTTAAAGCTGAGCGTTGCTCACCCGGAGCGTGTGAGCTGGATGTCTGAGGGAGTGCAGACATGAAGTTGGGGTTTTGCATTTACTTGATGTTAATTTCGCGTGAAAAGTAGTGTTGAGAGGATCTTCTTTGGACAATAAGGCTGATCCAAAAACAGTTTTTTTAATTTTTTCTTTTTGGCTTTTTTATTGATTCTCTTGTCTCTAAAATGTTTCGATTGTGTTTATGAAAAAAAAATTTTTAGCCACAAAAAGTGGAAAATCTTCTGTGACCGAGAGGTGCAAAACCATTCACTATTATGAAAGCAAAATAACGTTAAAAAGCTCAATTACAAATCAGCAAATAGGAAAACTTTTCAGTGAACACAATGGATCGTACCCTTTGAGAACTGAGAATTTGGTGCTGATTGGACAACGTTTCTGTCGATCACGATGAGCGCTCAAACAAGCGTTCCTCGAACAGTTTTTCTCAGAAAAATAAGGTTATAATTACTGAACATTTGAGTAGCATCGTAATGTGGTGATTTTTTTTTACGTGCTCCAAACTTTAGCTGTCACTTCCGCGGTGGGTTTGATTGACAGAAGACTCGTCCAATCAGTGTCAAGGTGTTGGTTCTCCAATCCGAGCAGTAGATATACGGTGGTGTCACTGTTCAGTCTCGCTGCGGACCGTTGCATGGTTTGCGTGGGCCCTGATTAGCTCCGAACAAGCCCTCAGCTTCATCGGTTTTCAATGGAATCAATTCGCCATGATTTCGTTGAATTTTACAGTAGTTGAAATTAGCTGGGTACTTGAACACTTTAACTTTTAATCTTCTGTCGTTGTTTGCATTAATAGAGGTGAATAAACTAAAGACTGTTTTTTTCATTAGATTTTGGAGGGAAATATCGAGAGGTGGTGGGTCATCCTCCGCATCAACCTTCATGTTCTTTTCCAGCTCTATATTTAGAAATAACTAATAGTCTTTTTATTTTGTTGGCTTTTGCGTTTTACATATTTAATTACTCAAGAATATAATAGATATTTACGATTTATTGTGCCAAATCCAAAGTTGCTGACGTTCATGTAAATGAGACAATAAGCAATTGAAAAAAGTTCTAAAGATCCAAATTTTTATTTGTCTAACGCATTTCTGTACACATTGGCAATTGAAAGGGATTTGCAGAAGAATAAAAAACAGACCAGAGATAAAACATAGAATAAAACAGACAAGATTTAAAAATGAAGGGATATGCTTTCAAATTCATAGAATAAAAGATAAACAGACATTCATATGAACAACGCTGTTCATACAGTAGAGCTTCATCAGTAAACCATATTTACGTACACTACAGACCAAAAGTTTGCTTTATTTTCGAGACTATAAAAAATGAAAATGGTAGATTCACACTGAAGGCATCAAAACTCTGAATGAAGTCATGTGGAATTGTAAACGTAACAAAGAAAGTGTGAAACAACTTAAAATCTGTCGTTCTAGCTTCTTCACAGCAGCTCCTTCTGCTCTGATTACACTTCGCACACTTTTGGTGTTCTCTCGATCTTCAGGAGGTGGTCTCCTGAAACGCTCTTCTCTTCTCAGGAGAGCGCTGTCAGGTTTAATACGTGGAGTTCTCTCTTATAAATGGGGTCGAGAGCATCAGTGGAGCTGAGCAGAAGATGTTCTCTCGATGATCTTCAGGAGGTGGTCTCCTGAAACGCTCTTCTCTTCTCAGGAGAGCGCTGTCAGGTTTAATACGTGGAGTTCTCTCTTATAAATGGGGTCGAGAGCATCAGTGGAGCTGAGCAGAAGATGTTCTCTCAATGATCTTCAGGAGGTGGTCTCCTGAAACGCTCTTCTCTTCTCAGGAGAGCACTGTCAGGTTTAATACGTGGAGTTCTCTCTTATAAATGGGGTCGGGAGCATCAGTGGAGCTGAGCAGAAGTCAGGAGGAGACTCAGCTGAGAGTTCACTCATGAGATTGTTAGAGTTTGTGTTATGGAGAGAAAAACACAGATAAGTGAAAGAACAACAAGTGATCATCATTACTTTAAGAGATGAAGGTCAGTCAGTCCCAAACACTTTTGGAATGAGAAGGTGTGTCCAAACTTCTGGTCTGTACTGTACGTGTTTTATAGTATTTTCAGGCCTAAACAATTTGTTTAAGCTTCAACTCTAAAGATGGATTAGTAATTGGTTACTACAGTTGGTTAGTTAATCTCCATTAGCCATCACTATTGATTTTAACATCAACTGTAGGTCGGGTCAATAAAGAGCAGGTTTATATTGAGTCCTCTCGCTTCCTAAAGAATCTAAGCCGAGTGAAACCTGTGAAGGTGAAGCATGTGATCGTGGACTGTGTTTGTGGAGGCAGTTTCAGCGCGTCTGCTGAGGTGTAGCGGATGCCAGGTGGAGGATAGTATTCAGGTGTGGTTCACCTCTGGCTAAGAATTGAGTTACACTAAAGGAATGTCTGTCTGGGGATTGTGAAAACATGCTGTTCTGCAGAGTAAGAGTGCGCTGTTTCCCAAACACGCAGGACTCGACTGCTGACGCTCTGAGATAACGCTCGTTCTGCTCCGACTGATACCACATTTCCTCAGAATTGGCTTTGACGTGTGCGTGTTATTATTGTGAGGGAGGGCAAAAAACTTTGCATCCACTCAAGCATGGTTTTGAAAATGTAAAAAAACTGCATCCAATATGCTTAGAAAGTCCTAAAAGCTTTCTAATGGTTGACGACGATCTCTTAAACCTTGCTGTTACATCGGCCAATCAGAAGCGTCCGAACTAGTTTGGCTTGTCGCAGGCACCTCCCTTCAGTGCCTGCGCAAAGCAGAGCTCACTAAGAAAACAACCACATCTGTTATCTTTTTAAAGTATTCATCGTTATCGTTTTTGTACTATTTGAAAATATTGGTTAATATTTTTTTTGGAAGCGTTTTAGAGTTAAAGCAGCTGAACTGGCTGACAGTCTGGCGTCCAATCACAGCTGTGCTCCGGGAAAGGAGGGTCCCGCCCCATTTGGACGAATCGAGCTCACTCGAGCACAGGACTACATCGACGGAGAGAGGAGAGAGGAATAGAGCGCTTTAGGAACGCCCCTCGCTCACGAGAGCATGTCAGCGCTCTCTCAAGAGCTGTGGATTGCGCAACAACGGTTTGCGCGTGCGGCTCAGTATTCTGCTCGTGCGTATCGTCTTATCGCATATAATTTATGGCTGTACTTAAAGACCGGCGCAATAAAAATGTTTTAATTTTAATAATATAAATCTGCCTTTTATACATGTAGTAGATATTAAAAACAAAGTGCAAATCTCTAGAGACAACTGAAGAAGATTTCAGGAAAAACTAATTTTTTTACCATGACAAAAAATAGGTTAAATAAGGTTGAAGCACTGAATAAAGTAACTAGATTTCTGTTCACTAAATAGTTATATATTTTTTATTTCTTTTCAAAGGGAGCCTCCATCTCCCATATTTCACTGACAATTCAGAGATACATTAGTTGTGTTTTTAATAGAATATAATGTACAGCATAATCGATTAAAAAAACTTGTTTTACACGTCTAAAATGCTAAGATTTCCAATCTTAAAATGTAAATAGGCTGTAACGTTACAGTTTAGCATTAACACATAAAAAAATAAAAGCTTTCCCACCTGAGTTTCCTGGTCTGAGCTCGTTCTCATTGTCTGCTCTGAGCCCTGAAACCTGAGGTGATCCAGCTTCTGAGGGGACTTCGGTTTAGGCCCTGTCCACACGTACCCGGCTATTTTGTGGCCGCGGTTTTTTTTTTAACACTGTTACGCTGTTCGACCACTCTTATCCAGAGAATCATTTCACGGTAAGCGTGTATTTTTGAAAACGTTGTCCAAGCTGATTTTTCTGACTAGACATTGTAACCCTGTTTATTTTTGTTACTGGCGGCTTCGGAGGAGTTAAATGTGGACTAACTTAAACCTTAGTGCATATTATAGTCTTATTACATGCTTAACTTTTGGCAAGATTTACCCGAGTTGTTAGTTGTGCATTAAGTTTATGAGGGTGCTGATGTAGAAGCGTTGTTTTTGCTCTGCTCAATATTACAATGTGACGTGATAACGATGCTAGCTACTAGCTAACCAAAACACAACACATCATCCATAGGAAAGGTTATTTACTTTGTCAACAAAGTTGTACTTCATTATAAAAAGAGTGGATGCAGCTGCTCTACCAATCACAGAGCTAGCGCTCCGTGAGGCTTTGACGGGTAGCTGCAAGGAGCACCAGCAGGAGGTAGTGTAAATGGACAACCTGCACAAAGGGCAATTCGCAGGATTTGGCATTCCTAATACATTCACTAATAATGGCTCATCCTTGGATAAAGATCCGTTTAAGAATTTACCACTATATTTCAGAAACATTCTCAAATATGCACTTGTTCTACCTGATTTTGAGCCCGTTGTTCGTGTTTTATTGCAAAAAAACCCCCAGAAGATTAGTCAGCAAATGTTTTTGCAGATGCATAGGAAAGCATTGATTGCAGCTTGTTTCCGTCCCTTAGCGTTCCAGTTTGCTGTGATAAGTTGTTATCTTTCTTGAATCTGGAAGTGTGTCGTTAGGGTTCGTGGGTGTGTGCGAGAGAGAGAGAGAACTTGTTTGAGGAGCCGTGGGATGGAGTAGCAAACGTCTGAGCCATCTGCTGCTGGCACTCAGGGAAACACTGCTGAATTCAGCTCGCGCGACGCATGTTCGACTGGAACACATGCAGCCCACAGAGAGGCATTGTGTCAGCTTTTCTGAGAGAGAGAGATTAGAACAAGCCCTTCTGAGAAAGCTGTTGTCAAGAAACTATTATTTCAATTTTGTCTTTGTTTTTGATGATGAAAATACTCTTCACAGGAAAATACAGGGCCACAGGTTTGGTTTGCTTTAATATTGAGAGAAGCTGCAATTTGGGTAATGTCCCCGCAGGCAGTAGATGCTGTTGAGGGAGCAGTTGTTGGAGCAATAGACAGCTGAATGACGAAACTGATGCTTTCTGAAAGCGTTGAAGTTACTTTTGGTGCTATAAAAAGGTTTCCGTGGGGTCTCCCTCAACTGGTAAATTCCACTCAGGGTGAATCCTCCTTTAGTTCTCCTGCGGCCCTCAGAGGAACCAGCTCCAGAGGAGATCAGGGGTGCCAACACTTTAGTTCCCCTGCGGCCCTCAGAGGAACCAGCTCCAGAGGAGATCAGGGGTGCCAACACTTTAGTTCCCCTGCGGCCCTCAGAGGAACCAGCTCCAGAGGAGATCAGGGGTGCCAACACTTTAGTTCCCCTGCGGCCCTCAGAGGAACCAGCTCCAGAGGAGATCAGGGGTGCCAACACTTTAGTCACGTTTAAATCCAGGATAAAGTCTCACCTGTTTAGTTGCGCTTGTGTCGACTAAACACCAACGTCCAACAACTATTTTATCTCTGCACTTCACTATCTTAATCTTTGTTTTAATCAATGTTTTAAAATTTTCATTTTTTAATCCCTTATGATTTTATATTACTTTTTTTTATGCTTGATTTTATTAAACACTTTTTTTATTCTTTGTTTCCAATGTAAAGCACTGGAATTACCCTGTGTACGAAATGTGCTACACAAATAAACTTGCCTTGCCTTAAAAGTCTTCAATATTAAAATCCACATTGTAGGCCTTAATAAACCTCTTAAAGTCACTGTTCTAGGTCTTGGATTATTTTTCACAGCTCTCATTTTTCTGATGTTCATGCCTAGCTCTTCTGATATGAGTTTTTTTTGTTGCCTTAAAGATGACTGAGATTGAAAAACACTTTTAAATGCTACAAAATTCTGTAAAATGATTGCTAGGGTACATTCTGAGAAACCTTTTTGTAAATAACATAAGTGACGTTTAACAGTGCCCTAGTTACATACTAAAATTAAAACGTGATGGTTAAGGTTGCTAGAGTTTAAGAAAACACTCATGGACACTCATAATTGTTAAAAATTTTACAAGTGCTAGGGTTGCCAGATATTGACATAAACCTGATAAATGCCAGAGTTTGAGAAAACATTTGTAAAAGCTAAAAATATCTAAAAGTTATTGTTAGGGTTGCCAGAAATTGACATGTCTTAAATGTTCAATTAAGTAAATGTGATTGTAAGAGTTTTATCTATTTTTAGCTTTTACGGACATTTTCTCAAAGTGATGGTTTGAGTTGCCAGAGTTTGAGAAAACTGAAACTTGTAAACTTGTAAAATCTGAAAATATATAAAAGTGATGGTTAGGGTTTCATACAATGTATTTGAAGCGTACTGTTAATTATGCAAAGCAAGTTTTGTATGTGTTTTGATGTTATGATATATGTCTTCAATTGTATTCCTAACGTTCTTTAAAGGTATTAAAAGTGACCTGACGAAACCTGACGAAACAGGTTAGAGGAATAGAGGAACAGAGATTATAGCATTTTAGAAATAACAGCATTTCTTTATCAGTTTGGAGAAGCCAAAAGATGAGCGTCTGAATCAGAATCAGCTTTATTGGCTTGCGTGTGTGTGCGTGTGCGTGTGCGTGTGCGTGTGTGTGTGTGTGCGTGTGTGTGTGTGTGTGTGTGTGGTGTGTGTGTGTGTGTGCGCGTGTGTGTGTGTGTGTGTGTGCAGCCGCATCTTTTTCTAATGAAGTAAAACTTTGTTGACGAAGTAATCCTTCAGTGCAAACAACATAAGTTTAATAAACAGTACAGTAAAGTTTAACTCAACTAACAAGCAATTATCATAAGGCTATGAGGTAGAATATTTTGCAGGATTAATGAAATGTAGACAGTTGAGCTAAAGTTTATAAAGCGTGGTTCGCTTAAGTGCAAAATGCAAGTAAATGAAATGTGCGTGGGTCCCGGTGCAGGTAACCGGTGATAGAGTGGGAAGGGGGTAATTTTATTATAGAATTTACATGGAAAAATGTAGAAATAGAATGGCGTTAAGGCTACAACATGGTCATTGAAAACACAACCGCTCTTTAATGTGAAGTGGTTAGTGGAAAGAGCGTGGAAGCTTGTGATTGGTCGAGAGGGTCCACTGGTGCGGTATCGCAGCTGAAGAAGGGTTTATTGAAGAGCGTGTGGTGGATCGCTCGGAAGCAAAGCCTGAGCTCGCCAATCGAGGGTGTCCTAATCTCATCTCGTGAGCTCTGTGTGCGTTCTGCCTGATCACATTTCCTCCTTTCACTCACCCCCCCAGCACTCGTCTCCGTGTGATAGTGGGGGGTTGTTTGACCTTTGTATTTCTGCTGTCTTCTCTAAGGAGTGTGCTAATCTAGTAATCAGCGCACTAATCGTTGTGTCGTGCGCTAATCAGGATCTTGGCAGTAAAAGTCAAGCAGTAAATCTCTGATGCGCTAGAGCGCGCTGACTCTGATTCGAGTCTCTATACCCCAAGTCTCTTGTTTTTGTAAAAGGGTTTAATTGGAATTGGAAATTAAAACTAGATGTAATTGACTGACTTAATGGTAAACTATTGTGGTGTTAGCGTCGCTGCTGAAACAAGGTGTGATTATTTTAAAAAGATAGGTTTTTAAACACATTTTTCCCTTTTGTTCATCTGTACATACCATTTAGCCTAGCATTCTGCCAAAGTAAAGTTTTTTAAGAGATGGTGGGTTCAGTATTCTCGTGGAAACAAGAAAACCAGACTCATTCAGAACCTACCAAACCCTCGTCTCGAGTAGCTAGACCTTGAGGGCAGCTTTCTTTGGCTAAGACCCGCCCAGGAAGCTGTTTGACTGACATGTCAAACAACCAATCCCATTTCACTTCACGTAGCATCATGTGTCCTCTGTGGAAATGTCGCTACAAAATTAAACAAGTTATTCGATGTTTAGACAGACAATAACTCGTTGTCCAGATAAATTCAGCCAATCAGATCACCACTTCAGGATTCTTGAGATGCAACAACAGGGTTTCTGCTTAAAAAGTCTTAAATTTAATGTCCCAAATTTTTGGCCTTATAAAGTCTTAAATTCACTGTTCTAGGTCTAAAATAATATGTAACGCTCATCTGATATGTATTTTTTGTTGTTGTCTTTTCTTTGTTGCCAGAGATTAAGAAAATGCTCCTAAATGCTAAAAATGCTGTCAAAAAATATGTTCGAGGAAACTTTTGTAAATCCTCAAAAACAAAAGTGGTGTTTAACGTTTGAGGGAACACTCGTATTCTGAGAGTTGCAAAATGGATGGTTAGGGTTGCCAGAGTTTGAGAAAACGCTTGTGAATGCTCAAAATCTTAAAACATCTTAGTTACGAGCCAACGAGTGAAAATGGCTTTTAAAAGAAGTCTTAAAATTCTTACTGTGGGAGCCATTTTACCAGGGGGAGGCAATGCATTCCAATCCCGATCCCTCAACAGAAAAGGCTTTGTCCCACCATAGTTTTAAGTCTCCTCTTTGGAACCACCAGCTGGAGCTGACCTTTGACCTCATGGAATATGCTGAATTATTAATCTTTTGAGAGATGCAAATAAACATTATTCCTAATTTATTTTGCAGGTTTTTTTTTTTCAACTAACAAGTAGCTTAGATGAGTAAATTTCGATATTTACAATGCAGTTAGAATTAAGGTCAAATTAGTTTCCATTATTCCATCATGCATGAAGAACACTGACACTTTGTTTTAAAAATACACAGAAGCTGCACTTCAGCTTTGACTGCTTTCTGGATTTTTTTTTAAGTTTTGGGCCAAGCATCAAGATTCCTGCTGGCTTATTTCAACCCAGACAAAACAGCGTATCCTTCTCCGTTGTAACAGAGCTCATATTTCTCTGTCGAAGGATTTGGCTAACATGCACACAGCGCGATGATGTTAGCTAGCTGCAGGCTATAAGATGGGGTGCAGTCTGCAGATAAACTGTCTGTCTCGTGTGGGTTTGGGACAGGCTTGTGTTGTGTTCCATGGACTCTGAGGTGGCTCGGATCCAGAGGGTGCTTCTCACAGGAACACTCAGCCTTTAACAGATTGTTATTTTAAGATGTGCTGGTCGTTTCCGTCCCTCGCTGCAGTGTTCTGGGAAGCTCGGCTGTTGGTTTATACCAGTGTTTCTCAATTATTTTCTGTCATGCGTCCCCCCTAGGGAGAAGAAAACATCTCATTATTAACGTATGAGAGAAAAAAAGAAAGGAATATGGACCAACTTACAACAAAGAATAGCTTTATTAACTGTAGCAGAAAAGAGAAGAAACATGAAATCCTTAATAAAACTATAAACATTGTTTGACTGATCGTGATTGCTACCAATATTCGACACGTTTCCCTGAAAAAACTCAAGCGGTTTATCAGCGTGATTGGGAGCGTAATGTCTTTAAGTGACGCCTTCATTTATTTGGCTTCATGCTGTCCGCTGCCAACATTGTTAGACTCAGTAAGCACACCTGTCTCTACTCGTCTCCCACCGCAGTCACAGTGAAGCCAAGCGCTACATACGCGTCATATTTCCTCGTCTTAGCTTTCGGGAGACTTTCGTTTGTCTCTTTCTCCTTCTCTCTCCGCCTGTCTTCTACACTTCATACTCTGCCACTGAGAGCGCCACTGCCCCTGATTGTAGTGGTGTGGTATTGCGCTTTATTCTAGAACAGTATAAAATTAAAAATTAAATTAAAAAGCATTTTCTCCGAGGTCCCCACTATTGAGAACCACTGGTTTATACAAGCATCAGCCTTACAGCCAGGTAACTCTCACTTCTGCTGCTGGTGCTGCGGCTCACTTCTTTTTCCCCATTTCTTATCGTTACGACACTTTTATTTATGTATTATATTGCATTTTGTACTTTTAATTTTATTTTATGTGTGTGTATGTATGTGACCAATAAAATCTGAATCTGAGATCTTAACGATTAATTGTGCAGCTCTATCATATTCTGTCCCCTTTAAATCAATAATAATAAATATTTGACCCCTCTAGACGATCAATGTGGCTGGATGGATGGATGGATGGATGGGTGGGTGGTTAAATAGATAGATGGATGGATGGATAGATAGATATATTATTTATTTATTGATATAACCCTGTACATTACAGGGTCATACCCTTAATAACCTTCAAAAGAAAAGTAGGCTGATATCACTTGTTTTCCGGAAAAGAGCTTCTTTATTATAGTTTTTTTTTTTTTAAAGTTATATCTAGGGTCTCTGTAATAAAGGCCTTGATGTAAATGTATATTTATGTATATTTAACTGGGATTTTTTTTATACAAATGAGGAAATAAAATAGTCTTTAAAATTCATCCTAGTCGGTCCGGTGGTTTAATTGGAGCTCATTTTAATCAATCAATCAATCAGTTTTTATATAGCGCTTCTTTAGCAATTGCTTTCAAAGCAGCTTCACAAAGTCCCCATGAGGATCAGGCAGAGCAGACAGGAGTTCCCTCTGAGAGGAGACTCCCGCTGACTGAGGCAGGTGCTAATCACCTCCCCAGCATAAAGAACATACAAACTAAAAATCCATCGATGAACGGTTTGCCGGACAGGACCTGAAAACAAAAAACAAACAAGACAAAACAGGAACTAAGAAATGGAGAAAACGGTTAGTAAACTGTAACATAGACAACAACAGGTGATCAGCATCAGCTGCAGGAGGAGAGATAAATAATGAGGATAGGTTAGAGAGGAACATTGAACACATTGTTTTTTCAAACAGTTTTGTATTATATGGTGCTCAGGCACCATATCTGTTTAGACAAATACCAAGAGATAATTATTGGAATGCCAGTTTTTAAACAGATATGTTTTTAATTTAGTTTTGAAATCTGTGAGCGTAGTTGAGCTGCGGACAACATCCGGTAGTTTTATTCCAGAGCTTCGGGGCTCTATATGAGAACGCTCTTCCACCTCTGTGGGTTTACTAACCTTCGGTATAATCAATAGTCCTGCTTCTTTAATAATGGATCTCAGTGACTGTTAATTTGAATACTCCTGCTGTAGATTTTACTGTGAACAAAATATCATTATAGCATTTTTTAAGCTCTCCCATCCTCGTATTTGTATATGGGTTTGATTATTACAATAGTAAAGGAATTGTGCTTTATTGCAGTTATTGTGAATGATCTAAATATTACACTGTGATCAGAGAAGCTGATTTACAACTTTCAGCAAGTCCTCTAATCCTGTATTTTCACCTCTTTTGTTATTTTAGTGGTGAAGAGCTTGCACACCGTTCATTTTACAGTGCTTCATTCCAGTCAAGATTTAATAGTTTTTTATCTTGCTGCAGCAAGTCAAAATTACAGCGTGGGACAGTGTGTGCGTAGTGGCAAATGTCTAGGCTCCCTTCAGATGTTCTTCATACCAACACCCTATTTTCTAGTTTTTCACCTGTAATTATACACTCTAATCTTTATAAGCTGCTGCTAGTCTGTTTGGAATGCCTCAGATTTTCTATAAAAATGCTTTTATTTTTTTTAAATCAAACTATCCATCTATATTTTCAAACCTCTTTCCAAGATTTCTTAAAACGGAGTTGTGCGTCAGTGTCCACCCATTAATAATCTTGCTTAAATATAAAAGATCTTCATTGAAGATCTTCTGTGTCCACCTGATGAGTCCTTTGTGTCCTTTTTATCTCAATTTCTTGCATTTGTTTTAAAATCATTTGCTAAAATCTATCTAGCTATCTATGTATCTATCTATCTAGATGATTCGAGTCCATTATATCCCTTCAATTGTGTTATTTCTCCTCCACTCCTCATTTCCGCAGCATTCTGTTTAAAAAAAAATACACAAAGCAAAAGCTGTATTATGGTCCTTTCTCCGAGTTCCTTCTTTCTCGATTTGCATATCTACTATTTCAGAGTTCTCTGCTTCCTGACATGAAAGTGACCTTTGAAACAGAGATGTACTCCTGAATGGGTTTTTGCTGGACGTTTGGTGTTGGTTTTTAGATCTATGACCTCTACTTTTAGATTGCTTTAGAATGTTTGCTTCAATATTGTGCATTTAAAGCTATTTTTGGTTAAGACACTGGAGTAAACGATAAGTGACACAGTTTTATAGAATTCTTTACTCCTGTTAGAAGCCTGTTTTATTTTAGAATGTCAAAGAAAAAATTGACAAGATTTTTCTTTTGAGCTTCATTTTTTTTTTCTTCATTGCATTTCCGCAGATTTCTGCTAATCTTTTCAGCATTCTGTATTCAACCTCACTTAAAAGTGCAATTCATCTAGATTTAATAGTACATTTAAACTTGTTCTCCTCGTGAAAATAGTTAAAGAAGCTGGCATGGTGTTCAGAAAGATCAAGGGTTGAGTTTTATCACCCGCTTGTGTTTCTAATTAATCAATTTGATTTCTATTAACTTTAAACGTTACAATAGACGCATTGTTGAGGAGTTCAAAATGTTTTGTTCTTAATGAGTTTTTCTTCAGTTTTTCAAGTAAGCTGAGCAATGTTTCTGTTTTAAGTTGTGCAACAAAGCTCGTTTGAGTTCAGAAAAATCGAAATATTCTAAGTTTCCCAAAATTGCAATGCATTCTGGGTAATATGCAAGTTCTTGTTTAAAAAAGCTGTTTATCGCAGACTGTTATTGTAAATAGTTACTGAAGTGTTGTGAAATGTGTTTCTGATGTAAAAAAAGAAATGTTCTTTTTTCAGGATTTCTTTTTTGTCTGCGAAACATTTATTTTTATATCGTATCGTGTTGACGGTTTTAGTGTTCATACAAATATTTACACATTGAATTTACTAGACGTAAAAACAGTTAAGTCAGAGGAAGTTTCTTTTTTTAGTATATGAGTGTTCTTTATGGTGCTTTTTGTTTATGATTTTGGCTCTCGGGAGTAGTGTGTATTGGATAAGATGTGTAGATAGTGATTAATGATCTTGTTGTAAAAGCCGGTCTTCTTAGAGAATTTAAAGCAGAAAAGAAAGTGATAGAAATTGGTTTTGTAACTACTTTAAGAAACACTTCTGCTACTATTATTATACATGAAAAGCCTAATGTACAGGGTTAGATTACTTTTGCTTTGTAGTGCCCCACATTAATTACTATAGTAGTTTAGATACCATAACAGCTTATGACTTGGGTGACTTAGGCTCTGTCCACACGTACCCGGTTATTTTTTAATAAATAAATCAGTTTTTTGTTTTTCTTAGCCCATTCACAAAAAAAGCAAAGTCCACACAAAACCGGGTTAAACGATCTGAAACGCTGCAATAACTGAATCCACCCAGTAGAGGGCAGCAGACTCTTTGTCCATTGAAGGTAAATCAACCAATCAGAAGCTTCTTTTAGCTCTGAGCCGAGGCTTTTCATTTTAAAGCTAGGAAATAGCTTGGGTGATTTAGGCTGTGTCCACATGTACCCAGTTATTTTTTAATAAATAAGTCAATTTTTTTTTTTTTACCCCATTCACAAAAAAAGCATCCACACGAAACCGGGTTAAATGATCTGAAATGCTGCAACAACTGAATCCATCCAGTAGAGGGCAGCAGACTCTTCGCCCATTGAAGGTAAATCAACCAATCAGAAGCTTCTTTCAGCTCTAAGCCGAGGCTTTTCATTTTATAGCTGGGAAATATAGCTCACACAAAGTTAAGAATAACGTCCTTTATAATCGAAATTCTCTCTCCAGTCTTTACCAACAAATGTTTCACTCTGTAAACTTCCTCGTTTATCCGAGGCTCAAACGATTTGTGTTTAAAACTGACTCTTTTTGCATTTGTTGTGGTTTGCCGGTTTATCTTTACTGTGATTAAACACGTTATTAAATATGTCGTGTGCTCGTGTAGACCTGAACATCTCAGAAGATCTGCTTTAGCTCAGAACGCCGGAGAGCAAGCCCTCGCTCCGTCCACATTATCCATCTGGAGCTCTGAGCAAATGCTGCTGCATCAGTTAAAAAAACTCATAAAACTCCTTCAAACTCCACCTGAACCAGAATTTGAGTGGTTGTCGTGTCCACACGGAAACGAATCAGTAGCGTTTCCAAAAAATCACTTTAGCCGCTATTTTCAAATGAACTGTTTGTTCATTTGTGAACGCACCACGTAACCGTGTAAAAAAAAAAAAAGTGAGATTATAAAATAACCGTGTACTTGTGGACAGGGTCTTAATAAATGAACTTGAAGTTGTGTACAATTAAAAACTTAAGAAATCAGTTGCTATCAAAATAAATAAGTCGGGCTAGGCTATATTTATAGCTAGGACAGATCAGTTATTTTAAGAACAATAAGCTTAAAAACTATATTTGTACATATTAAAACTGTAATGCATGAACTCCATCACTTGTGCCTCTTTTTCCCTGTTTTCCCCTCCTCTCTTCAGCTCGAGTTATTCGACCGCTGCTCTGGAGTTTGAGAAGGAGCACAACATCACTCCGGTGTACGACTCGCCCAGGATGTCTCGCCGCAGTTTGAGGCTGCACACCAGCAGTGGCTTCTACGGCGACGGCAGCTTCACCGAGCTCAATCACAACGTGGGCTCCTACAAACAAACTCCAGCACACTCCAGCACCACTACAACCAGCAGCGTCAGCAGCATCAGCAGGTCAGAGCGACTCCTCTCTGTTTGAGCTGCTTCTCCTCTTATCAGGAGATGTTCCTCACGGCAGAACGAGGGTAAATAACCTGTGTTCCACAAGAGTCAGTAGCGGGGAAACATTTCTTTTTTTGATGCTGATTATTTGTGGGGGGGGGGGGGGGGGGAGAATACTCTTCTTGGTTGTCTAATATTAGTTTTTTAAAAACTGTTTGTAAAGTTTTAACTTTATGTAAACAAGTGAAGAAGTTCGGTATGATCAATGTTTAAACTCACTCAAAAAACATAAACCAAAAGTTATATTTTATATAGGTAGATAGATAGATATAGATAGATATAAATATAGATAGATATAGATAGATAGATAGATCTGAAGGCAAAAATTGCTTTCTAATAAAGCTAAAAGGGAATAGAAAAGCTGGAAAAATTTGGTCAAATTTTAAGAAGGTTAATTTAAAAAATGCAAAAACCTCTCAAGCGTTCACCTGCTACTTTAAGCCAATTTGTCAAGGTTGTAAAAAGTCAAATGATATTCAGTTGCGATAGAAAGTGACTCCAATTTGATTTGCACAATCAAAAATAAAATCTAGCCAAACGCAACCCTTTTGTTTTCATATCGCAGTGGTTTTTCAATAAATACAGAATAATCATTAAAGTCATACTGGTGTTTTTTTTTTTAATTATTTTACTTAAAGGTCACACAATATTATGGTGTTTTTATGGTGCGATTGGGAAATTTCAGTGCATCTAGCACAATGTTTTTCAGGCTCTGCTCTAAAACAGTTTACAACATCTGCACCAAGAGAGGACTGTTTGGGTGGATGTATAAGTAGCTCTTTGGTACATTTCAATTTAACAAAATGTGTAAGGTCAGGTAGTTTCCAAACTTTTCACGAGTTCTATGATTTTTTTACACATTATCTGAAGATTTAAAGTTTTAAGTAAAATCACTACTACTTTTCTGTGTTTTACGATGGAAAGAAGCGCTACATTTTATACTATGTAGTTTTTATTTCAGGGTTAGAACACAATGTTTTCCTCACCCTAACCAAACAAACCCTTACTCTGCTGAGGTCGTGCAGAAAAAATGAGAACAAACGTACTAATCTTGTGTTCAGGTATAAATCGCTCACAGTTGGTGCAGAACGTTGCGACACGTCTTTTAACAGGAAATATAAAAATTAGAGCATATCACACCAGGTCTAGCATCCTTGCACTGGTACGTTATTGGATTGATTTTAAGATTTTACTGTGTTTTTTTTTTTTTAGTTTTTAAACAGACTGGCCCCTGAATGCCTTAATGAACTTATTCAGATATGGACACCTGCATATTCACTTTCGAGGTCAGAGGGTTGGCTCCAGCTGATGGTTCACGAGAGTTAAAACTAGAAGGTCTGGGCATTTTCTACGATGGGAGCAAGATTGTGTAACGCACAGCCTCCCCTTGTTAAAACGGCTTCTAAAGAAGAATGTTTTAAGTCTCACCTTAAATCCCATTTTTACTCTTTAGCTTTTAACTCTCTTTGTGTGGTCCTCTGTATGAAAGTGAAAAAAGTGAAGTGAAACTGACCAGTAGGCCAGATATGGAGTGACCCATACCTGGAATTTGTGCTCTGCCTTTAACCCATCCGGTGTACACACACACACAGCAGTGAACAAACACACCGGTAACACACACCCGGAGCCCGGGGAGCAGTCGGGGAGCTGGTGCTCGCTCGAGGGCTCCACAGCTGTGGTTGTTGAAGATGGAGAACAAGTATTTCATCGCTCACACCAACTTCAACTCGGTGGATCTGGGGATCGAACCCAGGACTTTCAGATCACAAGTCCATCCCCTTATCCACTAGACCACAACCGGACCACAACGGTGTGCTAAATTAATGTGTGTGTGTGTGTGTTTTTGTAAGTTTTATTGTGTTTTACCTCCTTTTTTAGTTATTTGCCTTTGGTATTGTATTATGGATTTAAATACTGTTTTGTGAGACACTGTGAACTTGTCTGTGTTAAATAAAGTGGATGGGACTGGATCTTATAGAATAGTCTTTTAAAAACGGTATTCTTTTAAAAAAAGACTAATATCTTCAGAAGATAGACAGGTGAACTCTCCCTCTACTTTGAGCTTCTCCAAAACTGCCGTCTGTTTGATGCAACAGCGAGAATGTTTGCACTGGAGTGAAGAATGTGACAGAGAACTACCTTCAAGGTGAGTTTCAGTGATCAGCCTTCCAGCAAATACTTGAGATGATTCTCAGCAAGTTCGTACATCGTATCTGCGGGAGCTAGGTCATGGTTGGGCTTGAAGGGTCTACATTTCTCTGTTAACAAGTCTCTTTTGACCTGCTGAAGCACACGAAACACTCTTGGATCTCTTCGAAGTGTCTCCGTCAGGGTGGTTTGACCAGTCTCTGTGTGTGTGCAGGTCTGTTCGAGGTAGGAGGCAGCAGCAGCAGTCCGTGGTGGATGCCTCAAGCTTCTCTCTCACCCCTCGAGTGGAGCAGGCCACGTCACAGCAGAGCTTCAGCAGCAGCACTCCCAGCGACGGCTCGCTCATCTCCAGCCTGCGCCAGCAGTCCACCATCACACAGAAAACCAGCTCTCAAACTCCCCTCACCGGTCAGCGCACTGATACTTCTCAACTTTCCAGAGCACCGCGAACATTTAATACCTTTAGTTTATGTAAAAGGAAAAAAAACATGCTTTTTTACGAGACAAA